>JBBJLR010000139.1:23522643-23561531 GCA_037577145.1 Brachypetersius gabonensis
TCCGCTAAGTGTAAAACGTTAGTGTTCCGTTTAGGACAGCACTGACCCGCAGCAGTGCGCACTACGCACTAAACCTCTAAAACCACTAAAAAAGTGCACTGACGGTAGTGCGCGGTTTCGGACACACTCAATATAACAGCATTTAATTATTATGATTCATTTGATGCTTTTCTGAGCGTATTGTGGACAGTACTTGAAGAACACAGACTTTTACAACAAAGATTTTATAATTATTCCTGTTAATTTGATTTAGTGCAGCATGGGTTTGTGATTTGTGTCTGATCTGGAATTGACCTTTTTTAATTTGTTTCCAAACTAGAACATTAGATCTGTATATCATGAAAATGTCTTAAGTATCCTATTTTTATTGCCGACCCCTAGTGACTGCAACGGATTGCGGATTAAGTGGACACAAAATGTAATTTAAACACCAATTAAACCATGTTTAAGACCACACTGATACTAAAATTTGGTATTGAATGTCACAGAATTGTCCAGTATGATACTTGGTACTGTGTTGAATGTTTGGTATAGCCTTGATCTCAGCTATATTATGACCCCATGAGGTGCTGTTATCAGTATGGCTGACTGATGACCAGTGAACAGTGCTCCTTGTACTTTTTTTGGAATAGGAGTTTGGGTTGTAGTGCTTCTTTGTAGTATAGAAGAGCGTGCAGAGCCAGTCATTAGAGCTAGCGAGTGCACTGAAGAGGCACAAAGCTGCTCCTGCATGACTTGCTCTGAACAGCAGCTTCTAATAGAAAATCCATCTCTAATTGTTGAGGTGAAAACAGGGTGGACAGCTCCACCAGTCTGGGGCCAGGGATGGGGGCCAGGCTGGGCCTGATAATGCAATAAAGCACAACCCAAAGGAAATCATTACTAACATCAGTGGGTCTTGTTCAGTAATGTAAAGTTTGTTGACCCAATTATAATGATCAAGCTCATAGCTGAATATAATAGCATTGTCTTTGAAGACACTGTTTACTGCTTTCTGGATTACGTTTCATACCTCAAATAATGGAAAACAAATATGCCCTTTTATTCTAAAGGTTTTGTTTGTGTTCTCTAAGGAAAACTATGGTCAAACTTAAAAAAAAAAAAAAAGAAAAAAGAACAAAACCAAAAACTTAGAATTCAGTCTTATAATTATTATTTAATGATGGGGGAAACACTGAACATGGTATGACTGGATCAGAAAATGTGTATTCTACACTATTTATGTATGCTGTTTTGAGCATTTGTTGGTAAGTTATTCTGCAAGTACAATAGGTTTCTTATATTAACTTAAAATAATAAATTATGTATTGATGATGATACGATTTAATTGGAAGCTTGCCTGACTGAACTGTACTAAAATCTTCTTTCTCTACTGCTGCCAACTTGGCTCTGTGAATGTGAATCTGAAACATACTTTTCTAATAATGTATACAATGTGTTCACTGTATACACACATATCAGAGCTCAGAATCTGTGCTGTGCATCTTGCAAATGCTTAAGATTTTTTCCAAGCAGATCTGTGTACAGTTTCAACCTTCTCTAGGCCATCTAAAGTATTTCTAGCTCTACATATGTGTGTGTAATGTTCTCTTTTCTGTCGCTTTGCCTTTCTCTCTTTGTGATGTGATCTGAATCTCCTCCTTTCTCTGACTGACCCAGGTTTATTTTCTCTCCCTTCTTGTAGACAGTTTTGAGGTGACCTTCACCAAAGAAGGTGATGCCGGGCTCTTTTTAATGCCTTGTAAATTGTTCAATTAACCCACTAACGCAAAATGCATTGGCACTTCACACAGAAACTCCTGTCATGCTATAATCTCCCACTTCTCTTTATGGTTTGGTTTACTTTTTTTCCTTCCTCACCCACAAATTATTTGGCACAAAAATGATATAATACCTGGATGAAATGTTAGTAGTGGGGCTAAATAAGTCTAGAAATATCTGTGCATGAGACATCCATTGTAGTTTGCAGATCCTAACAGTACTTCAGATATAAGATATGTTATACTAATGGGCACGTGCACTGGATGAAGTTTATCAGTTTCTAGAAACCATATTTAAACTACATTTTTTTTTACAGTTTGAATCTGTTTTTGACATTAAGGGTTAGCGATATGATTATTTTTTGTATAAATATAGTATACTTTTAACACACGTTATGCATATGCACATTAGTTTTCCTATTCAGCTCTATGCATTCAGTGAAGTATAATAGACCTCTGAAGTCCATATTCTGTAGTTGGCATCATGCCCATATTAGGGTGTAAGCTGGTTTTCTCTATGAGGAATGAATGGCATTTATAAAAAATGTAAACAAAGTTAAAAACATGATGTGATTTGCGATACAGACATTTTTCCTTCCAGTATTGCTGGATTTTTTAAGTTACGAGCCAAAATATACTGCTGCACAAGTGGCATCATAACCTCACCAAATTCTCCATGCAAACCAGTAAGCTTTGCCACATTTGGTAGCTAAGTTGCTTTGCCAGTATCTGGTGTTCCATAATAATGTATAGAATTGTTGGGTGTTGGAAGATCTATCAGATGCTCTTTAAACAATGCCATTCATTTTTATAGAGGGTTAAACCATTTTAGACCTGGAGTTCCTAATATTGGCAATATGCCGTCTAGAGAATGACCCAAAATCAGAGTTCAGTATTAACCCCTGAACACAGAATCGAGACCAAGGTTTGATTATACAAGAAGTTAATGTTCTGTTTAATGCTGAACCAAAGTAAAGCTGCAGAGATCGTTAAACGTTGCAAGCTCTCTCTGGTCGAGTACGATGTGACCCGCTCACCCGTTACGGAGGCCTTTTTTTCCTTCTTCGTACCTCTAATCTGAATTGCAGCATTGCAGCTGCTGCTGTTCGATGTGGATGTCAAGCAAGTCGATATTTCTAACCCCAGCTCTCATCCAGTGGTTTAGTTTCACCACTTCTGTTCTGGTCTTTTTGATTATTGTTTCACTCTTTAGTTTCTTAAGGCTGTGAGAGGGACAACATTGCACAGGAAGACTTCCTCCTTGCCAAAACCTAGAAAGGGAATTCGTTGTAATCCGTTTTCATTTGTTTGTTTATTTGTGTTGTCTTTTAATTTGCTTTAGGTTTTTGAAGTGCTATTTCTGAAACGGTGCGGGACCTCTTTATAATAACGCTTCATTTTTTGCATCCTCTATTAACGTATCAGTTTGACTTTGCTTTCTTTTCTGTTTTTTGTTCTCACTAAAACCAACAAGCAGGCCACTGTAATACATATAAAATGTGATCTTCAGATAAAGTGGAAGATATTGGCTATCCATTCACTGTTTTTGTTTGATTTCCTTTCTGTCTTTTTTTTTTTGTCTTCGATGACAAGTATTCCTGTGAAATGCCTGTCCACATTTTGGGTTTCTTACTGCAGGACTGGATGCAATGGGATCAAGGGGCTTGGACGAGACACTCAGCCTTTTCCCTTTAACCCCCCCCCCCCCCAACCCTCCCCACCCCCCTTAAATACTCACCCATTCTACAGTGCTTCTGGCTTCCTCCACAGACCCCAATATACCAACCCCTTTGGCTGCCAAAAACAACTTTGGCTGTTCTTATTTAAGTGTGGTGTGCCGTTTGTTTTTGTAGTGGGTTTCTTTTGTACCGTAAACAGCAGTTGCTGTTTGTCTTGGTGACGGTCCTGAACTGAACCTCTGTGTTTTGCCGTTTCTCACCGTGTCCAGGGGAGATTTGCGGCTTCCGGATTCATGGGCAGAATGTGCCGTTCGAGGCGGTGATGTTGGATAAGTCTACGGGCGAGGGGGTAATCCGTGCCAAAGACAAACTGGACTGCGAGCTTCAGAAGGAGCACACCTTCACCATCCAGGCCTACGACTGTGGAGAGGGTCCTGATGGAACCAACATGAAGAAATCTCACAAGTGTGTAATTATTAGCTATATTGAAGCATCTTCCAATAGAAAATCTCCATTCAGAATACTGTGCAACCCAGGACTAGGCTTAATCCCTATCTGGGAAACAGATCCCTTGTTGTCTAGGTTTATTATTGTTCTTTTGTTTGTTGTTTTGTGGTGTGTGTCATTCACATTTAGATCATAATAAAATATCTTATCTTCTTACTAATGGAAAGGTTATCAGTCTGTAGTTTAAACAGAATTTTTATTTTAGATCATTTTAGTTATTTTTCTCCAACTCATGAGAATAATTAGTGACGAGTGCTACTGTGCAAGAGATGAGGAAAGGGTTAGGGGAGCATAGAATAGTACTGATAATCCTGCTGTGCCTCAGTGCTCAAGCGTAGTTTAATAACAATCAATTACCTTCCCTTTAATAAAAGCAGAATCCTCAATTGACCTGACTGCTCTTTGTTTTATAATGACTGTTTGATTTTCACCCAGGGCTACCGTCCATATCCAAGTGAATGACGTGAACGAATACTCTCCAGTGTTTAAAGAGAAGTCCTACAAGGCTACAGTCATCGAGGGCAAAAAATATGACAGCATCGTGAAGGTGGAGGCGGTGGATGCCGACTGCTCTTTCCAGTTCAGTCAGATCTGCAACTATGAAATCGTCACACCCGATGTTCCCTTCACCATCGATAAGGATGGTAAGACGCGGCGACTGAACTAAGCTCCTGCCAAAAATACTCCTCATTCATAACACATAACCACACTGACTTCAACCTGACGCATTTATTCAGGTTGCTGTAGGTGGCTGACTTGATTTGTACAAACAACTGCATAAATTCTGATTCTGTTAAAGGGTTATTGGGGCACCAGCCTCTTAAACCTGTGGTACTTTTAATAGTGTAAAACAACTTTGTCGTTCAATTTCTTTGATCAAGTGGAAAAGTGATGGAATGTATGCTTAGAGTCACTTTTATCTTATAAATTGACCCTACATAGACAACACTTAACTCTGTGAGATGCACAGACATTGACTAATGCTTTCATCTTTCATCTTCAACTATTGTAATATTCTTTTTGCTGAATTATTCAAAAGCTGAGATAGGCTTCATCTTGGACAGGAAGCCTTTAACACTTTTCCAGCGTCTCTCTGGAGTATTTTAGGCTATGATTCAAAAGTTTGATGCTTCTAGTTTTCCTTTTTCAAAGATTTTTATGTTTCCTTTTGCTATTGCCAATGTTATTTTAAATAGATTTTTGGCCTACTTACCACTTATGAAATGTGCTGCATGCATAAAGATGCTTTTTTGTTGTTGTTGAAACTGGATATCACTACTTCACCCCAATGCAGGCAACGTCAAGAACACAGAGAAGCTGAACTACAGCAAGGAGCGCATGTACAAGCTGACAGTGACGGCTTATGACTGTGGGAAGAACCGTGCCTCAGAGGACGTCCTCGTCAAAATCAACATCAAACCCACATGCAAGCCAAGCTGGCAAGGTATCAAAGACCCCTTTATCTTTTGCACCCAGAATCAACAAAGCATTGTTAAGTTGGCTTGAGACCGGCCTTAATTTCTTAATTTTCTTAACCTATTTCATTCACTGGCCTTGATTTCATAATTTCTTCACTGGTTACGTTTTTTTGGATTTGGTCAAACTGATGAAGATGATGATGATGATAATAATAATAATAATAACTGCCACTTGCAGCTTAAATTGGGGTCCGTTAAGAGCTGTTGATGGATACAATGTTAAAGCACCTCTCATGGCTTTTACTGGGTTTTTATTTTTTGCCTTTCTTTGACACTGGGGATCAGTTTCCACATAACAGACATGTCTTGTGTGTTTGGCTCTGACAGGCTTCAATAAAAGGATTGAGTATGAGCCTGGCACAGGAAGCCTTGCCCTGTTCCCCAGCATTCGTCTGGAGACCTGCGAGGAACCCATCACCTCGATCCAGACCAGCATTGAGCTGGAAACCAACCACATTGGCAAAGGGTGTGACCGAGACACGTACTCCGAGAAGTCCTTGCACCGGCTGTGTGGTGAGTCACAGCAAACATGTGACAGCAGAGTGGCAGTCTAGACTCCAAGTCTGGATATGCTTTTTATATAGAGAAAAGATTAATGTCTCGGACTTGTGATTAACCTGTGTGTTGACATTGATGTTGTTAAACAGTGGGAGCACTGATGCAGCTTGAAAAAATTACATTATAAAAAGTAATTCATGTTTAGTTTCCATTTACTTCAAATAATCAGCCAGCCAATACATGTTTTATGTTAAGTTTGTGGCCTCAGGTTGTGTTGAGTTGAATGGTATTGTTTTTGATACAGTATAACATGCTGTTCTATACAGTTCGATAAAGGTTCAGACAAAATTCATGCTTCAGCATAACTCCTACTGCTGTTTTGTCTGTTTCTAAAGGTAACAATACAGCCATAACTGATCTTTCTGATTACTCTTATGTGTGATCTTTCAATGAAATGCAGTGAGAAGGTTTTTTTTTTACCTGTTAGTATTCTCTGTGCAAAACACTTTTTTAGTTAAAATAGTTTTGTATTTTTTTTCTTTTTTATGTTAAATGCTGTAAGTAATTGTACATTACAATGTGCAAATTTAGTTTTTGGAAAAGTAAAAAGTATTTTTGAAGTGAGCATACTGTCAGACGTGACCAGCCAAACCTTTGCTTTACTGTATGTCATAAATTCTGTAGGTCAGCTCTCAATGATCTCACTGCTGCTGTTTATAAATGCTGATCTCACTGTTACTGTTTATAAATGCTGCTGTTTTTGTGTTCATTCAGGTGCCAGCACGGGCACAGTGGAACTGTTGCCTGCTCCCAGCAGTGCCGTTAACTGGACTGTGGGCCTGCCCACTGACAATGGCCATGACAGTGACCAGGTTTTTGAGTTTAATGGCACTCAGGCCATTAAGGTTCCCGAGGGTGTGGTGAGCACCAGCCTGAAGGAACCTTTCACCATCTCTGTATGGATGAGGCACGGACCTGGCGGCAGGGAGAAAGAAACCGTCCTCTGCAACTCTGACAAGACAGGTAACACCATCAAGTAAAGCAGATACACCATAATTGACACAAATAAATTCCAGCAGTGTGTGTGTGTGTGTGTGTGCATACCTCAGTAGCTTAAACTGTATGTGGGGCCATATACTCTCCTAAAACTGTCATAGTAGATGTTTATAGTATCTAATATTATGTATTAGATGCTGAATATTAAACCTGCCGTATAAAGGGTCAAGGCTGAAATGTGATTTGTAAGTGTACCAGAATCTTGGATTAATAACCTGTCATGAGTTTTACTCGCTAATGTGATCTATGTTTAGAATCAAGTTGTGATTGCTGGTCCCAAGTAACAACATCACTTATGCTTGATTTTAGAACAGTGTGTTGTGGGTATTGAAATCTCTTTGTTGAGTAGTCATTTAAGCCCTTTCTCATGTCCGAGAAAAGCTGGATAGTGTCATCAGCTGGTGTGGGGCTTATGTAAGAGGGATTACATCATGTGGACATCCCTGTGTACTAGAAGCAGTCCTGCTTTGGTCTGAGAGAAAGCAGGGTTGCAGCGTGCCCATCGCACTCCTGCAGTTTGTCCAAGTCCTTGTTTATATTAGTTGATTAAACACGTGGATGGGACCCAGTGCCGGAGGCCTTCATGCCATACAGGCACGAGGCTGAAACTGATTAGAGAACTGTAAACTAATCCTCACCACAAATGGTGGCCATATGTATCGCATCCAAAGACCCAGAATTTTTGGGATTTTAAATGTAGTCTTGAGGAACAGTTTTCCAGGCATCCTGAGAGACCTTCAAAGTCTCTCATTTTCAGACTAGCCCCCGTACGTTTTAGAAGTTTTTTGTTTGTTAATCCACAGAGTAATTTACATCTGTTCAAGAGTAATAAAGCTATCTAACTTGAACCAGTAAAGAAACAGGAGCAGAGGATTCCAGATGATCAGGCAGTGATCAGTATACTGATGGTGGTGGTGAATGCTGTGTGGTTGAAACACCTTCATCTAGGCATCTTGTATTTTTAGGCACTTTGCAGCCTGTCACAGTAAAATATTGGGCCACATTTCTTTAATCTGTTCAGTGTCCTAGAAGTAAGAGAGTTTGATGGATCTAAATTGGTATTTTTGCACAGTACAGTGTATGGGCGTTTTATACAGACACACTAGAATATGCCTAGTTTATTAACCACCTTATAATTTTCATTTTGTAATGTTAATTTATTATTCTGCTTTCAAATAAACAAAACATTTCTTTCCAATGTTTTCCTAAAATTCTTCGAGTTTGTTTCAATATATCATGCTGTATGAAGAAACTGTTATTAAAACAATTCATTATTATTCAGGAATTTTTTTTTATGTCTTGCAGAAATGAACAGACATCACTACTCACTGTATGTTCACAACTGCCGCCTGGTGCTGCTCCTGCGTCAGGACCCCACTGAGTCAGAGAACTACAAACCAGCAGAGTTTCACTGGAAACTCGACCAGGTGAGTCAACAAGGGCCTTTTTAGAATGGCAACATTTGCAAGGTGATCTCACCGCGTTCCTATGGCCTGTTTGGGTGTGCATATTGACACAAAGTTGTGAGTGGCAGTAATGAATGGGGCACTTTGTGGAGTATGTAAGCCTACTCTCAGCCGAATATAGAGGGCTGAGTATAACCTCCACCACCTCCCTTACCCTGCACCCTGCATGTATGAGAGAGAAATCTAAAAAATGTTCAAAATGTTGATCACATAAATGTTAAATCAATTTTGCAGACTTTCCAGCATTTAAATGTTGCAAGTTTAATTTGGTATTAAACGTACTACTACATTTGAAGCTGCCTATGTTTGCAAACTGGGACAGTTGCAGTACAGTTATTTTCAAAAAAGATATCCAACTAGAATCTCTAAATCTCTTGGATCCCCTTTAGCAGTCCACAGGCCTTTGTAGGGTGTTGGATTTCTCTGAATTGTTATAAACTATGACATAAAACAGTATTATATTGTGGGAAATGAGATTGTGGACGAGAGGAAATAAAAATGGAGGTCAACACACACTGCTGTGCAAGGGATTATGATATAATAGCACTGGGTAACACATTTTTATGAAAGGGCTGTTTCATTGCAATTTTTGATGTTTCATCGTCAGGTTTTGCATGCTGATTCAGAAAATCACATCATTTTTTCCCTACCATCAGTAGTTCTAGAGAAAAAACTACATTTCATGTATATTACTCATTATGCGGTTGTTGTAATACTTTTTATTTTCATATTAGTCTCACTAGTCATGTGTGTGGTTGACACCCCTGTAATATTTACATGTACAACAAACAAGCAACATATTATTATGCAAAAAGTTATAGGTATAACAAAAGACCACCGATTTTATTTTTTTTCTAAAAATTACGTTTCTAACTAGAAGCTACATGAAAATAAATATCACCACCAAAACAGAGATTGTATAAGAAGCACTACAAAATGTAATTAAACAAATTTTTGTTGCCTAGTGTAGTAGTCTATGAAAAACAGATTCATTTCTTGTCTGAATTTGTATTTGTAACCATAAGACATTTGTGATCATGATTGATTTCTGTTTTTGTGATGGGGTGGCATAATACCAAAATTTGGATTGCGTACTAAGTGGATTTAGGACTTAATTATTTGTATTTATTGACTTTCTTTGCTTTCTTACAGTGATTATGATTCAAATGCAAATATTTTCAATAAGATTATCAAACATAATTATACGTACTATACATGTATTACATTATTAAAAAATAATATTGCAGTTGCACATTAATTTATTTTAGCATAAAATTGTATTGTAATTAAATAATTTTTTTAAATAATTTTAACATTGTTCTTTATGTTAACAGCAAAGCAAGGACTATTAAAAAGTATAAAATATTGAGAATATCACATTTGTTTAAAACATACAGAATGGGTTATACCCTCTGTTAACTATTTCTAGGGGCATAGTGTTACTGAATAAATCATGTCACTGAAAACGACTTATGCTAATAAATGTGTCTTTGTATTTGCATGTGCTTATAGACAGAATCCAATATAGACTTGTATGTTGGATTATAAAATGTAGTGCTAAAAAGGCATTAGATGCAGAGTTTGTAGAGACAACCGTATGAACAGAGCTCCTGATCTCCTCTCTCTCTCTCTCTCTCTCTCTCTCTCTCTCTCTCTTCTCAGGTGTGTGACAAAGAGTGGCATCACTATGTGCTGAACATCGAGTTCCCTGCAGTAGCTCTGTTTGTAGATGGAGCCTCTTTTGAGCCCTTCCTGGTCACGGAGGATTACCCTCTCCACGCCTCCAAGATCGAAACCCAGCTCACTATTGGCGCCTGCTGGCAAGGTACTCTTGGCACCAGTGTGTTTTTTCCGCTGTTAAAATGATGCAACCTCTCATTTAGAGGTGAAATTTTCCTCTCTAGATTTGGTCTGTTGCAAATGTAAATGAATCGGAAGCATGAAGCATTTTAGTAATTTTGTTTTCTTTAGTAATATGCTTCACGCTTGTCATGTAGATGTGATTAGTAGACATCATTCTTAGACTGTAGCTGTGTTTGACTGAAGCGTAGTGTAATGCATGATAACGTATAAAAACCAGCTTACCTTTTCCTAACTAAAGCAAGACCTCGTCTTTTCCCACTCTTCTGTCTTACTTCCACAGACCTCTCAGGACATGACAATGACACTGAGACTGTCTCTGAGCCTTTGACAGGTTGCCTAAATCTTTCCCTAATCGCTCCAAAATGACAGTTTGTTCATGAATTAACACTCTGTACATGCGATCCTTGCACGGCTGTCTTTTAGCTGTGTGAGGACTGGATGTACACTCTGCTTCTACTTGCATAACATGAGCATGAGACAATTCTGACCAGATGTCATAGCACACATTCTGCTTGCTCTTTTTGTACTATTTGTTTACTTTTGTTTAATGTCTTTATTGTATTGTTTTCTTTACCAGACATTTTTACTTTGGGTTTTGCCTGCAGATCAGGAAACATACTGCTCAGTTAATAGGAAGATGCACCAAAGTCAGAACAATAACATGCATGTGGAGCATTCTGCATGTTACATTATCTACCATGCTGCCTGTTTTGTTTCATGGGTTCATTTATCTGTATCTTGCAGAGTGAGTCTGATGTAATAGTACAGGAATATCACACAGGGCATTCCAGAGCAGGTGCCTCTGCTCACGCCTACCTTCATTCCAAGGGATACAAGAGCACAAGCAACAGATGCATCATTTACAGCAGTAGCATTGAAGAGGATTGGGAGATAGTAGGGGTATTAGTATTAGGGTCTTAGGCGATTAGCCAATATTCTGATTAAAAAGAATGGCAAATGCAATGAGCAACTCTGTTTGTTTTTTATTGCAGCGAAGATTATTGCAACTATTCAGTATGTATGAGAAGAATAAATTGTAAGGATTGCGATGAGTTCATTGTCTTACTGGCAGTGTTTACATAAGGGATGCCTAGTCTTAAGAAAGCCTGCTGCCGCACGGGCCCTTTATTGATAAAAATAGACATACCATGCTAAGGGTTTCATGCCATTTTAACTAATGATCTCTTGCCACGTGAATAATTGATCTGTATTTTTCATTCATTGTATACAACCTGGCCAAAGTGGCCAAACTGGCTGGTGAGCTATTTTGCTCCATGGCTGTTAACCAGCTCCTAACTAATGAAAAGTTGAGCTCAAATAACCAGACTTTACTTACTCCTTGTTTCAAAAGATATTGACACAAAATAGGAGTTTGTTCTTTATCCTTTTTTTCTCTTCATAAAACACCTTACGTCTCATTGAAAAACAACCCAATGGAGAATACTAAAATTACATAAAAGTGGCAAATTGTTGTGATCAACTTTAATAATTGTGATTACCCCAAATAAATGCAATTAATGATTGTTACAAGCCTACAGGCACTAATGGTCATACTGGATATAATAACTAATATTATAAACAAAAACCACAAATGATAAGAACTGATTATCAATGCCTAAAACTACTGCTGTTTTTGACTATATATATTAAGTCTTCATTGGCATGTTGCATTTTAGACATTAGTTATACATGATCAGAAAGTGAGTTTTTTTCCACCCATTTTCACATTTCGTTCTTCATCATCTCCATGATTCACAGTGATTTGTCTCCACACATGAGGCTGCATGAGGCTGTAAGCCTATTTATGTTCATCCTCTCTGTCTCTGGAGCCCCAGCCACACCTGGTCAGGCCAGAGCAGAGCAGCTATACTAACTTGCATGAACATCACTCACATAGGCACACATGGATGCAGAGCTTGTTTAAGCCCCTGGAGCTAAAAGCTATCTGCCTGTCAGCCTCTCTCACTTTCACTCTCTGTGGGTTCGTCCAGGTGGCAGTGCCCGTATGACTCAGTACTTCCGGGGTAATTTGGCCGGCCTCATGATCCGCTCTGGGAAGCTGGAGAATAAAAAGGTGATCGACTGCCTGTACACCTGCAAAGAGGGCCTGGATGTTCAGCTCCCAGAGGAGGTGGCTTCTGCTGTGAAGGTATGAGCTGTTCACATGTAGGCATGCTTGTAGCCAAACGAACACAACAACAGAAAAAAGACTGGCCAAGAAATACCTCACATATTTTTTGTTGTTAAAAAGCCAGGGCACATCTTACTCCAAAGCAATCCTATTATATAAGTGTAAAAACAAACAGTCTGAAGGGAAGATACACTGCTAAGGATGAGAGCAAGTCAGATTTAACTGCAAAATTGATTATATCTTCTGTTAATTGTTTTTGGAGAATAAGGTGCCATGTGTTTCACATTTATGCTTTAGATTCACATAACACTTCTGAACCTCTGAGCCTAATCTGAACATCTGAAAGGGGTGATGGCCTAGTGGTTAGGATACTTGCCACTGCACCAAGAGGTCATGGGTTCAGCATCCCTCCTCTGGGTTCCTGAGCCAGATCCTTAACCCCAAGTTCCTCCAGGGAGATAGTACCCTGTAGTTAGGGAAGGGAAGTCGCTTTGGATAATTGCTTTAAAAATATAGACATTGAATAAAAACTTTAATCTGACTGTATTTGAAAGTAGTATTTGATTGTGTTCATTGTGGAACAGAACGCTGGGCTACTGTGTTGTAAATGCATTTATATTCATACAGACAACCTTCAGTTGCATGTAATTTAGTCCTAATTTCTGCTTTTTATAAATATGTGTTGTTATCAGCAGATTTGTACACCCAAAACACTGAATTTTGGCTTTAAACCAGAATTGATATATTTTGGCACTCATACTGAAAACGCATACATTTTTTTGATTTGGAGCACCCATGCGTATATAAATGAAATCTGTTTTTCACATGAAAGGTTATTTAATAAAGTGTCATGGGAGCGAGACACAGAGGTATGAGAATGGAGCAATTCTGGGGCTCTGGTGACCCTGAGACAGTAAGTCAGTGAGCCTGACTCAGTTCTGTTTGTGTCTCTGTGCAGGTGGAGTTTAACCCCAATCAGTCCTCTCTGACTCTGGAAGGAGATGATATCGAGAGCTTTGAGAAGGTCATGCAGCACATCTCCTATCTGAACTCCAGGCAGTTTCCCACGCCAGGAATACGCCACCTCCGTGTCACCACCACCGTCAAGTCAGTATTTCATCATACTCCCTTTCCTTTAAAACATATTTTTCAATAGTAACAGTTACAGCTATACTACTGTCTCCAATGAACTATCGTGATCTCAAACGGATTATCTTGTGTGATTTTTGACCTGGTATGGCATGCTGTGTCTATTAAAATGTACAGCATTACATTGAATAGTTAAAGCCATCTTGAAGCCTGAATTCAGTATCAAAGCATATTTTGACTGATAGAAAAAATTACTGCAAATTTTACTTTTGAACAAACCTTTGCTTTAAAGATAAATCATGATGGTAATGACAACAGAACTCTGCATGAGACCTTAACATGTTTCTCGCCATGTCTTTCTTCTCTGGTCTCTGAATCTGTGCCTTGGTGGTTTGATGCACAGGTGCTTTAATGAAGAGACCTGCATCTCTGTGCCCGATGCTGAGGGCTATGTGATGGTCCTTCAGCCAGAGGAGCCCAAGATCAGCCTGAGTGGCATCGACCACTTTGCACGTGGAGCCGCGGAGTTCGAAAGCACCGAGGGGGTGACACTTTTCCCCGAGCTGCGGATTGTCAGCACCATCACACGCGAAGTGGAGGCTGAAGCAGAGGGAGAGGATGACCCCACAGGTATGGACACCACAGCCAGATGCCTAATGACCAGGGAAGGGATAGGAGAGAGAAAAATAAACAGCGTCTGGCTGAGAGGCTGGAAGGCATTAGCGATTTATAGGTGAGGAGGGAATGGCAGAATGACAGCAGTGCCATCTGGTCGATCTGTGCGATGAGAAAGAGAGAAAATGAGAGAATGCATTATACAATACGGTCTAGAGAGCAGGCCAAGTTAAACTAGTGGGTTTTTAAGGACGTTTCTCAATTACTTCAGTAGGAAAAATGCTACTCTATGAATTAAGCAAATAGTGATGCTGGGGAATTTTCCAGCTCGATATGTTATTCAATATTGAAGGCTCTTAATGAGATTTACTAATGTATGATTGTGGTCAGATGAGTACTTTCTATGTAGAGCCCAGAAAGTTGGAGGGGTTTTATGTTTGTATTTGTTTTTAATATTTGTAGAAATGTATTAATACATCTGGCCCCATTTTTGAGTAGCAAATATTTTATTCAACAATACTAGGCTACTTTGAATATGTGCATTTAGTATGTTATTTAACTATCAAACAATGGTAAAATTTATTTGTGGATCTGTACTAACATAAGATTGCTGTTTCTATGGCAGTTCAAGAAACTGTGGTTTCTGAGGAGATCATGCACAACCTGGACATGTGCGAAGTGACCGTAGTGGGAGATGATCTGGATGGAGACCATGAGAGTCTGGAGGTGGATTTGGCTCAGGTCCAGCAGAGAGGCCTGGAGATCAGCTCCTCCAACGTGGGCATGGTCATCACTGGTGTGTTTCTCTAACAAAAAACATTTCAACTCAAAAAAGGATGAGCATATGAATGACTTATTACAGTTTTTTTTTAATTGACTATCCTCAAATTGCCTTCCAATCAATAATGCGTTCAGTTTAGTTGTCGGCATCATCTTTGATGAGCAAGAGCCTTTAGTTTCTGCTTATATTATTTTGAAGAGAATCTTCACACTACTGGAATAGAGATCATGTTTTGTTCTCTGTATGAACAGTGTGAAGATTCTCTCTACAATCATATCAGTAGAAAACTGAGGTATTATTTGGGATATTAGATTGTCTGCACATAGCATGAAGTAACTCTGGTACACTAATAAAAATCTGTCCATTCTCAGGTGTGAACACAATGGGTAACTATGAGCAGGTGCTGCACCTGATCCGCTACAGGAACTGGCATACTGAAGCCCTGTTTGACAGGAAATTCAAACTGGTCTGCTCAGAACTCAATGGTCGCTACGTCAGCAACGACTTCAAGGTTGAGGTAGGACTGAACACGTGCTCTCCTAAAACATGTTTGGAATAGAACACGATGCTTGTGACCCAAATGGATTCCTGCTGCCAAATTTGTTTTTGTTACAAAATGGCAGTAATAATGAATGAATCAGTAAATGAATTTGAATCTCATCATTAACCACTTTACACCCATCACACAAACCATTCATAGAGTGAGCCTGAAGCTGGTTTCTAATCCATAAGATTTTGAGTGCTGAGTACAAAACCTTACTGGGCTACACATTAACATTTTGCTCTATGATTGCAGTAACCTATTGTTACCCAGCTGTGTTTTTGCTGTATGATTAGGATTAGCTGTTGTTTCTTGTAGTGTTGTCAAGAACGTCTGATGAGTGTTGTTTTCAGCAGCTCAGTGGCTGCCATTAACATCCACTAAATTCTTTTCTCTGTTGCATAGTAACAAGATTCACAATTCTGGGAGATCACACATCATTCTGAAACATAGCCAGTGTATTTGGAATTCATTTCACATGTAAAACAAGTATTTTATATAAGCAAGCAGTAAGCATATATGTTTGTTTCCAAGGGAATATCCATATCCTAGCTTTAAGTCCATGAATAAGCACCAGCTTCAATTTAAGTATGCAGTGCAGTGTGTCTTAGACTGTGTGTTTCCTCAGGTCAATGTGATCCACACAGCTAACCCGATGGAGCACGCTAACAATGCCATGTGGCAGCCTCAGTTCATCAACCAAGTCAAGCATGCCTCGGTGGACCTGTCTGGACACAACCTGGCCAACACACATCAGGCCTCAGGTACTTCTCCATCATCCCTCCATCTTGCTCTCCTGCAATCCTTCCATCTGTTCAAATGTTCCGCTTTCCTGCCAGCAGAATGATGCTCCATTACTCACAATACAGCTCATAGATTATTTAACTAATCTTTCATTAGAATTAATCCAAGACTTGTAATCAAAGGCGTAATCTTCTTAATTTCTAGCTCAAAATGAATTAGTTTTCTTTTGCTGTGAGCTGTTCTGGAGCTTAAAGTCAATAAAAAATCTGGGGCAGATATGGCCTGGGTTCTTTTGTTTACTGTTTGTTTTTGGGACTTGCTTTTAATGGTGTAAGTTTGAGGATTATGCATGACATCTGGATAGCCAGCCACAACTCCTAATGTGACCTCTTTTTTTCACTGTCTCCAATTGGAATGACTGAATGCTGTGTGTCTTTCCTAAAAAAATGCCCTCATGGGCTCTCTTCTTTCTGTCCTGCTCCATCTCTCCACTCATCGCAGTCGTCCCCAGTGCCGCTACGATTGTCATCGTGGTCTGTGTGAGCTTCCTGGTGTTCATGATCATCCTAGGGGTGTTCCGAATCCGTGCCGCTCACCAGCGCACCATGAGAGACCAGGAGAATGGCAAAGAGAACGAGATGGACTGGGATGACTCCGCCCTCACCATCACTGTCAATCCTATGGAGGTACTGGAGCAACAGCTGAGACAGATAAAATACGAACCCAGTTTTTAAATTATCATTTAATTAATTACTCTTATATGTTAACAACAAAACACTGTGTACACAGCAGCAATGTTTCAAAAACATCCTAATTATGATAAAATATCCTCTTCCAAAAACAAATTTAACGTCATTTAAAATAATAACTTGGCAATGTAAATTATAAACTTTATAACCTTCAAATACCCAACACTGTTGTTTAAAACTGCTAATTTTATCATCAGAATAATTGCCAGATTACACAGGTCAACAGGTCAAAGTCATCGGAGATCAATTTTTGTGGATTTTGTAGTGATTTTCATGCTGATTTTAAGTCTGTGTTTAGTTTTTCCTAAAGCTTCAATATCGCAAGCATGTGTAACTTCAATTGTTCCAGATGTTTTCCAGTTGTTTGATCAATTAATGGTAAATAATTTTGGTCAAAATAATACTAGCTGATCTTTAATGTCAATGTGTTTGCGATATATGACAAGTTGCAATTGTAATATATAGCAATATAACTGAAATATTTCTTGTACAAATAGTGCAGCCATATAATAAACACCAGCTGGATGAAAACAGCATCTATCTAATCTACTTGCTGTAGCATTTGCACTACAGTTTTTTGAAATATTTTGAAATACTGCAGAGGAGTCCTTAACTGAATCCACTGAAGCGAGTGTACTCATGCATTATGCAGTGAATAAGAAAAAGAACTCACATTCTCTCTCTTTCTCTCGCTTGTCTTCTTGAACAGACTTATGAGGACCAGCACAGCAGTGAGGAAGAGGAGGAAGAGGAGGAAGAGAGTGAGGATGGAGAAGAGGAAGATGACATCACCAGCGCAGAGTCGGAGAGCAGTGAGGACGAGGAGGGCGCAGAGCAGGAGGACCAGCAGGGGGCGAGCAGGCAGCAGCAACTGGAGTGGGACGACTCCACTCTTACCTACTGACCCCCCCCCCCCCCAACACACAAGCTTCACACACTGCTCCAAGAACACACACAAACACACACACACACTCTTTCACGCACCTACCTACTCACTCACTCACTCACTTCTTCACCAGTAGGGAATCCCAGTTTCCCTTGGTTAATTTCCCACCTACGGAGCCATGAGTAAAAACAACACAAAAAAAAAACAAGTCCTTGAAGCTAAATGCATATATATGACTATAAATACATATATATCTAGTGTCTGTGGTGACAGATGTTGCAGAGTCAGCTTAATTTCCACTGGCCAAGGCTTCCCTGGTGTCAGCTTAGTGGTGGTATTCAATGTAGTATATAGGTATTACATAACAGCTGAATGAATTTTTTTTATTTATTTCTTTTTATTCAAGGGAGGCCTGGCCTAGATTTTTTTTTGTTTGTTTGTTTTTTAGCTACGTAAGGATACAACCTTGCACTTTTTTTACATGTTAAGTCTTTCAAACTGAGAATGATTTTATGTATATTGGACATGCAATTTGTTTGCTGCAATTTGTTTTTTTTTAAAAGAGAAGCTTTGCCTCTTTGCTTTTTCCCTGCTGGGGAGGCAGGAAGGAGACGATGCTTCTTGCTCATGATCGATTTATTTTCTCTCTCTCTCTCTCTCTCTCTCTCTCTTTATAGTGCATGGAGAAAAAAATGCAGAGTCATGCTTATAGAAGACGAAAAATTGCTTTTTGATATTTTGTAAATAAGATGAAACCATGTAATTAGTCAATGTGTATCAGTGAGAAGCCTAACCAACGGTGTCCAGTATCTAAAGCGACGCAGTACCTGCTGTAGAATATTATTTGTGTCACAGAGGCAATAGCATTTTGCAGAACAATCTGGCCAAGCTTTTCCGTCATGCTTGTACAAGATTGTCTGCTTTGCGGAGAGGAACCCATGACAGAGGCTGAGGTTTCTGTGGCAGTGTTGTTCATTTTGTCTAGTCTTTTGGAGTCGGTTTTTTTTTCTTCTTTATTTAATCTAGTTGAGTGGGTGAGCTTGGAATTGGTTCAGTGTTCTTGGCTGTACATTTGCTAAATCTAGCTGAGCTTGCAGCTATGACTAACGTTTGATGTTTATCATTTCCGTGAAGGTCCACTGTTGGACAGCTTTATATTTCGGAGACTCTGAATAATCACGTACAGGTGATGTTTGTTTTACGAGCGGTACTGTATGGTATGGAGTTTCGGTACACTGCAGGTATTTAAGCCATTTTGAAGTTTTAGCGGTGATTTATATATCTTTTTTTTTTTCCCGTAATGTTGTCTGCGCTGTTATAGCCCCTTCTGATCACACCAATCTGACATAACTTAAGACAAAAGGAGCCTCTGGAGTTCAGTGATGGCGTGAGCTTTATGAAATCTGTAGATTGCCGTGGCCTGTTTTACCATAGGCCGAACTGTACTGCAGAAATATTTTGTGGGGATATTTATTTTTTTGTCTAAACTTGTTTTATAGCGATATACAAGGTTATACTGCAAGCTTAACTGATAGTGATACAGACGTTCATGTAAAACAATGATGAATGCTTGAGAAATTCAGCATTTAGGTATTCACTGACCGATACACATAAAACAGCAAGAATATTTTTGCAGTATGCCATTAGGTTTTGGTGTACATAGAACTGTACTGTAGCGCTGTTTTTAAAGATTTCTGTTTACATTTAGTAAACTTTTTATGCTCCCGTCGATGGTTTTTGAGCTCTACAGACTTGCCTGCGGATCACTCCTCCACAGAGTTCCTCTGAGAGCATTGTTTTACTCTTACTTTAACTGGACCTTTGTAGAGGTCATGGCCCTTGAATTATGTCCGCTCAGTTATGGCCAGTTAGTGGAGTATGAAACAGAATGTGAGATATTTAGAAGAATGTTGGCTCGAGGAGAGACTGGACATGGGTGAAGCATTATGGTACATGGTACTTGATTTAAAACCATTTCCCTGACTCTATGGATGGACGTTCTCAGTTTGTTGCTCAAACCTAAAAGCTTTCTTAGATTGTTAATAATATTCCTTTTTTTTTCTCATCAGGAAGCCTGGTCTATTTTTTTGACCTAGTGTAACTTCAGATAGAAGATGGTTTTTAGAGTTCTAATATAGTTCTTTATGTTGTCCGTTTGTCGCTTTCTGGTAAACAGTTCCCCTTCAGTAAGTAAATAAATAAATAAATAAATAAATGAATAAAAATGTAAAAAGCTCGAGCCTGAGCTGAGGTCCAGATTTCAGCTGGTGGAGTTGGGAGTGCCTTTTGCCTATCACTGCGCATTATTAACGTAACTAACGGAAACACTCATCCACGCCATTCTAGCTGTGGCCATTTTCTTCTTTCCTAATTATTTAAAATTAGACTTTGTTCAGCTGTAGGGAAGTGATTAATTTTTTGTTTATATATTTTTTTTAATTTTGTCGTCGTCGTTGTAATAGGGGTCAACAGCTAGGTTTATCAGAAGTGGTTGTTTTAATCGTCCTGCCTAGTTGTCCTGTGTTCATGTCGATGTGTAGAGAAAGTAGGTCCATATTGTATCATCAATATTGTACTAAATCATGTTTGAGAACATCCACTTCTACAGAGATGTATATTACTGAAATAATTCTCTAGGCAGCATACATGGGTATGAATTTTAACAATCTGTGTATAGTGAAAGCTCCTTTTTGAAGTGTATTGCCTGATTTCCTGACCAAGAAAATAATAAGAGGGCAGCATGAGATTCACAAGAACCAGTAAAATACTGTTTTCCCTTCCACATACACACAATTATTTTGCACAAGCTGCGTGATGTTTCGCCCCCGTGGCATTTTATATTCCCTACTTTTCTGCGAATGCAACACTTCAAAACAATGTTTTGTTTATTTGGTCGAAAGCAAACCATTCCATACCCCATAAGACCAGATCTGAACTAATGGACTTTGCACAGGTAGTTGCGTGATCCATTTTTTCCAGCACAAGGTGGGCTACTTTTAACTCGTGTGAATTTTTTTTTCTAATGTTATTTTCTGAGCAGGTTTGCCCATTTATTGCCCATCCGGTAATTCACATGAACATTCTGCTGTAGCAGCCATGTCCAGCCTAATAAAGCTGCGACCATGAGCGTGTGAACAGGTGGGTGTTTAATGGGCCATTGACTTTGCATGAACAACTGCTATATTTCCTGTGTATTACACTTAGAATAGTGTGTTCGCTGTGTCTGAGGGTAATGCGCAAACTACTACTGAATCAAAGATCTCAAGTTTCAGGCCTTTTCAAAATGTCAGTCAATTTCCTTTGTTTGTTTGTTTTTTTGCTCTTAAAATATACGGTGGGGAGAGTTCTAGAAAATGTTGGATGCTGCTCTTGTGCTCATTCACTTTTCTACCTTTCGGAAGCAAAATTGTGGTGAAGTTGATGCTTGCTCATGAACAAAATAAAGGATGAGATGGGATTAAATTTCATATGGTGTGGTTTTGTCTTTTTCTGTTTACATGCTGTAGAATTGGGTTAACTCTGTATGCCCTTAGTATTCAGAGCTGTTAATAAAGTGGCCCCTTATAGTCACTTGTGAACACAAGTGCCTGCACAGAGCCCTGACCTTATCCAGGACATTTGGGATGAACTGGAACGGGTCATTTTTGTGAGCCAGGCCTTCTTGTGCAATATCAGTGCCTACAAACTGCTCTACAGTCTGTAGCGTAGGCCCTGATAAATACCCTACAGACTGCACAGGCACATAGTCCGACAGAAACACGGTCCAAAAGCGGCCCAAAAGATTGTAAGCGGCTATAGGTGCAAAGGGGTACGCCTTCATTTTAAAGTCATTGTATTTGAATGCAGCGTCATTAAAGTCCCTGTGTAATGGTCAGGCGTCCCAAAACTTTTGTCCATACAGTATAGCTTGTTATCTACCCTAATTGACTTGTCTGACTTATGGCATATAATTACAATGAGGATCAGCTGAGGTGGGAGCATATTACGTTAGTTACTATTTCTTGTCATTCATACCATATAAATACTTTAAACCATAAGACTTCTGTCAGCTCTGTTTTCACTGGTGTGGAATATTATTAGGATTAAACTATTGAAATCTCAATAGATTCCAGTCACTTAGATAGGAATAAACAATTCTGGATTCTCTAACAGCCCTGGATAGAGCATCACAGACAGAATATTTGTTGAAAACTGCCATCTAGTGTTCAAAATGTAGACCACTGGAGAACCAGAGCCAGTGATTAGGTTCTGCAGTGGGATTGCTAGTGTTGTGGTGATGTAGATAGACAAGGGACTAAATCATTTTCAGAGTAAAGTCACATTCCTTCTTGAAAATGTGTTACATATGCTGTATGCAACACACCTGTTTTTCAGACTTTGGGCTAGGCCCCTTACTTCCAGTGTAGGGCAATCGTAACACTTCAGCATATCAAAACATTTTGGACAACGCCATGCTTCCAACTTTGTGGACGCAGTTTGGGGAAGAACCTGATTTTATAAATGCTCTACAGAATGAATGGGCAAAAATTTCATAAAGAAACTCAAAAATCTTGTAGAAAGCCATCCAAGAAGAGTGGAAGCTGTTATAGCTGCAAAAAGAGGACCAACTCCATATTAAAGTCTTTGTATCTGAAATGTCTGCTATTATCTCAAAATTACAGGGAAAAGATAAAACCACATGTTTTGCCAGCTCTAAGAATTTATATGGCCGAGAAAAACTTAATTTGCCTCATATTTTTCTAGAAAGAATTTCACATTGTATGAACTACTGTTCAAAATATGCCATTTTTTCTCCAGCCTATTTGGTGTTCCATATTTGGAAAACGTTTAAACTGGACTGCTGGGCACAATGAAGAACAACAGTCTATTAACATCAGTATTAAAGGCACATCATTAAAGTTTAATTGTATCAGATAAGAGAGGGTTTAATAACATAGAAGGACCATCACTGATACATGAACCCACAGAAATGTAAGGACTTCAGAAAAATAAATGTAGGATAGAGACCCTTTCATAAAAAAATACATTGTGAAAACACAAAAATCTGGAGTCTGAACAAGCTTTATATCATCATACAAAGCATTAGCTTTTAATTAGTACAAAAACATGTACACAATAGAATGTTAACAATGATTAATTTTCGTCTCATACAATCAAATAGCCACAAGTTTCATGGCTAAGGCCTATTGTAAACATACTAGCATTGAAACACCAAAAACATTTGGTACTGAATACTCACAACTGTCCTAACACTCAGGATACCCATGACTTCAATTCATGTTAAAAGAAAATCTGTACTAGAACAAAGAAAATTTCATAACTGTAAAACAAATTAATATTCAAAACTCATCTTCTGTGTTTTGTTTGGTCTAAAATGTCCAAGATACTCTACCACTAAGCATGGTTCAAATTACAGGGGGTACTGGGAGGTACTGTAGCCCCCAATCAAGACCCAGAACCCCCCAAAAATACAAAAATAACTGTCTTATGAAGGCAGTACCCCCCAAATATGGAGGGGTAATTCACACTCTGCCACCAAGGTGTTGTCTATTCTTAAAGCCACAATCAGGACTCGCTAATACTCTTTCATGCCATACAACCATGATATAAAAAAATGCACGATAAGCATGTACAATGTACAATTTGCACTATGCAATTGTACTTGTAGCTGATTGCAGCTTTATCGTACCAAATTAGTGTGCAATACGTTTTAAAAAAGCAAATTGGAAACATAAGACATCCTGGAAGGTCCTTGTGTCTATAGGAGTATATGATTAAGAAAATCAAGAGTTTAAATGGCACATAAGAATTGCAGTCCAAACATATGGACTAGACGTTACATTAAAACACTTTTAAAACTCACTCACAGCATTTACAGAACGTGACAGCAGAGAAAAGTACATTCCTAAGCCTGGGTCTTTTCAACTCCAGAACTAGCTAAGGCCATTATCTTATCTTCAGAACCTGTAGGAAATGGAACAAAAAAACATTGTTTAATTTGACATCACCTGTCCAGGAAGAAGCACTGCAATAGATTATGCTGAAAAGGGCAATATATTTCAATTTTTTTTCCTAATTTTTCTGACTAATAAGGTTCTCTGTCTTGACATAAAGGGCATTAAATGCACCCAAACAATGAATGTCCAGTCCATTTTTTCAGGGACCTGATGCCCACAACCAAACTATGTTATCTACCCCAGTCAGCACTCACCCAAGTTCGCAGTAACCTTCTCAAACTGGCTGAGAGTGGCACTAGCATTTGCTGCAAGAAAAGCTTCATCCTCTGTTGTAAGCTGTGAGTTCAAGGGAGGAATACAAATGATTTTTTTCTACATTTTTTTTTCTACTTAATTGACTTGTCATGATATTTTATATATATGATTAAACACTGTGATTGTGCATTTAGAATAAATGTAAGTATAAATAAACACTTTCGTTATGTGCTTCAAGATTTGATCACCACTTCCTGGGTGTTACATTTCTTCTAACTTAATTCTCGCTTAATTCATTATTTATCCTGTCATTTTATAAATCATGTACAGCGTTGTATCATTATGAGAGTCTGGAACAGGACTCTCACCTTCTCCCCCAACTTTCTTAGAGCTGTTAGGATCTCCACTTTCTGCTGTGTGTACTGATCTCTAGGGAGTTTCCCCACCATCACATCACGGTCCATCTACAGATAAAAAACATCATTGTCAACATCACAAACACTAACCCACCCAGACTCTTACATTTATGTCAAGATCTGTACCTACACCCACCAGCAACAACATTAAAACCACTGATTGGTGAAGTGAATAACGTTGATTACCTAGTTACAGTGACACCTAGGGGTGGTCTAGTACGCAGCAAGTGAACAGCCAGCTCTTGAAGTTGATGTGTTGGAAGCAGGAAAAGTGGGGAAGTTTAAGGATCAAAGTGATTTTTGACCACCGTGACAGTTAAAAAAAAACAGTTTTTTGGCACCTCCAAAAAAAAACAGGTCTTGAGAGATTTTAATGGTTAATACCAAAAGTCGGTCAAAGAGGGAAAACTTGACTCAGGTTTGTGACGATGGAGTGGAGGTGCCGGTGTCTCAGGGCACTCTCATACCTCTCAGTTCTTGCCCTTTCTAGCTACGCTGCTCTAGCTAGAGATGCCAGAGTCTTAACTTGCACAGATATAAAAAATCCTCTGCAAATTTAAACAGAACTAACTCTCTCCTCTGTTTTCTCAGGGGAGAACTGCTGCACATTTGCCAGACTGATCACCGTGGGAAACTGCCCTTGACTGATACCGGCTTCACTCGGGCCCTTCCCCAAATTGGGGCAACTGCATCCCAAAGCTCCGGCGGAGACTGATACTCCTGATCCTAATATTTATGGACTACGGACTCTTAGTTCCTCTTCCAACAGTATTTACCTCACGTTTCTTCCATCAGCTGAGGGAGTTTTTCCTCGCCTCTGGCTTACTCACTAAGGGTTTGAACCTGGACTACGTAAAGCTGCTTTGTGACAACCTGGCTGCAAAAAGCGCTATATAACTAAAATTGAATTTAACTGAATTGAAAACTTAAGAACTAGAGACAGACGCTGGCTATCGCAGCACTGATTCTTGAAACTAAGGAAAAAACATGTCTCACTAAGAAAAGTGACAAACAAACATTTTCATCAACAGAAACAATCAAGGTTATAATCAGGGGGTCATTTGCGAATATATACGGTTCTTTTATTGGCTTACTTTGATCAATTTAATGATATATGCTGGCCCACTGCCTACAAAATCAGTTGTCCTCGGATAGGAGATAATTTCAACCTGACATTTCTAAAAAGCAATAAAATCATGCAAACACAAGGTCAACTACATTCCTGAGGACCCCATTTTCAAACCTTCAGCTCTACTTCAGGTTGTAAGAACACTCAAGCCCCTGTAAGGTTGCTATTTTCTCTTAAACAGTGTTCATATTTTTAAACACTGCTACTGTCACAACCATAACATGTCAACAATATTAGATTAGATGATGACATAAATGTATACTTTTTAAGAAAAGGTGTGAAGTAGCTATCAACAGAGGGGATGAACAACAACAGATTAGCTAAAGCTAATGTAACTCCTCAATATCATATGAAAGAGTAGGATTTTGTCACCACCACCAGACATCACCACTGTCAGGTTTTCTGTCTGACGGTGGTGACAAAGACCTCCAAATGGTCCACAACAGGAGATAGAATTGTTGATCACTATAAACACCAATATGACCTGTGATGTTTCATTAACCTCTTCTGTACTTTTAATTATATAATTGTCAGATGAGTGTCACCACTGTCAGAGGTGGTATATATTTGTTTTAAATGAATATGCTAACAGTGTTTCTTCAGTGCTGTTGAGTTATTGAAGTACTAGTCTCTTTTAATACAATAAAATGTTGGTTAAATAAAAAACATTATTTTTTCTATTTTATTATGTCTGATGGTGTTGACAATAACTGAAAAAATGCCTATTTTATGAAAAAAATACAAGATGAGGAGATTGCACTGGTACATTGCTGCATGGCCAAGACCTTGGTCGATAATGATATACCTTCAGATTTTGTAATTTAACTAATGTTTTATTTTCAAAATTAAAACCTTTTTTGTCCAAATTCCCAAGAATCAATGGCAGACCACTCAGAGCCAAAACACCTAAAATGGGCAAGTGGTTATTTGTCAGCCTGGTCTGATAAATCATGTTTTCTCATATATGTGGAAGGGCATTGTTCGAATTACAGGGGATACTGGGGAGTACTGCACCCCCCAGTAGATGGGACCCAGTAGACTGCCAACCTTAATATTGTTTTTCAAAAATATCTCCGTTCATGTCAAAAGCACGCCAAAGCAGCAGGTGGCAATATAACCTTAAACGGTTTAGCATTGGTGACCAATCAGAAGCCTTGGAGAGGGGATGTCATGGACAGTAACTCTGTGCATAATTATAAAAACGCCAAAACTTCTAACGAGGTTGAGAGCAGAAGTACTTTGTATACGTCGGGCATACAAAGATGAAAACCTAAAGAAAACACAGTGCATACTGTGACGATTTTTCTCAAAATCTTCGTTTATCAGTAAACGCAGAAACAGAGTGTTCAAAAATCGCCACTTTGTTTTCGTGTGGGCGAAAGGCCAGAATGCATAGAAACCACCTTTTTCAAAAATACTCCCTCACAGCAACAGCGGTGGCCTCTTTCAGCAGACACACTTACTTATACATACCTCTGCTAGTCTTGTCCTCAGTTGACCAGGCTGTTTCTTTGCAAACAATCTGATAACTTCAGGTGTTTTAAAGGCCTGGCTGATAGCTGCTTGAATAGCCTGACAGAGGAAAAAAGAATGAATATGTTTGTGTTAGAAGCACGTCCCCAACAATAACCAACAAAGAAATGTTCTCTTTGAAACACTAACTCTTTCTCTTCATTTCCAACATTGAGGCAAAATGACTTTCTATTCTGCGAATTCCAGTGTCTTACCAGCTGCATTCCTCCTAATTCATCAACCAGCGTCATATTTCCTGACATGAGCTTCTTCAGTGATTCATTGAACTCACTCAACTGCTCCAAAGTCTCTTTTTTGGTTTCCTCATATTCCTCATCGTCAAGCTCTTCTCTGAAACAACATGTAAAACAATTTTCTACAGACACTGCTTGACCAGTCTGTTATAAGCCTTTTCGAAGAGCAGCTCTTTGCCAAGTTTGTTTTAGGTGAGTGTTCAAAGGTATAATTTTCTACCACATTTACACAAAGATCTCTGTGGAAATATTCTTTTGGGAAAACAAGTTAACCACTGGAATGCAAGGCAATTTAACATGACAGGTAAAACCATTTGACTGCTGTACCTGCACTCTTCTAAATCTTGAAGTTGCTGCATGAGTCGGTCCAGTTGCTCCTCCATATTCTGTTTTAGTTTGCCTGTTTCTGATTTTCCCCGAGAAGCCATTTTGGGTACCTTCAATATACAGATTGATAACAAATGAGTCCAGATGCTTCCAGTACAAAAAAACTCTGGCCTCAGGGTAGTGGAAAAAGTGCTAAAGTAAGATGGGTCATCCTTCAAAAAAGGCCTGAATAGTTGATTCCTACAGTAAGGAGGTCCTGTGGCTTTGTATTTTTGCCATGGTCCATTTTCTTCTCTTAGTAATTTTGACTCAAGATTTGTGTCCCATGGTGAATTTCTTTCCTGATGGAAACAGACTAGATAACAATGCCCCAATGGTTTAATAAATAAGAAAAATAATGTAAATCGTCCATAAGCATTGGCCTTCACAGTCACCAAAATGAGTGCCTCATAAATGCTCTACAGAAAAAAAATGGGCACAAATTCTCACAGAAACTCCAACAGCTTGCGGAAAGCATTCCAAATAAAGTATATGAATACAAGGTCATTAAAGCCCCTTTTGGTGTAATGGGCAGGCGTCCCAATACTTTGTTTCTTACAGGGTGCTTCACGTTATTTTTAATTTGTTACCCTTGTGTACAAATTTAAAGCTGTCCTAAAACGAGTACGTGGAATCACTTCAGCTAGTATTACAGGAGTTTCATGATTCCATGAATATCCCATGAACCTTCTGTACAAAGTATCAGTACAGAGCAACCCCTAGTTATGTAGTAAGCAGGCACCTGTGAAAAGGGAGGAGTGCTTCATCTCACCCAAATAGAGGCTAATATTAGCTGCTAACTGCCTTGCAAAGCTTTGTGAAATTCTACGCAATTAATTTTCTTTGTTATAAGGACAAGGTTTGTGAAATGTAAGGCCTCATTTCATTATTTTGCTTTAACCAGAGCTTTTAAGTCTCCCTGCACTCAGGGCAACTAACAACAAAGCTAGCGAGACACAGATTAGCCACCAGTTTAGAGCAAAGAAAACATTTTCCTCACCAGTTCACCTTTTCAAAAAGCAGTCGCCGTATTTGCACGAAAATAATCGAACCAGAAAGCCAGAAATATGTTTGTTTAGGTTGAAATATACTTCTTCTGCACAGAGCCAGTCCTGCTGGATACTGTACCGAGCTGAGTCATGTAAACAAAGGAACAAAGAGCATTTCTTGGCTATTAACACGCCCAAATCTCTCGTTTGTTTATCAGAAATTCAATAAAAAATTAGTACCATATTTAATTAGATATTAGACCTCTACAATATTTATTGTTGTTAAAGTCATAATTATGAGAGTATGGTGGTTCTAGACGGAGGGTGTGTCTAACAACCAATCAGGGAGAGTCTTACTGAATAAAGAACTAATCATCACTGGTCTTATAGGATAGTGTCAGCTGAGAGACTGCTGTCTTGGTAAGTAATGGGGGAAGTGGACTCGTGTGATTACGAGTGACTTATTTTCATGTCTGATCGGATTCATCTCTGATTCATGCACCGTTTACACAAGAAACTAGTACACATGTTTGTAGTGGGCCTTTCCCTGTCAAAAGGGATGTATGTATGTATAACTAAGCTTATAAAACTGAAGGTTAATGTGGTTAATCTGGTTCAGGTTGGGTAATGTGTGTTAAAGGTCCACACACTGAACCATTTGAGTCTCATACTGACCTGATATGTCCTGCAGGGCTGATTAAATCTGGATGGGGGATACTTGAGTTTTTGAGTTACTTTTGCATTGCTTAGACCGCCTAATAGGAGTTCACATATACAGTAGTAAGCATGGCTGTCCCTACATTTTTGAACACTCGTTGCAGTAGCAACAATCATTTCTCTATTGGAAAGGCTTTGCATGGCTATGAGGATTTGATTGCATTCAGCCACAAGGGCATTAGTAAAGTACTGATGTTGAATGATTAGTTCTGGATCAATATCACTACTCCAACTCTTTTGCAACAGATGTTGAAACATTGCTGTGAGGATTTGATTACATTCAGTCATAAGGGCACCAGTGATGTACTGATGTTGTATGATGAGTTCAGGATCAAAAGTACTTCTCCAGCTTAACTCTACCCCTGCTGGATGGAGCTCCATCAGCCCAGGATTTGATAATGTGTATTGGGTTAAAGTTCCATACACTGAACCAGATCTCATGCTGACCCGATCAGTCCTGCAGGGCTGATTAAATCAAGAGTGTCTGGTTGCTTTTGAACATAAATCATATAATTAATGCTGGAAAATGATTAAAGGAAAAAAGATTTTCCTGCAGTTCAAATATTTTTTTGTAAATCTCAACTTAAACATTAATATAATCAAATCAAATATAAAACCAAAGATATTTGCTACTGCCTGTTCGTTCATGTTTTATCTAGTTTATTATAGAAAAACAAGTTACGTTCCAGAGTCCAGAGCCTCAATCATGACATTATAACAGGTACCTTCCGAGCAACATCAAGTTAACATTTATAAATCTGTTTTCTATTTTTTCTGAATAGACACCAGCAAAACCTTTCTTTTTTTTAATCAGGGAGCAGCATAAACAGTCTATGTTCTGTTGCAAGTGTTCCTGTTTGAGGGAGATGAAGTGATTGAGTTTAAAAAAAAAAAACAATGAACTTTCAAAATAACTAATAAAAAAAATAATGCATGATATAATTGTTGGCGTTAAGTAAATAATGCTTTAACCAGATAATAACAAGTTAACTTGCCCAGCCCTAATAATAATAAAATAAAGAAGTGAACATTGTGTGTGCAAAGTGAGCAACTCTATCTACAGGTCCTGAGCTGCTACTTCTGTTTTCTACCGTACTTGTATCAGCATTGCCATAGAAACTGCAGGCTTCATCAATAGTGCAGAACTGTGACTCTGGCGACTATAAGAGAATGACAAAGTACTTCTGCAGGAAGAAACATCTAGTTGGTCTAGTTGCATGCACAGCCTCTGCCATGTTCGATCCACAAAGCTTGAGATGCTGTATTTGATCATTTTGGTTGGAAGCAACTTCTGTGATTGGTTGAGGTATTGGTCATTGATTGGAGCTGCTGGTATAGTTAGAAGTATCTATTCTTTTTAATCAATAAAAAAAAGGTAATCAATGACCTAGTTAGCAAATTATTTTAGAATATTTCATATTGTACTCATTTCTTGTCTGTCTCATTTCTTGCAGGTCCAGAATCAGTTCTTTGATAAAATCCTTCACATCGCAGATGGCACCACAAGAGAGAACCAGAGTGGTTCTTTTGGCATGTGGGTCTTTTAACCCCATCACAAACATGCACCTTCGTTTGTTTGAGCTGGCTCGGGATCACCTGGAGGACACTGGTATGTAAAAGAGGCATGTACAGATGCTTTTGTTTTTATTATTGTCATCATCAGCCTTTATTTGGCACTTAAATGCTCTACATATTCTCCTGAAAGATGTTGCTGTTGCTGTGGTCAACTAATAAAACTTCACCCTGATAATAAATAAAACTACCCTAATAAAAGATTTATGTATGGTTTATAAATGGTTAATAATTAGGACACACACACCTCGTGAATACTCAGTTATAACACTACTATAAATAATTGAAACAGTGTGCTGATATATCTGATAAATATAAATGTCTGAAGTTGCCTGAAATGATAGTGTCTGATGGAGAAGACAAAGATAAGTAACCAACAAGATCTGAGCTTTAACAGAATGTGGGCTCACTGTTTGGCAATCATTAGGTCACTGTTACCCTTTTATTCATGGTTAATAACTGCTTATTAACAATTTTAAAGTATTTTTGACCTAAACAAAAATCATTAACAATATTAAACTATTCCTAAGCTTGTTAAAAAGTGGACCACGTAAATTGAATACTCTAATTACTGACAAGGTGTACCAACATGGAGCATGTGTCTGATAAGGCAGTGATAAGAATGTTTTTTTTTATTTATTTGTTTATTCATTTTATGTGTTTAGGAAGGTACCAGGTGTTGAAAGGCGTTATCTCTCCAGTAGGGGATGCCTATAAGAAGAAGGGCCTGATTGAAGCCTGCCATCGAGTGGAGATGGCCAGGCTAGCTACAGAGAGTTCTAGCTGGATCACTGTGGATGACTGGGAGAGCCTGCAGGCCGAGTGGGTGGAGACAGCCAAAGTTGTCAGGTGAGGATGTCTTTTACATCACTTTGTTATTATTTAGGTGTGGAGAGAAGCTATGAAATGCGGGGGAATGGAAATGTGTGTGATTGTATCTGATTCACCTTGTGTGTGCATTTGTTGCAATGCCTCAGTGCAGTTCTTACTAAATGTCTTGTGACATTTCACATCACACTGTTATATTTTACATTCAAGGCCTTTCTCAAAAAAGTTGCCTATTGTTGCTTTTTTTAACACCAGCTGCCCTTTACTTTGTGAAGCTTTTAATGCGAACTGACCAACATAAATGGTCCAAATTTACTACAAATGGAATAAAACAATTGACATTAACATACACTGAAACTAATTATATTTTGTCTCTTAACATTTTATGAGGTTTATAATATACCTGTCCCTCAGTTACAACTTACATGCTGCTTTTTACTAGACTGTTTAACATGACTGTTACATAACTGCTGTTTAACACCCTAATCTTCACAAGGCACCATCATGCTGAGGTTTTAGCAGAGGAGCATCCCCGTGACGAGGTGGACACTGTAAAGTATGTGAAGAGGAGAAGACTGGAGGAGAATAAAGATGGGTGTCAAAGTTCCTCTGCAGATCACATAAGATCAGGTACAATTTGAAAATGGCCTTCATGATAATGCATCTTGAGCCTAGGGCACTAAAACAAAGTGACAGGAGGGAGTTTCTTCTGTCTGTCATTGAGTCGTACCACTTTAGCTCATACAGATGCACTGGAACATGTGATGTGCCCCGGAGGCAAAGAAGAGATAAGAATGACAAGTTGTTTGTCCTGAGGTTTCTGCACTCAAGAACAGGGTCAGACAACATTCCTCTCAAATGTCAAGTCAGACTGTTCACAAATGATTAAATGCATTTTATACCATCGACTAGCGCTTATGGGAAACAAGTCATGTTACATACACTCAGACAAAAATCTATCAGGGAAAGTGGGTGTTTTGTATGTTTAAAACTCACATATGGTACATAATTAAGTAAAGTGACATTTTGTTCTAACAACATTAGTGTATTTTATGTTTAGTGAAGTTTAAAACACCTCTAAAAGTGTGCTTGAACATACTAATGTTGTTTTGCCTTATTTGGGTGTCCTTCAAATATTTTGAACATTGTGGTTACATAAACAGATTGATCTGATTGCAGAAAGCTTAAAATAATGTCTGACTACTCATCCATAAGATATTCCCTCTTTGTACATTTACCTTTTTAAGGGTCTTTTTGCAAGTTCCACCATTCAATCATAGTTTGTCACAAAAATGCATTTATTGTACTGTTTATTTCTGTTTCATATTTAAAACACGTTGCACAGATCAAACTCTGCCTCCTGATGTGTTGTGTTTTAAATAAGGATTCACAGAAAAATCACATTTACACAATTTTACATGACCTTACCCAAAACATCATAATGGACCTAAACATAATTGGCACTGCATCCCATTAAAAGGATTTTGGGCCCTTACTTCATTAGCCTCACGGCTCTGGCAAAACTAAAGAAGCAGCCTTTGAAGAACTACACTAATAATGCTTTAGCCCATCAGTTATGTTTGTGATAAGCATCATTTTTACAACCTGGATTTTTTTTTACTATTTATTAAAATAAGCTCACACTTGATTCACAGTAAAGTGTGAAAGTTTATGTAACCTTTTCTTTTCACAGACACTCCTGAGCTGAAGCTGCTTTGCGGAGGTGATGTGCTGGAGTCCTTCGGTGTGCCCAACCTGTGGAAGCAGGAGGACATTGCCGAGATTGTGGGCCGGTATGGCCTGGTGTGTATCACCAGGAGTGGCTACGATGCTGAGAAGTTCATCTACCAATCAGACGTGCTGTATGAGCACCGCAAGAACATCCACATCGTCCGAGAGTGGGTGACCAACGACATCTCAGCCACTCACGTGAGACGGGCGCTGCGCAGGGGGCACAGCGTTCGCTACCTGCTGCCTGACCTTGTGCTACAATACATCCAGGACAAGCAGCTGTACAGCACTGAGAGTGAGCAGACGAATGCTGATGTCATCCTCGCTCCGCTCCAGAGGTACACCAAGAACACAGACTGAGCCACTGCCATTAAGCTGTGGGAGTGAAACAAACTCTGTGTGGTGCGCTGTGAGAAAGATTAGGGTTTGGGACTATTGCGTTTCCAAATACAGTACCTCTGCTGCTCCCGTTGCTACACAGAGCCATGTGCTTTATCTAGGGTGTTATTTATTTAAGATCATCCACCACTCAACCACTCTCTTCTCAGAGTTTTGTCCATTTTGCTGTCTTCCTATATTGTTGACCCTCCTATGCATGAGCCATGGACCTGTTCTGTGATATTACAGATAACTGAGTAGGTGGTCACCTTTGGTTTGTGCGTATACTACATTTTTAAACAGGTCAATCATTTTTATATATGACAAGGGCAGATTTAACAAACTATGAGAAAGTACAACTTTTGAGGAATAATTTATATAATTATATGAATTAAACACAACAATAACAAGAACAATAACGACAATAATAACGACAATAATAATAATATTATCATTAGGTCAAACACTTATTTCTCCACTTATTTCCAGTCAGCCAATACATTGTCTTTACTTTTGCACTGGAAACTATCATAGCTAAAGTCTGTGTCAAAAAGTTGGGCGACAAACTCGCATTACTTGTTAGCATTTGCCCACATTAGCATTGTTATTCCTTCTAGTAATCTTCTAGTAAACTACATGTGGGGTGGGGGATATGTGTGTACATTTTTCAGTGCATTATTTGTTTTAAAGAATATTGAAGCAACTTCCTATTGGATTTTTGTCTTGGTGTGCTCTGAGTCGGTTTTCTGCTCAGTAAATCGCAATTGATCATATCGTCACAGTGTCTGAACAAAACCTGAGGAGAAATCTACAAAGCAATACCTACAAATGAAGGAAAACTCTCTTCCTCTGTACTGTTGACATGTAAATGGCAGCTGGAATGTTCATATTATTTAAATAAAAAAATAATAGAACAAAATTGGTTCTGTTGCAAAAGGGATGATATGCTGCCCATGCATCAGACTGACTTTAGGTTGAAGAGGTATCCTTTTAAGCCAGAAGTCTCAGACTACTGTACAGGGTTTAGCAGGGTTGATTCAGCTAACTGAGAAGTGCTGCTTGAACAAACATTTAGCTCTTTTTGTACCTTAAGGTGGGTTTTGATTGTGGTGGGTTTTGACAGCTGACTGGGTAGCTAATTGATCAAAGATATTCTTTTTCAAAGTCTAACTTTTGTGGTACTTAAATCTGTTGCAATTATTGGATTCTTGCTATGCCTTTGAAAACTAGAGAAATGAATTTTTACTGCAAGGCTATTTTTGATAATTTTGTTATTGGGGTTTTCCCTTAGTGTTTTTATATCACAAATCAGATAAAAGTTCATAGTTTGGATGGATGATCATCTGGGCTGCTTTGTAATTACTGAAATAAAAATGATGCCGAGTTGCATCGAATTATCACCGCCTCCTTAATCCTTTACCTTTAACATAGTCTCACTTCATTTGCGTGCATAGAAATAGGATCCAGTTTTACTTTAATTTGGACAAAAAGCTTTATGCAAGTCTCTGGTGGGCCACATTGAACATCAGAGCGCTTGCTGGAATGTTAAGTGTGGGTAAGGTGGGTTGCGTACATAAAACGTCTAAGTCACACATTTTTACATGATTAATAGCAGATCTGAAATTTGCCCCCACTTGATGTTAAATGTTGCATTGAAGTGCTGGACTTTATTTTTACCTCTTTAATCTTTGTGTTTATGCAAATGAAGTCACACTTGGGATTAACATTTTATACACTCTTTTGCTGTGGGCACCGCTAAGGAATCAACCACAAGACCTGGTGACGAATTTGCATGTGATAAGAACGTTAAAGGAAAAAATCACGTCAGCAGCCATTCAGTGGTAATGTTTTCATTTATTATGTGTGGGGGAATACCTGAAAGGCTCATGTGCTTGCTTCATGCATACAATGGGGAAATTATACAGAACACCTTACCATAGCTGATCACATCGGCTGATAAGGAAGTAATGCTTGTTGAAAAAGCTGGAGGAAATCTGGTTTATAACTTCACACAGGAAACACGCGTCTCTTTTTCTGTGGGAAATTTTCAGAGTCCTACCTTGACTGACGTCATTTTGCACTGAGCTGTTGACGTTTTTCCAAATAAACTGTAAATGAAGTGCTGTTTTGTCCTTGTTGGCCAGATCAGACGGACTATTTTCATTCCACAAGAATGGACCCTTCATTTGGATTTGACCTTTTCATTCCAGTTCAAACATGTTGATCAACTACATATTAGTGATATAGTGATGTTTTGGGGTATTGAAGACCATTTAAAGGGATCATGTGATACACCAACAATAATTCACCTAATCGGTGCAATATTAGCATTACATCAGTAATATTTAAGCAAATAAGTATATTGACTTTAAACCTAAATAGATATTAAACCAGTAAGACTAAAGTATTATACAATATTTTTCCACAGAAAACAGCTATATTTTTGATTTAGAGCCCATTTACAGCTCAGTTAAAATAATATATTTTATGACACATATTTAAAATTTGTGTAGTAATTTTTGGTTTAAACAGACGGTTATTATTAAATTACATAACTCCTGCAAAACAAAGTCAGATGTGTGCCTCAAGGTGTGTTCTGTCTTCCAGATTAAACACCTGCTTGTGTGTGTATTAAACAGAGGAATGTCTCAACACCTGCTGGCACAGGAGGCCCCGCCTGCTTTCTGGGGAGGGGAGTCTCTTTTTATAGCCTGAGAGCGCTCTGTGTTTCTCACACTCACAGGATTTGTTTCTCTCTCTGTCTTTCCTTCTGTGATTCTTACCAGACAAAATGCCTGCCAGCCTGTGTGGGACCTGGGACATGATCAGTAATGTCAACTTTGAGGGATATATGATAGCTCTGGGTGAGGCTGCATTTGCATTAATTCATCACCTCTGTTTTAGTGAATATGAACATTCACATTAATCTAATACATGCTGTAAAAGCGTAAGGTTGAGTTCGACTCGTTTGTATAGCAAAATGTTTTGAACATGTGTAGTGAAATGACGGCTCACACTATTGTTTTTTTCTGCAGGAATCGGCTTGTCCACTAGGAAATTTGCTCTGAGGCTAAAATTCCGCAAGGTGATTGAGCAGGTTGGCGACGTTTATGTGATCAAAACTCTCAGCACCTTCAGAAACTACGTCTTCTCCTTCAGGACTGGTGAGGAGTTTGATGAGTACACCAAGGGCTTGGATGAAAGGCGCTGCAAGGTAATACACTCTGCTTGCTCTGTAAGATAAAGGGATTTTGCCAGTTCATGCAGTTCGAAAGCCCACTTTGAAAGCAATGTTTTTGTGATATAAAAAAAATCAACAACATTCACATACATTCATATATGCAGTATACAACATATCAGCCCCTCCCAATCAAATGCACGCAGAGGTGTAGTCTTTAGACTGAGATTTGATGCCCAAAACAGGAGCTCATTTACAAATATCAGTCTCGAAGCAGCCAGTTTGATCGTAATGGATATAAAGAGGGTTGGAAAATGTAAGATATGGGCGCTTTAAAGCAGAAGATCCTAAATGATGGCCTGTGAACCAGTGTAGGCCCATATGGACATTTGATTTGCCAAACCAGAGTGGTCTGGTGGTTAGGGATTTGCCCCTGTGAACAGAAGGTTGTGGGTTCATATCCCAGGACAGTGGCACCACTGAGGTATCCTTGAGCAAGGTTCCGTCCCCACACACTGCTCCCTGTCATTATGCATTATATAACCCAGCAGGTTTGTAGAAGTGTCAACTGCTTGTAAAGTTATGACTGATTTATGACATTCATAACTATTTGTTCCTTTCACTTTTAGACTGAAGTCTGTTACACTTTAAAACAACTCTAATACAACTGTAGCACAAGTTTATTCTTGTTAATATTGACTTTTATATTAGTAATTAACCTGGTTCCTGACGTGCCCTGATAGATAACTACTAATTTGGTTTGTTGAAAAAATGTCATGTAATGACTTAAAACACAAAACAACAAAGGCAGTGCATTGAAAAGCTCACTCACAGAATGCTTTTTGTCTCTCTCTGCAGTCTGTGGTGACACGGGAAGGGAACAAGATGGTGTGCACCCAGAAGGGAGAGAAGAAGAACAGAGGATGGGCTCACTGGATTGAGGATGATAAACTGCACCTGGTAAGCAGAATATGCAATCTATGCAAATTTTACAATAAAACTTGGAACATATCAACAATTAAGACATTTCCTGGACTAAAGGTCTGATGCCAATTGTGTGTCACCAATAAAACATCCATTTACTCTAAGATCTTTATTTGGCTCCATGACACACATCAGAGGACCCTAGCTGAGTCATAAGCATCACCACTTACTTTCTGTATGTTTTTTAAATAAATAAATGATTTTGATAATAGTTCATTCATTCACTGTTTCTTTTCTTTTTCAGGAGCTGTATTGTGAAAGTCAAGTCTGCAGGCAGGTCTTCAAACGAATTGCATAAAATGTGAGAAGATAATGCAGGGAGTGGCAGGACCATGAGTTCTGTCTTCACTGGAGCTCTCAAGCATTTGTTGAGTGCAGTGCTGTAAAAGCACATCATGACCTCTGGTGCTGGAGGGCCACTATACAAATTTTAGTGTTTCCCTTCCTTTAACAAGCCAGATCCAACACACGGGCCAATTCAAGCCAATTTTAGCATTGGATCAAGTGTGCTGGAGCAGAGAAAACAGTGAAGTGCTACAGAAATACAGACGGACTCCTTTTGTATTCCCCATGGCACCACTAGAGGGAGACACACCATTTAAAATGGCCAGTCTGAGTCCCATTATGAGGATCTATGTAAGATCTCATCTAGGGCAGTGATTCCCAACCTGGGGTCCGGGCCCCCCTTAGGGGGACGCTAGAGATCGCAGGGGGTGCACACAATTCTGTCTGCACTATGGTTACCAAAATTTGTACACATTAAATTAATAAAATCCCAA
>JBBJLR010000139.1:23561883-23603015 GCA_037577145.1 Brachypetersius gabonensis
TAATCACTTTATTCTGTTTATGCGGGTAGGAGTTGGGGTTGGGGGTGCCTGGCTTGTCTTGGACACTGGCAAAGGGGTGCTTCAAGGATAAAAGGTTGGGAACCACTGATCTAGGGCTAGTCTTCCAAGTGACTTGGTCATTTGTTTAGGAAATGAACTAATGTGAATTCTATGAATTGGAGAAAATTCTACAATAAAACTTACAGCATGTGACACCAAGTGCAGTTTACATTATGTTATGCTTTTTGTTTTATGGGCCTATATCTTGATAAACAATTTAAATACTTTTTAAAGAGTATTGTATGGAGTATGCTAACATTTTCTAATTGTGCCTTTCATTACACAGGCCATACAGCACACATATAGGTACTAGGCACAGCATCATAGAATAGAGAATAGACTGAGGCACAATGAACCAATGAATGTCTTGTTTAAGAGATGAAGAGAGGTTGGAAATGGCCCTATAAAAATAATTTATGACTGTTTTTGGTACACAAAATCACAGAAATGTAATGTGTGCAATGGCAGGCAAAAATAGCATGGCACATAATGTTTAAATTACAAAGTGCTAAAACTGATTATGTGAAATTAAACATCACAGAGTGTGGATTAAAGGGTGTATTTCTTTGGTGTTAATCCTAAAAGATAAATCCAATCAACTAATCAAAGTAACAAATGAAACAGCAGTGTGGTGTTTTCTTGCAAAGCATTTAACATTCTTAGTTTTTGTCTACTTTGTATCAGACACACTATATGGACAAAACTATTGGGACACACCTGTTTTTCTGTGTTTGGGCTAGATCCCCTTCCTTCAGTGAAGGGTAATCTTAATTTTTCAGCATACCAAGACATTTTGGACAACCTTTTCTATACCAGCATGTCTGTGTCCCAGTGCCCAAACAAGGTCCATAAAGACATGGTTGGAAGAACTTGACTGTCTTACACAGAGCACTGACCTCAACCCTCTCCAACAACTTTAGAATTTACTGCAAAAGATGATTGTGTGTGAGGTGTTCTTGTCATAAAGGCTCTATGGAATAAATGGGCACAAATTCTCACAGAAACTCCAAAATCTTGTGGAAATCCTTGCAGGAAGAGTGAAACCTGTTCTGGCTGCAAAAGGGGACCAACTCCATACGAAAGTCTATGAACACAATGTCATTCCCTGTTGGTGTGATGGTCTGGTGACTCAATACTTTTGTCCATATAGTGTATTTTCACCACACATCCCCAGCCCTCTAACCCCCCCCCCCTCCTCTTCATCATCACTCTGCAGCAGCACCCCCTCCTTTTTTCCTCGCTGTCACGTGACCACAGAGCCAAAATGGCCGCGTTGGTGTTTTGACGAATAATACTTTTTTGTGTTTGTTTCATTCTTTTAAAGAAAAATCGTGCTCGGAAGCGTGTTCACCGAAAAAAACTCAAACGTCTACTTCATGTTTTAACTCAAGCAGATTCGAGCAGACAATCAGACGCTGTGGTTGTTTTTGTGGCGTTATTTTAGACTATGCACTTTGGGTGTTTATAAGAGCCAGAGAGAAAGAGGGCTAGCTGGCTGGCTAGCGACATTATTTTCAGCTCCAGGAAGAGAATTAAGAGAAAAACGATGGAAGAGCTCAGTGCCGACGAGGTAAGGCTGGTGTTTTACATCTGCAATGTTTCTCCGTGTTAAATGGTCAGTGTTTATGGAAGAAATGTCTTCAGTGTGTCGTTGGTCCCTCTTTTCTCAGCCGAGAGGCAGCACCTGGTCTGGAACTAGCAGGCAGCTAAACTGAGGCGCTCCTGTTGTCTGTCAGTAAACACTCTATATTCCGAGGTTATGTGCTTATAATATACACACGTAACATGTCGTTTGGGGGTGTAATATGGGGTGTCCACACACCAAGTCAAATGAACGCTGCTATGTCATCCTACCGGCTAGTAGAGCAGCCTAGTCAGTTGAGCTCACCTATTGCTCTCCAGGTTAGCTAGCCTCTCTGGATGGGTTAGCCTGCTGCGTTAGCTCAGTTGTTTTTCCAGTCTTAAAATATAGTGGATAAGATCCTTACTGCTTACTTTCTCGAGGAAAAGCGTTTATTGTCACCTCTGCCCTTTTACGTGGTGGTCAATAACATTACTCTACTCTGAGGGGTGCTAACTGAACTGGCCGAGTGTCAGTGGCGTAGAAATTGCTGTGTAAAAGCGGCTAAATAACGCAAGTTAAACCTTAGTCCCACAAGCTGAAAAATTACGTTGGAAGTGTAAAGCAGCAAAAACAACAGAATAAAAGCTACACAACAGTATAGTATAGTATATAACGTGCGCTGTAAAAATAATGCATAAATAGACATTTGTGTATATGCTAATACATAAATATGTATATACAAACCTTTTTATGTAAGCATACTGGATATATTTACAAACATAGTGAATAAGCACACACACACCCACACACACACATATATATATATATGTGTGTGTGTATATATATACATACATATATGTGTATATATATAATATGTATATTTAGTTCTGTGTGGGTTTTTTTCTGTTTGTTTTATGTTTACCAGAGACCAGGTCCCTGCCTTTACACTAAGATATATTAAAAAAAAATATTTAAACATATTTCTAACCTCAAATTTCCCTTTTGTCATTTTTAAGGTGGCTCATGTGTCACTGGTCTTATTTTCTTTCCACGTGTTTAACACCAAGTCAATACTGATGAGTATTCCGATATCACTGCCCTGGCGCTGTAATAGACAGATATATAGGTTACTCTGATTTACTAGATTGTGGCCACAAAAACAGGATTGACATTACTCTGAAAGCACTTTAACCTTTTAAATGTAGTCACTTTCTGAAGATAAGATGTCTGGATGACTTAAAAAAGGGCCAAATGGGTTTTACGGTATAGCGACATGTTGTCCTGTTGGTTTTGTTTTTTAGGCTTATGACCCTCATATTTGACCAGACAAGAGATCCGCTGCTGGTATAAAAAGCCTATATATTCATTTGCGCTGAAATGAAAGATTCAGATATCGCATTTCATAATTTTTATCTTCTTGGTAGTAAATGTTGGTATGTGTATGTGTATAGTTGTGATACTGCAGGGTTTAAGGGCGATTAAAGACGATTTGTTTATCTACTGTTTCTCTATTGATTGACGGCCATGACTGCTTTTACTAGATACAGTTTTGTGTCTTTCTTATTCAAAATCCTGGGAACTTTTTTCCTTTGACATATGAGAATTCAGATCCGATCCATCTCTGAACTTCATCTACAATATCTGTTGCTGTTAGAGGAACGGTAATGACAGGGTAATCGCTAGTTACAGATTTTGGCTGCGTGGAAGACTAAATCAGGACGAGGCTAAATTATCCTGTCATGCATTCATCATCTTGGCATTTCACTATCAGCCTTTACCACGGAGGCTGAGGTCCTCGTTTTACCTTCTGAGGCTCTTAAGAGTCACTGAAGTGTGCAGTGATCTTCCCGAAGCGTTTCCTTGCTGTACAGCAAGAGTCTGATGATGATGATGTTTTGAAATAAACCAAAAGAAAATTATTTTCTCAGTTGTGCAATCTCCTGGTCTGTGTTTTATTTATTTCAGCCGATGATTGCCTAAACATTCTGCTTTTCAAGAACACAGTAATTGCATCGTCTGTTATTGGTTTGAGTGATCAAATATAAGTGTACTGTATTTCCGATTCTTATAAATTGTATTGTTATAATCTGCACATACCAACAGGATTCTGTTGTGTATTTCCGTATAGTAATGTGTTTTGAAGGATTAAATAATTGTCATAAGAGGTATGAATTACCTTTTAATTCACTGTTGTAGATCCGGAGAAGGCGACTAGCCCGGTTAGCTGGAGGTCAGACGTCCCAGCCCACTACACCACTGAGCACCCCACTAACGTCCCCACAGAGAGAGACCCCTCCAGGTCCATTGCCAGGGCCCTCAGGGGGCTCTTCACAGCCTTTGCCACCAGCACCATCCCACACTCTGGGCCTCAATGCCCAAAATGTCACCCCTGCCACTTCTCCAATGGGGGCTTCAGGTAAGAGCTCTGTTCTGGCATCAATAACCTCCTGTGAGGCGCAGCATTGTTCAGAGTGTGGGTGGTGCAATGTGGGGAAAATAGAATGTTTTTTATATTGGTTTGTTAAGGTAGAGCATACAAAAAGAACACAGTGTCATTTAAATACTTCCAAAAACTGTGAATCAGTGTCTATAATGAATTTTTTTCATTGCTTCCAATACTGCAGTGCATTACCATTTCCACTTATCCCAGATGTAGTCAGTCAGTCAGACAAGACAAGTCCAAATTATTATTTAGTTTAGCCCTGGAAAGGCTAACACTGCTAACAAATCGTGACAGTAAATAGTCTCCCAAATCTGTTCCATCTCTTCTCTCAATTTGTCCAAACTACATTCCACTTTTAAGATGGTGCAGACTTTTGGATTAAGACTCAGTATGAACTATTGAGCTGTAAACATAAGTGAAAACTCACTTATGGATTTCAAAAACCACATCAGGATCGCGAATGGTGATCCTGAACTAGTTTTTATGACTATGAAAGTATGGAAAAAAAGTTGCTCACTTTAGTCTTGCTTTGAAAATAACATCTCAAGCATTGCCTGAAATGACTTCCTGTAGTTTTTTTTTATTTTTGCAATTCATGCAAGTTATACTGTGTCCTAGCTGGTTGGGAGAAGTTTTGGACAATTATTTTACAGCAATAATTTAGAAGAACATTGGTTTGAACAGTATGTCAAAAACTGTAATGTTGCAATGCAGACTGAGGGATGAACCTTTTGCTAATTATAATATCCGAGCTAATGCATCGTTTGAGCCCCAAGGTTTGCAAGGAACCATCACATAAATGTTAACATCAACCCAAAATCTTTTGTCAAATCATGTATTAAGTGTGTCATTACATCCCTACGCCTAGTGTTTGTTAGCAAGTCATGTAACCACAGTGCTAAACTAAAGTGGGACAAATTTGTACACCAAATCAAATTTAGTTTGATTGACTACATCTGTGGTATGTGGTACATTTTTAAACTTGTTTTTTTTTGTGCTGTTGGTTTAATTACTGGGCATGTCCAACTTTTTGTTAACTATGCCTGTAACATTGTATTGTACCTTGTACTGAAAAATAGAGCAGGTTATGGTCATGATTTACTTGTGTGGAGCTTTTTTTTATCACTTTCTTTTTAAAACTGAAAGCAGGCTGATTGTTTTTCATCAAATGCCTCCTTGGTCTTTGTCTTTGGCACCAGCATAGCTTTTAAATGCTGTCATTCTGGATGCACTGGTGGAGGCATCGTTTATGTCAGGGGTCACCAACATGGTGCCCCCAAGGACCACATAAAAAACCTGTGGAACTAAAAATAGCACAACTCGCCAGTGAACAGCATCTATCATTTAATTTTATCCTGTAGCTATTCTTCTTTAATCACATTTGCATTTATATAGATTTGAAACTATGCTCTGTTTTGGTGTATCAAACAGGTAGGCCTTCGTGTGGCACATTACCCGTGAAGTAGCCCTCATTTTCACAGTTGTTGGTGACCCCTGCTCTATGTTCAGGAGATTGTCTCAAATGAGAAACAGTGATTTAATAATCATGCTTAGTGAGTTTATCTTCATGTTTTGCATAAGGAAACATTGTGGTACACTGCGGTACTGAACCATGGTTCAGTAATATTTCAAAAGAACATGTTGGTGTACCCTGCAGAAATTATTGTTCTCTTTTTAGGGATTTCTAATTGAATTTTCTGGCTTTAATCTTCAAGAGCTCAGGGAAAGCCTTGAAAATCATTGGAATCTCTTGAGAGCAGTTCTAATATCAAAGCAAGAAAAAAAAGTGCCTGGTGTATTTTGCTTCATGGTGTTAGGGTGCTAGCCCCCCCCCCCCCCCCCCTGAAAAAGTGCATAGTCATACTGGCAGTCTCTTAGTACCTTAGCCTTGGCCAGAGTTCAGCCCAGGACTTGCAGGTGAGCCAGACAGAACAAATCACTCCTGGTCTCACATTTACAGAGCACCTTACTGCCATAGGGAATACAGTCTGTTGATTACAAGTACACTCACTGTCATGTAGGTTATGACCTAGTTGTTCTAAGAGTGTTTGCATATCCTATCTGATTACCTTTGCAGTCTCGTCACTGCGGTTACACGCAGAGAACACTGAAGGCTCCAATCTCAGCCAGTTTATTTTAGGATAAGCTCATAAACACAAAATCTATTAAACATTGTTTTTTTTTGCTTTAACTGTCAACGGATCATACAAGTGACCCAAACATGCTGAATCAGTTTTCTCTTTTTTATTCTCCTTTTAATTTAAAAGCCTCATATTCTACAATATTAATTTATTTATAGTCATTATTTTTTACATGATCATTTTCCATTACATTTAAACTGACTATTTTGGCTGTTGTGCCTTTAAAATACGATCTCTGTCCTGATCAACACTATTGTGCCTCATTCAGAATGATGTATGCAAATGCATACATTTTTAGGTTCATAAAATGTGTTTAATTCCCTTTGTTTACATACTAAACTGTATATTATTTAGAAAAATAAGGAAGATGTGTCCCCTTTAAATGTCTTCCCTTTAAACTTCCTGATGACACAGCCTCCCGTGGTTTATATTTCAGGGAATCAGGAATTTGGGGATGCACATCAGCTTTTGTAAAATGACCTTTTTTGTAGTGTCGTCAGGACACACAGGGTGCTATTGTTGCTGCCATTCAGAGCCTGATCCTGCATTAAAATGCAGTTTTAGCAAAAGTACAAGGCTGCAATGCATTGCAGCTTTCCTTTAGAACCTACAGCAATAGGAACTCCCATTGTGTTCTTACTGTATACTGCTCTTTGGGCACAGTTTTCCAGAAAAGTTATACTGCACCTAACAATGGAAAGGGGTTATTTGTACCAGTGTGATGCTGACTAACATGATTGTGGTACCCTTGTTGTGCAACAGTGGTGCACCACCAAAATATCATGAGGTCAGTGGTGGTGATATTGCACTGGGGTAGAGTGTGCCTGCTAAATTGTATTTAGCAGATTAACAGATTTGTGTACCTTCCCTTCCCCCATATGGTAAGTGTAAATGATGTGCTGACCAATTTGTGCAGGTACAAGGTACAAAAGGATTAGTAGTGTCTGTAGTTGGATCTACCCATCCAGGGATGATCTAGACCAAGCCTGGTCCTGGTTGCCTGATCCTGCTAAATAGTTATAAGATTTTCCTGGTTTATAAATGTGTTGGAGCAGGAAAATCACATTTCAAGACTTGTCAGAAACACTCTTTGTCATTGTTCGTGATGTCTTTCTTTGCTGTTTTGCTGTAGGGGTAGCGTACCGCAGCCAGAGCAGCGAGGGGGTAAGCTCTCTCTCAAGCTCCCCATCCAACAGCCTTGAGACTCAGTCTCAGTCCCTGTCCCGCTCGCAGAGCATGGACATTGACACAGCATCCTGCGAAAAGAGGTGAGGCTTATTTTGGGCCAAAGATTAATTTATCCTTTAAAAAGTGAAAAGGGAAGTTTTGTCCTAGAAGATAGCCTTCTGACAGTTTTTTATGGTGGTCTATTTTAATTATATGTTTATTTGTTGCGCTAGTATGTACAGCGATATTGGTCACGTTTTTCTATTTGTATGCAGTAGTATAAGTATAGTGATCCTCTTCAGAATTCCACTTTGTCAATTCAGTGGTCAGTTTCTCTTCATTTATACTGTGACAGGTAGAAATGATTAAAACATGATTAATGCCATGGTTAACAAATTTCAGTCCACAGTAATGGACATGCTAAAAATAAATGCTCATTGTGCAACGTTAATCATATTGGTTTTAAGGGAGATTTTGATAATGATTATGTGGTTGTTTATTTAACTAGTTTTGAGACCTTCTTAGCAAAAAGATATCCCTTTTGCATTTTGTGACTTGTACTTGCTTTCTGGAACTGTTTTTGACTGTTGAGATCTGTTGAGATACACTAAATTATTGCTCACGTTTTGTTGTGTCTTCAGCATGTCCCAGGTGGATGTGGACTCAGGAATTGAGAACATGGAAGTGGAGGACAGTGATCGCAGGGAAAAGCGCAACCTGACTGAGAAGGTAAAAAATGTGTGTTTCTTGTGGAGGAATCTTGCTGTCTTTTGGCTGACATTAAAACCTTAACAATCAAGCTTTTAAAAACTTATGCATTAAAAGCTAAGAGTGTACTATTCAGTGGTCTAAGCATGCTTACTTAGGGTGTCAGTAAAAATAAATAAATGAATAAATAAACGAATTATTACAGGACTCATCGTCTAACCCAGATGTGTCTGAGGAGCAGGCTCTGCAGCTCATCTGCAAGATTCTTCGTGTCTCCTGGAAGGAGCAGGATCGTGATGTCATCTTTCTACCTTCACTTGCTGCTGAGTTCCAGCAGAATCCAAAAGATGGTGAGCGAGAGAGAGCAGAGGAACTTGCAAGCAGATAATGAATTATGTAATTTTTTTGTCAGTGATATTACTATTGCAACTGTTTTGCTTCAGCATGTACTTTCGTGTCTTTTTTTCCATCAGTCTATTCTGACTTCAAAGACCTAATTGGCCAGATCCTAATGGAAGTTCTTATGATGTCCACCCAATCGCGTGACTGCAACCCTTTTGCCAGCTTGACCGCCACATCACAGCCAATCACTGCTGCCAAATCTCCAGACCACCACCTGACGCTTGTCCCGCCTTCCAGCCAGGGGAGCAGTCCTATGATGCCTTGTGGAGGCTCGTTTGGTGCCAGCTCTTTGTCCAGGCAAGTATGGGCAAACAATAGTGTGCATTGATCTCTCGCAGATAGGTGCACAAGTCAGGCAATTTTTAACCCAAAACTGTTGTGTTGGCATTTCCAATTCAATGTGTAGTCTTGGACTTCTTCACTCTAGATCCAACTTGCCATAACATGTTTTTCCACACACACTGCCTTAATGTACACAACCATTAATTAATATTCTGCTGTCATCGCCTGCTGTCATTGTTTTCTGAGTCTGCTACTTTCTATACTTTTCATTTTTTCATGGTCTTTCTAATTCCTGTTGTTTTCAGTTTGTATGGATGTAGCCCAAACCTTTTCACTCAAAACGTCAGGATGAGCACTCCAGCAGTATCTGTGCCTTTAGCTATTAATGCAGCTGCTCCACCAGCAGTTGCCCCACAGGCATTTTCACCCACTGCAGCTGCACCACCCTCAGTTGCTCCACCTGCAGCTGCCCCACCCACAGTAGCCCCACTTGCTGCTGTCCCACCCACAGTTGCCCCACTTGCCGCTGCCCCACCCTCCATTGTTCCACCTGAAGTTGCCCCACACCTACCTTACAGCTCTCCCCCACAAACCCCTTCTACTCCTCTGCCCATCTCCCAGAGATACAGGCCCTACTCGCTCAGCCCCTCTCAGTCATCATCTTTCCCCATGAGCCCAAGTCCCAGGACTGGCCATGCAGGGCCCTTGTCTTCCCTGTCTACTGCTACCCAAAGCCCGGCTGTGCCGTCTAGTCCCCAGCTTACTCCACAGCCATCCCCCAGACACAGAACACGGCACACAGCTGTCCCATTCCCCTTCTTGCCTGCCTCTCCCACTGCTATGGCTAGACAGACTGCCCTGGCTGCCCGGATGCCTTCTAGGTACATCCTCGATATTTTAGATGTGAAGCTTTGCCCACTAAACCAGTAATAAGGTAACCAGCACCCTGTTGAAGCAGATGTGCATATTTTAATGAAGTAGTAATGATGTATATTTATCTATAAACCAGTTTTAATAGCTTCACTGACCTAATTCCTAACCTATGCAAGTTTCAAAGACTCAGGGTTTCGTTATGTCATGTTTGTATTTCACTTAACTTTCAGAAAGGTGCTGATGTCTAACAGATTTACTTTATTACTGCTGCTTGTGGTGCGGTTCCTGCACAGCACTTGCACGTATGCTGGTTTTTAGCCTGTGTGGCCATCTATATAATGACTAGAATTAAGCTTACAGTAGTCCATTTATGTTGTCTCCTTTTTGTGAGAAATCTCATTAAACCATCCCCTGTCCTTCATTTCACATCCTTCCATCATGCGTCCGTCTGTCTGCCGTGGCTGTGCCAGTCCTTTCTCTCTCCTCTTCTTTGCCCTGTCTGACATGTCTCAGGACAGCAGTGATGATGAGCTGGAGGAAGACGAGGAGGAGGAGGATTTTTCTGGGGTTCAGTTTGGGTCAAGGTACAGGCGCCAGTGTGTGTTGCATGCTTCAGCGTGCTGCCTGGCCACTAACAGAAACACACTGTGCCATGTGCTGGCACAACAAAGGGGCCGTGCCATAAAAACACATTCCTTGAATAGATTTTCATGTTGATGAAAATATTATTTTTCCTGTATGATGTGAACATAGAGAGACAGGGTGGGCATTATTTCCTCTTCAACAAAAAGTGTCAGGCTGTTGATGGGGGGTGGTTCAAGAATATATCATCAATGTCAAGGGAATTTCACATTTATCCTGAATTGAGGAATTAAAATGTGATCCATTCGACCTTCTCATCATCTTGTGCATCTGTTGTTACCACCTTTTGTTCATTTATCTTACACTGTTTTTCTTCAAGTAAAGAGCTTATTGAATGCCCGAGCAAGTGGCTGGTAATGAGCAGTTTAGGTGCTTAATCCGAGCTGGATGAATAAATAACATGACTAATGGGAAAGGCAGAGGTGTGCTGTGGAGTGTGTCTTTTCACCTGGGAATCCCCCACTAATGCATGCTACATCAGGCAAGAGGCGCATAGCGTTTTTTTAGGGCCGCTGATTTTACGGCCTCTGTGTAAAAGCCTTTAATTAGGCTGGGATATTTTGCCCTTGACTAAAGAACATTTGTTTTTTGTTATGGGAGGTTCTTGACAAAAGCATTTTTCTCATTTAAAATCAATGCAACAGCAATGGCAGCTTCTTGATGGAGTTTCTTGATGACCAAGCACTTGCTGTGTTTTTAACATTGAAAATGTGGATAAGTTTAGACATGCTATGAATGCTTTGCATCTACTTAAGAATCTCTTATCATTTTGGATTATGCAGTGTAAGCTGTATTCAGTGGATACTGCAACATTTTATTCTAACACAAAGCCTGCAAAGCCTTCTTTTACAGGATATTATTTCTCTGAAAGGTCTATCTTCTACGAATCACTTTTCACATTGTTTTCATTCTTGTTTATAATGATATCCATCTATCTCTCTCCATCTGTCTCTGCCTAATTTTGTAGCCTGGGTGCGTCTGGTGGTGGAATGGCCTGTGACTCAGGCAGTGACCGCTTCACCATTGAGGCGTGTAAAGAGACGGAGATGCTGAACTACCTCATCGAGCGCTTTGACAGCGTAGGCATGGAGGAGAGGAAGGCCCCCAAGGTGACACTTCAAGAAAACCTGTATTCCATGTAAAAGAAGAAATGTTATTCCAGTGGTTTACTGCTTTAGAAGCTCTTTTCACTTGCATTTTCTCTTATCACCCTTCTTAGATCAAAGATATTGCCTGAGAGGAGGATCATGTGCTTTTTCTTAGAATGAAAGTAAAATATACAACTGAGCCGAGGGGAACTCCGTTCATCAGTGTGGTGTTGTTTTTGTGTCTTTGCCATGTTTTCTTATTCTGAGTGATATGTTGTGCTGTTACAGATGTGCAGCCAACCAGTGGTCAGTCAGCTGCTGAGCAACATACGCTCCCAGTGTATTTCCCATGCTGCCCTTGTGCTTCAGGGTGCCCTCACTCATCATAGGTCAGTGTTAATAGCAGTCCTATTATCATTGATGTATCTCCCTCTATATTGTATATATATGTGTATGTATGTGTGTATATGTAATATTTTAATCTACATTAATCTAGATTAAAATGGCTCATTTGAATTCTGCCGAAGGTCTGACCCCAAATGACCCCAAAATATTTTAAAATCAACATTCTAATGTGATGGGTGTGTCTGCTTTCCCATCGCTAACGGGTCGAAACAAGCAAGACACGCTGACAGAGCTGCTCTGAGCGAGTTTTTCTGTTTCTGTACCTTGTTTTCGTGTCTGTCGTTTTAACTGCATCCCACTGCAACCCAGCATGGCACGAGAGCTCCTGGACCACAAGTGGCAGATCACTCCTCTCTCTCTCTACAGTGGTACCCCACATAAGGAACGCAATCAGTTCCAGAGGCGTTGGTTATGGGGGGAGTTTATTATGCTTTGTCTTCATTTGAGACATGTCTGGCCGGATTCAGCCATTTTTTAAAATGTGAAACGCACTTGTTCTGTGAGTCACGTGCGCAGTTGCGGTGGCATTAGTTATGCGGAACGTTCTTCTGTGAGGTGTTCGTTAAGCGGGGAACCACTGTATATTTATAACAAAGTATAACCATGTATACGTCTATGGCAGGAGAGCTGAACATTCTAGAAAGCCGAAATAGGGGGCGGGGAAGGGGCACACAGTAACAGAAGCGAGGCTCCGCGGACCGGCGCCAGTCCGTGAGAGGGCTCCTGCCGGTCCGCGGCACCTCGCTTTTGTTACTGCCCATAGTTTGAGAAACGCTGGTATAGACCCAGCTCCCAACCCAACTTTGTGAATAGATTAACGGCGATATTTTTTTTATTGCCCGATAAGAGTCTCATGTTAACGCAGCACGTTAACCACTAATATATAAATATAAAAAAATATATATATATATATAGTTTTTTTTAATCAATGAAAGGTAAATTTTCAGTAGTAATGCATTCTTTTTTAAATGGCTTAAAAAAGAAATGTTACAACAAGAAGAGACCTGCAGTGATATTTGAAAATAATAATAAATAACTTAATGCAAAAAGGTAACTGCAATAATTAGAACAAATCAAAAATTTTGTTTAGAAACAAGGCCTGTTTCCTCACTAAATGAGCACGAAGATTAATGCTATGCAAGCATGTTTCTTATGTACTGCAGGGATTCTATTTGAGGTGGTGACACCCCAATTTCCCTTGTACACAGCGGAAGGGGGAGGTGTGTTTCACTATGCTATCTGAATGCTTTACACAATACCTTATCACTTGAGGTTTCCAGTTTGCTAATGAAGTTTAACTCATACTCCAAGTTGCAGGTCTTCTGCAGCATTATGCGTAAAATTCTTTTGAATTAAAAGTCTTTTCATAATGAGACACAATGAGATTGTTTTGCTTATATATTTTAAATATACAATTTGAGTGTCCCATCTTAGACAGTTGTTAGTGTCTAATCCCTAGAAAGGAATCTTTGTTTGGGCTGGTACATTTGAAGCATGTGTAGTGAATATGATAGGCACTCCTCCTCTTTCTAATCCTTCCCAGGGCCCCACTGCAGCCCTCCCTGCTAGTCCCCTACATGCTGTGCCGGAACCTTCCATACGGCTTTATCCAGGAGCTGGTGCGCATGACTCACCAGGAGGAGGAGGTGTTTAAACAGGTGGGAGGTGCAGCACACACCACATGCTGATTCATTTTGCGCTTGAAGCTGTGGAGGAAGATGATTGATGTGGCATTCTCAATGGCATTAAATTTATTTATTTATTTTAAGTGTTTGAGATCTTTTAGTGGGAAAAACTCAACACCCAATAATCCTCCCTGTATAAAAGCATTTCCTTATTTGACACTTGTCATATCTAACATATGTTTCTTTGAAGCTTTCCTGCTGTTGTCATCATTCAGATGGTTTTCAAAGAGAGCCTGCTGTTTTCTAGAAAAATGGAGGTTCTTTAGTCATGCTAATGACTGATTTTTGTTACTCAGAGGAAGTAGGGGTATACTTTCCTCCTTTCAGCATGATCTCACTGTAATCAATGTTTTTCCTTTTGCAGATCTTCATCCCCATTCTTCAAGGGCTCGGTTTAGCTGTAAAAGAATGTTCTTTTGACAGTGACAACTTTAAGTACCCCCTGATGGTAAGAGAAGGAAGACCAAGGCTTAATATGCTGCCTCTGATGTAATCCTGTGACAGCCTGCCCTCGTTAAAGCTTTTTGTATGTGTATGAATGCAATTCGTTCTGTTTCATTTCCCATTTATGTTCAAAAACTGCTAGACATGTGGTTTTTATCAGATACAGTCTAATTGAAAGGTAGTGTATTATGTTTTTGGAAAGGGCATGATCTTTATAAATAAAACTATAAAACCATTATGCACACTTTAATGTAGACTTTCAAAAGATTAGCCAGACTAGCCAGTTCCTGTCCTCATGTTGACGTATCAAATAATGAAGCCTTTGTGGAAATGGAAGATATTGACTACAATCATTACAAATAGAAAGTCAATACAAATAGAACAAAGTCCATTCAGCAACTATCAATAGACTAATGGAAAGAATGAAACACACATGTAACATGATATTAAGAGATCATAATGATCTGATGATAATGTGGCATAAATTGCCCTCTAATGGTGCAAAATATAGGCATTAGTTTTAACTATGCTGCAAAAAGTTGCACAATATCTTTGTAGACTCTCCATATGAATATCGCAATATTTTCTTCATGAAAGCTCTGCATTTTTAAATCACCTGAACTTGGCTGGACAGGAATTTTGGCAACTGTGATTAATTTTATTAAACCTAATACCTATATAATTTTTTTTTTTTTTTTTTACAGGCTTTAGCCGAACTTTGTGAAATCAAGTTTGGAAAGACTCACCCTATGTGCAATTTGGTAAGTTTTTGGTGAGATCTGGTGACCATGAGGCTAATTGTGAACTTTTTGCATGAATATGTTGTTACTATTATAGTAGAACCTATTTTTTTTTTTTTTCTGAAATGGCAAACCTATAGTTTAAAAGTTAATGTTCTTATTTTTAATGTATGATAATATAATGAGATTTTACTCCAAGAAATCAGTCCATGAAACATCCACAAAATGTTATTAAATGATGTAAAGAAAATAAAATTCAGGTAAGCTATGGCGGCTATTAACGTGCTACTAATGTGTGTGTGGATAGATGACGTCTCTGCCATTATGGTGTCCTGATCCTTTGAGTCCTGGAGCAGGCAGAGAGATTCAGAGATTATCTTTCCTCGGAGCCTTCTTCAGTCTGTCTGTCTTTGCGGAGGATGATGTGAGTCGCTTCAACAATTTGCATTGTGCTGTGCTTATGTATGTTATTGCCATGTCGGTACTATAAAGACTGTGATTAAAGTTAATTGTTAATGTGTCATGTTGCTCAGAAGTGATTTGTAACACATCAGATGCTGTTTTGTTAGACTAAGGTGGGAGACAAGTACTTCTCAGGCCCTGCTATTACCATGGAGAACACGCGTGTGGTCAGTCAGTCCCTGCAGCACTATCTGGAGTCTGCCAGGGTAAGTGCTACAGCTCAAGCGCTCATGCATTTTTAATGTGCTGCTCCAATCAATCAGTGGAACGTTAGCTAGAAAATTCTTTTTATAGTACGGTGTAGTGCTAGTGCATGGCCCAGTCACCTTTTATTAGCCCTTAAGGCTAAATGATGTTTTACTGTGTCCAGAATGGATTTGTGGCAAGTGAGTAGCAGTAGCAGTCCCTCAGAGGACCAGTCCCTAATCAGATTCATTTAATTATACCATCACAAATTCATTCATATTTGTGGGTTAAGAGTTTGAGATTACGAGTTTGTGGTCTTCAGGGTGACCTGTTTAAAATCCTCCACAACATCTTGCTGAATGGAGAAACGAGGGAGGCTGCGCTGAGCTACATGGGAGCTCTGGTGAATCGTAATGTGAAGAAGGCTCAGATGCAGGTATGACTCATTTCTGTCTAGGATTTATCCTTGCTAAATGAGGGGGAAACCACTATACAGTTAAACATATGGGATATCTGTGAGTAACAAATGGTACATCAGTACCATTGGTGATAAAATGGTGATATCAGCAAACAAAATTGTAAGAATTTGGTAATGGTCAGAATATACATATTCAATATTTCAGTGTAATTTGAGAATCATCATTAAAAATTCTTTTTAGTCTAGACATGGGCTTAATATGGGTCTGGTACAATATTTCCAAATGCTTATAGATATCCATTTTTATTCTTGAACAGTGAATATAATACATGGGGTCCACAGATGTATTTCATTGACAGTAATGTAACCTGAATTTGGGTGCAAGTCGAAACACACCTAAGTCACTTACCGAACCTAACAATTGTAAAATCATAAAAACACAACTAAGCCACAGAAAAAGGAAAACTCTCTCACTCCTACGCTGCGCTATTACGTATTTTTCTGTGGTGTGCAACCGAACTAGTTCGCCCACGTAGTCCGTAAATACGAGGTTATTGGTGTAAGGCCAGTGGGAGTGAGTGCTGTAAACTCGAAATGTCGTATGTCGAGGCTGTTGTAACCTGAGGACCCTCTGTAGTGAATTCATCCACTGCTTGCATAAACTCCATAGAATAGAATTTCTAATATCATCAAGGAGCGATGCCCAATGCCACACCGTGCAATGGTTCAAGGGGAATAAAGTCCCCTGGCACTGACTTGTGGAGCACTGCAACTGTGTTTTCTGAAGTAATGGAACTCCATCCAGTGCTTTCCGAGATGAGTTGGAGTGGAGCTTGAGATCCAGAACTATTAATCCAACACCTGAGCACACTAATGCTCTTGTGGCTAAATGCAATCAGATCCTCACAGCAGTGTTCCAACTTTTAGTGGAAATGGGTGGAGGCTGATACTTCAGCAAAGGGGTGATGCAAATTCAGTCACGCACAGATTTTTTTGAAGAACTGAACTCATAGTTTTATGCGGAAATCCCCACAATAGCGCAGAAACTGCAAATATCCTCTGCCTTTTCTGTAGCAATAAATATATTTTTTCTGGATGCTTTAACACAAGGGGACCTGTTTACCTCACCTAATACTTTTGTCCTTCCGAGTTGCATATCTTGGTGGGAAAGCACACAGACAACTTCAAACTCCACAGTTTGGTAGATCTCCAGAAGACCTTTCTAGCGAGCCCTCGTTTGTATTTTTAGCTCGAGTAGATCAGGTTTTATTCTCTGAAAATTGTTCACCTCGCCGCAGTTTCCCAATACTCAGCGGGGAATTTAAATTTGAATATGGGTTTACCTTTACATTTTCTTTATGGGTAATGCATTAAACTGAGTTTAAAATGACATTAAATTGTTCTCAGAGCACATTTGGGTGCATATTTAGGGTTTACACCATAAAAGTAGGCATTTTTAGGATTTTTTTTTTTAAAAACATTTTTACCACAAAACACAATGCGTTTTTTCACTATATGCGGGTCTTAGAACGTAACCCCCGCAAAAAGTGGGGGATTACTTTATACAGTTACAGTTGCAGGATATGAACAAAACACTTTTAATGCAGTTACATTTATGCATATTGTGATTAGGATATGCCTGAAAATATACTGACAACACAGTGAATCATTATAAAATACTCACTGACCTTGATGATTAAAATGAATATTTTTACATTTCTATGTATCAAGAAAACAGAAGACTAGTCAAAATTCTGTCTTAGCACACAGTAAAATGGAACATTGTGATTGGCTAATTTGCATGCTGCATCCCTCTGCTTTATCAGTACTTTAAAACAAATGTTGAAATAACAATTAATAAACAGTGCAGGTCTAACATAGTTTGTTTTTATTTCACCTGGCACTGGTTCCAGACGGATGATAAGCTAGTGTCCACGGATGGCCTCATGATGAACTTCCTGTGGGTCCTGCAGCAGCTAAGTATGAAGATTAAGCTGGAGACGGTGGATCCCCTCTACATTTTCCATCCCAGGTGCCGACTGAACGTGAGCCTTGAGGAGACCCGGCTTAAAGCCACCATGGAGGAGCTGAGGAGCTGGCTGGCAGAGCTGCGTGAGTGCATGGCTAACACGAGTCTGTGTTCTGTAATAAAACTGTTGTCATTTCTTTATTCTACTATTAAAATATAATAACGGGATGACATTGTTATAAATTGGTCGGTCTCTCTTTTTACAGCCATTATGAACATGTTTGAGTCAGTTTTTGCTTGTCTGAAGACAAAACAAGACTATGTACAAAAATATCTATCACTTTCCAGTTGAATTAAATATATCTTTGTGAACATCTACCTATAATTTAATACTATAGATTTTTAACAATCAGCTGCTTTATTGCTACAGTTAATTGTTTATTGGTTCTCTTGCTTGCTGCACTTTGATACCCAGTCTCCCTCCTCTTTCTGTAGATGAGGATCCATCCAAGTTCTCAGAGCCCAAGTTCCCCACAGAATGTTTTTTTCTAACGCTACACACGCACCACCTGTCTATCTTACCTGGGTGCAGACGTTACATCCGCAGACTAAGAGCAATTAGAGATCTAAACAGGTATATGAACAGATGCACACATGACATTCACGTTCAGAAGTATGCTAAAATGCTGAAAATAATTTGCTAGACGTTCTTAGTAGATTGCATACATTGAATGGTATGCAGACTACAAAGCTTGGCTGAATGCATATGAAAGGCTTAGCTGTTTAAGGCCAGGGATGAACTCAAAACCCAGATCATTTTGTCCTTTTCTGGCTTCACTGATTGTTTTACTGTTTCCAAACACTGAATGAAATAACAGCTTAGAAGGGTTAGTGCCGCATTAGTGGCAAACGTTCAAGCCCCTCACATTAAAAGAAAAGGCCCTTGAGGAGGCTTGTTTTTTTTCCTGAAGCCAAACTTTACTGAATGACTAGTTCCCCCTACTGTTGGTAACTCTCATAACACTCCGCAATGATTCTTCCTGGCATTATTTGTCTGGAGTGGAAGTTAGCTGAGGTAATGTGTGTGTTTGTTTGTGTGTGCCTACTCACACACTGCAGGACTGTGGAGGAGTTGAAAAACAGTGAGAGCCAGTGGAAAGACTCACCCTTGGCCAGTCGTCACAGAGAGATGCTGAAGAGATGCAAAACCCAGCTAAAGGTCTGTAACACTAAAAACCTTCTGCACTTCTCTATGCAAAATAAAAACAATTTAAGTGAGCAACTATAGTTGATATTTTTAAACTAATTGAGGTTTATAATGAGATCATCAAATGCTAGTAAATGCTTTGTCTTGCTGTCACTGATGTCCTGTGGATATTGCTATGCTTGTAGAAACTAGTGCGCTCAAAGGCTTGTGCTGATGCTGGCCTGCTGGATGAGAATTTACTGCGCAGATGTCTCCAGTTCTACAGTATGGTCATTCAGCTCATCCTGCGCATGGTGGATCCTGCCTACCCAAAGTTAGTCACTTCTCATTTACCCCTGAGTGCCCTGACACACCAAACGGTCTTACAGCCACTGCTCTCCTGGTGTCCGTTCATTGCCATCCGTCAACCATAACTTATGGAGTGTGCTCTACACTGTTTGCACTAGTTGTTTTTTGTCTGTGCCCATTTGGCTGATTTAAGCATGTTGAATCAGGTGTCACAGGCTGGTGGTGAGGGAGTTTTCTTTGATTGTTTGCTCTGTCTATTGAGTAAGTGCTCAAAATGTAAAAAAGAGAAAAACATACAAACTATTTAGGACTGGGTCCTTTGGTTTTCATTTTTGATGACAAATGTAGACGAATTCCACCCCCTGGTGAGCAGAGTTTTGTTGAAACAGGTGCTACTTCTGTTGAAGCAGGTGCAAATTGTCCAGTTTGCCAGTCAACTTTCATGCTGGAGTAGAAACAATTGGGAGTAGAAACGTTTTACAGAAGACAAATGTGATGGATTGCGCTCGTCATTTGGCATTGATCGGTAATAGTTGATTGAAATTAGGTTGCTGTTTCAGGGCCCTAAATCTAAATCTTTGCTTGTACTTTTGCTCACACATGACCTCACACATGCTGCTCTGTCAAAACTTGTTACAGTGTCACTCTGCCTCTGAATCCTGAAATTCCCAAGAGCTTTGCTGCACTGCCTGAGTTTTACATTGAGGATGTTGCAGAGTTCCTGCTTTTCATTGTGCAGTAAGTTGATTGTGGTTTCACTGTGCATATGGTGAATGAAAGACAAAATACCATCTCCAAAAATTAGGCTTAATTCAGTAATTTTACATTTGCATAGAGTTTATTTGTTACTAATGATGTTAATGATGCATTTTTTTCTAGGTATTCACCTCAGGTTCTGTATGAGCCCTGCACTCAGGACATTGTAACCTTCCTAGTTGTGTTCATCTGCAGTCAGAACTACATCAGAAACCCCTACTTGATTGCTAAGCTGGTGGAAGTATTGTTTGTCACTAATCCAGCCGTTCAACCTCGCACTCAGCGATTCTTTGAGATGATTGAAAACCACCCTCTGTCTGTCAATCAGCTGGTCCCTGCTCTTATGAAGTTTTACACAGGTTAGTAGACTTATTAGAATTGTCTCTTTCGCCAAAACGGGAATTTCCAAAAATGTTTGTTTAACAATACACCATCTGGTGTAACCCCCTAGTGCAGAAAATCTCCAGTAACTGTTGATCAGTCCTGCACGTTGTCTTTAGGGGATATTTAGCCTCACACTCTCATTAAATGCTTGCTACAGGTCCGTCCACAACATTTCTTTTAGTTTAAAGTCAAGAATTTGACTTGGCCATTCCAAAATACTTGACTGTCCACTTCTGGGGAGGATAATGTGATCTTGAATTTCCTTCATTTCTGCATAGCCTATCTGACTGTTGGTCGGTGGAGTCACAGGTTTTGTAACATTTTCCAGCCTGATGAGCACAAAGTCTTTTTCTGAGGTCCCCAGAAATCTCCTTTGTTTGTGCCATGATACTTTAGCACAAATTTGTTTTGTGAAGAACAAACTTTGATAGACTCCATTCTTTAAATAAAACAAGATCCCTGTCTCACACCTTTGTTCCATTGCTTGAAAACACCTGACTCTAATTTCATGATCCAATTAACTGATCCTGGAGGTTTGCATTCTTTTGCTAGACAAACATCTTTTCGCTTAAACAACATTAAGGAAAATTGGATGATATTTTATTCATGTAGAAATGTTGGCAGCTCTGATGGGTTCACATACTTTCAGTCACCACTATATGTATGAAATGTTGCTTTAACAGTATCACATTTTTTTTTCATGCAGATGTTGAGCATACTGGTGCCACTAGTGAGTTCTATGACAAGTTCACCATTCGCTACCACATCAGTACCATCTTCAAGAGTCTTTGGCAAAACATTGGTCACCATGGCACATTCCTTGAAGAGTTCAAGTAAGTTCTGTGTCACTGTTTTTATGTTGTAAATGCACAGTAACATCACTAAAAATCTGTTTAATTAATTCAAACTGCAATATTAAATTAATGGTTCCTTGAATTTCTCCCATTTCTTGTCCTGCAGTTCTGGGAAACAGTTTGTACGCTACATCAACATGTTGATCAACGACACAACGTTCCTGTTGGACGAGAGTTTAGAGTCCCTGAAACGCATCCATGAGATCCAAGAGGAGATGAAGAACAAAGAGCAGTGGGATCAGCTGCCCAGGGTCTGTCTCAGTTTCTACCTATTTATAAACCAAACCTGTTTTTATTTTTAAAAGGTCTTGCTAACAATGCTGGGCAATATTGATACAATTCAGTTAAACTATTCATTTTTTAATATTGTTGCAACACCATTGCTGATACGCCAGTATAATGATATAGAACATGCAAGTTCGTTGAATGGGGATTGATTTTTTGTTTTTAACTGATACATCACATCAATGCGTGTGCTGCTGCATTGATCCACTTGGTCTGGACTGAATGATTTCATTTATTTCAATGGTGGTCTTCTCAGGAGCAGCAGCAGAGCCGCCAGTCCCAGCTTGCTCAGGACGAGAGGGTTTCGCGATCTTATCTGGCCTTAGCCACAGAGACTGTGGACATGTTCCATATTCTCACCAAGCAGGTCCAGAAGCCTTTCCTCCGGCCTGTGAGTCCTCACTTTTGCCTCTGTGCCATGCTTCTTTAAATACAGCCTGTGAATCCCAAAAGAATGCCTTAATATAGTGATAGCAGGGATAATTGTGTAAGCATTTGAGACAGGCAGAAATATTATCATGAACAATATAACTCCTTTATTTGGCCTTTAAGAGGGGAGGACAGCGAAAACACATGATAATGTTTCATCTGAGTGAGTTTTCTCAGTAAATGGGTCAACACAAACGTTCAGTGCACTCCTACTGTTCTGTAAACAAACCTTCTCCACTCTGGTGCCTACAGGTATTTATAGTCTCTTCCGAAAGCTGAGCTGCTGCCAGTCATTGCATGGAGAGTATTTAGAGAGTGCAAGCAGAGAATTTTATGTATTCCAATAAGTGAATACAGTATGTGAGGGCTAAATATAGTGTGCACTGAAGTGTTAAATTCTTTTCTATAGTGGCTGAGAGGGGTCCTGGCAAATATCAAATTCTTTTTCTAAATTGCTGAGAGATGTGGTGTATTGCAGGAGCTGGGCCCACGTCTGGCAGCCATGCTGAACTACAATCTTCAGCAGCTGTGTGGGCCTAAGTGTCGGGACCTGAAGGTGGAGAACCCAGAAAAGTACGGTTTCGAGCCCAAGAAGCTGTTGGACCAGCTTACTGATATCTACCTTCAGCTGGATTGTGCTCGCTTTGCTAAAGCCATTGCTGATGATCAGGTGGGCATGGATCTCCCTGAATTACAGCATACCATTCAATGTATGCCCAGAATTATTCATTGACACTACATATTTTTCCTTTACTTGTTTTTCAGAGATCATATAGTAGGGAACTCTTTGAGGAAGTTATTTCCAAAATGAGAAAGGCCGGCATTAAGTCCACCATTGCAATTGAAAAGTTTAAGCTGCTGTTGGAAAAGGTGGAGGAGATAGTGGCTCGCAACTCTCAGTCAGAGATGGACTATAGTGATGCGCCGGATGAGTTTAAAGGTAAGTGTTGCATATCTTTAAGTGCTGTGTTAGCACTTCTATTTTTTCTATTTTGGACAGATTCAAGATTCTTCTTTCTACACAATAATAACATGTAGTGCCCTTAAAATGTCTGTGAGACTGGGTAATGTAGTTACAAAAGGCTAGGAAGAATATTCAGATAAACATAAGTGTAAACAGAGTAGCTGCTATGAGTGAAAAATCAGGTCATGGCCCCTTAACCGCAGAGTGAACATAATCTACTGACTGAATGCAGGGTGCATGCTTCCTTTGATGACTCCCTGCTTGCCTGCACTCTTAACATATCCATAGAGTTCATCAAGGGCAAAAAAAACAAACTGAGGTGTCAATATAAGGTTTCTGCTTAACAAGCCTCACTTACAATTTTCATGCGAAAAAGACTCTTATGACTCTTATTTTCATTGATTGCAGTTTTTCTGGCTTACATTTCTTCATTAATTATTTTTCTGAATTGGCATTGTATTAATATGTTTATTGGAGTAGAACTATTGAACCTGGTGTCTCAAGGTAGCCAGATGGTGCTGATTATGGTCAGCAGAGATTAACCCTGCGCTTTTTCTGTCATGTGACAGACCCTCTGATGGATACTCTGATGACTGACCCTGTGCAATTGCCTTCTGGAAACATAATGGACAGAGCCATCATCCTACGCCACCTCCTCAACTCGCCCACCGACCCTTTCAACAGACAGCCTCTCACTGAAAGCATGCTGGAGTCAGGTACAGAACATACTAGTCTCTTTTGCACATGCCCTTAATGCATGGTGATCTCCTAGACTGTATCAGTTCATATTTAAATAAACACACTAAATGTTAAATTCTCTATTTTTCAGTCCCAGAGCTGAAGGAGCGTATCCATGCTTGGATGAGGGAGAAGCAAGGAGGACGCTTTTCTTAGTGACCCACACTTGCTTTCTGCGTGACCCACGCTTACCGCCAGTTTAGGATGGTTTCAGTGCTCCAGAACATGGAACAGGTTGAAGGGAAGAAGGCAAAGAAAAAAAAACTGTCATGAAACCTAATTTGATTTTTCTCCCTTGATCCTCTTTTTTTTTTTTCTTGGGCCGTCATCATAAAGGCTTTTGGTTCTAAATTGAAGCATAATAATAAAGTTTAGACTTTTAAAATGTTTTGCTTATGACTTTGTATGTATTACATATGTATTTAATGCTGGGTTTCACAGCCAGCAACTATCAGCAGAGAAAATTGGATGTATTCAAAAAATGCTGCAAATTCATATTGGGCTGTTTTCTAATGTTTTTTAAGCTCTTGTATTTGACTTTAAGGATTCATTTTGATGATTTTGAGTTGAGGCATAAGATAGGAAGCCTTATGAATTTATGCTTTTATGAATTACAGTTTGCAAGCATAGAATTGTACTCAGTGGGTTAAAATTCATAAACTAGTAACAGAAGCAGTCACAGACATGACGTTTACAAACCCTGGCATCTGGGAGGAAAAACTTGCTTGAAAATGAATGATTTAACTCATCTTGTAGGAAATAAAAATATGGGTGTTGATTTGATGGAAAAATATCAGTGGAGCATCAGTTGAGGATGTAGTCCATATTGAAAATCTAATTTTTCTTGCCATTTACTTTGAATGATTGTGCATATGGCTTGCAGTGAAGGGACAACCAAGCAACTCATTTAATATTTCCATCGTGTTAAAGCTGAAACCCAAGCACTGAAGAGTGTGAGCACGATGCAACTGCACCGAATGTATTTTCTTTAAACTTGGAGTTTTATACATTGAGAAGATTAATCAGATCCTCTTCTTTGTATTAATCCTGGTTGTTGAAGTTCAACATAAATTATGAATTTGAGTCCTTTTCCTGTAACAAAGGTTTTACTTGACAGAAATTTGCTTCCTTTGCTACAAACATCATTCTGAGCCCAGGCCTTCAGAACTGTAATAAATGGTAATACACACCCACACACAAATAGCTGTTGTAATTGCTTTTGTATGCAACAAGTTTGAGCAGGCTTATCAAGACTTAGAGAATCATGGATTATGCCTGCAATGCTTAAAACTTGGATGGTGACCATTGTTCTGCATATTTGGCAAACCTATCAGGAGCTTGTAGTTGTCAACTGGTGGCCTGTGGGTTAGGGAGTTACTCCTGTGATCAAAGGTTGTAGGTTTCAATCCCAGGACCGCCAGTGGCACCTCTGAAGTACCTCCCCACACTGCTCCCCAGATGCTGTGTTCCTGGCCATGCCCCGCTTCACTTAGTGAATGGGTTAAATTCAGAGATTTCATGCTGTTCATTCTGTGTAGTGTGTTCACATATAACAAAAGGTCATTTTAAACACATCAGCACAAGCTAGTCAAAGACATGGTACAGCGCTTATTCAGAGCTCAAGTAGTCCACATGTCTATTTTCTTTAACCTGTAAAGCTATACTTAAATCAACGTCCACTATTCAACCAAGTTACTGGTTGCACGCTAGGTACACTTAACACCCGTGAAAGAAAAGTGGTACCCGTGAAACAGCCTGCACCTGGAGCTTCCAATATGCAAAAATGAGTCGAGGCCGTCTTAAACCACATGGTTTTGACGTAAGATGAATCAAAGTGATTTTTGAAATGCAGGTTTTGTTCTTGCAGGTACACGTTTTATCTGCTAGGCGGCGTCGCTGTCTTGCAGGCTGCACTGCCGCTGGAGGTTCAGGCCTGGCACAACTGCAGGAGCTCTTAGCTATCCTGCAGTATTGCGTCACACATGCCCCACCTAACGTACAAATCCCCGTCGCTCATTGGTATAACGGCAAATTCCTCAACGGCTCCTGTAAGTCGATTGGTCCACAGAGCTGTCAGTCAAAGCGGTGACGGGGCAGTTGACGTAATGGTTTCTGTAAATCAAGGCATTCAGCCGTATGGTAGGACAGTAGGAGGACCCTTATCCCCGTCAACAGCAACTAAAGAGCAAAAAATAAAACCGAACCGGCGGTGGATGATGAAAACGCTGCTATAATGGGTGTCTGTAGCATAAGAGGAGTTATTAAACGCCTATCCGTCGGTTCAACGTTGCTCTAACCGTTGATTAGACATCAGTGATTTTTTATTCTCTATAGACACACCGGTGGAAATTGAAGGGACACAGAGGTGAGTCAAATAACGTTTAATTTTTACAAAATGTTTAAATAGTACAGCTGTGTTTTTCACTTTGGCTGTAACGTTGGATGCTGTAACGATTTGAGCTCGTGCCGCTAATGTTGACATTTTTTCAAAGTCTGTAAGCTCGCTCTCATGGATATAACGTGTTCATTTACCACTTTATTTTTTGTTAGTTTTTGCTTCTTAGAAAAGAAAAGAATCTCTGTAAGGCAAATATATAACAGTTTATGGAGAGTAGATGTGTTTTTTGGCATAAAGCTAGTCATCATTGCTAGTTCAAGGCTAGCCTCATCAGACAGCTGAAAGGTCACTTCAGTATAGCGATCTTTTCTTTTTAAAAGATAAATTGTGTTAATTTCACCTCTCCAATCCTTAAGATTGTGTTATTTGGGTGTAATGACCGGTAAATTGCTCAGCTGGACAGCTGACTGTGTAGTCCACCTAGGCGTTGGGCTACAACCCAGCAGTCCATCCTGAACTTGGCTTAATCTCCCAGGTTAGGTTTATCTAATCAACAATTGGTTACTTTGATTTGTCGTTTCGAACCAAATAATAGTGTAAATTGGTGGTCAGGGGGTCATATGAGCACCCACCCTCTTTCCATCACAGATTAGGTTACTTTTGTTGTCTCGGTCCCAGTCGACATATTTCATGGGCGTATGCCTCTGGAAAAGCTGATTGCAAGTGCGAGAACGAAAACACATGCTTTTTAGGCACCCTGAGGTATAGATGTGATTGCAGACATTAAGATCTAAAAATAAATAAGAAGTAGAACGCGCAGGAAGGGGAATAACGGAGGAGTGTAGATCTGTTTTGCAGTCAGACTCCTTCTTAGTGAGATGATGGGCCTGTTTTAGTTCGACGTCTGAGTTTATTATCCTGCTAAATGTCTATATAAGCGTTTTGTTGGTCATAGGCATATAAATGTATGATGAGACGGGTTATGATGATGAGATAAATGTGATTCACAGGGAGCGGAGTTGGAAAAGTGGGCCCATCCCTGCTGCAGTTTACTGGCAGCCATGTTTGAAGCTGAGGGGAATCATCTAACGGCGAGGCTACAAAATGCCATTCTGTCTGGCGAAATGATATTCCTATCTCAGATCTCAGGGTTTTAAGATTTTTCTTTGCTTAAGGCAGCACTTTATTTTGAAGACTGGTGTTCATTTAATTGTTTACAAGCAAGTGAATTCCTTATTGGATGTGACTGTAAAATTAGATTAGGTCTAACCCAAATCTTAGTTTCAACTCCAGTATAAATCTAGCATTGCACCTAAAACTAGCCTTAACCTTGATCAAGTGAGTCGTCTCAGATGACTTGTTAAACTGTTTCCATGTATTCTTTAAGGGACTATTGAAATTATTACCTTTTTAATGAACGCATATTTGGGCTTCAAGCTTGAATTGTGGGGTGAATTATTTGCACAATGTAGGAAGGTCCTTCAGGACATGTTGGAGTATTTGACAGATTATTTGTCCACAAACAATGTGTTCAGAGATAATACAATCATTTTTGTATGTACTTAGGGTTTTACTCTCTTGGAAAGATTGCAAGACAATATTGTCTTTTCCAAAGAATACATCAGTGTAATCATTGAAAATTTGAAAAAAATGTATGTGTTTTTTTATAATCTGTGCAGGGATCAATTCCGTGGGATCGCGTTGTGACAAACGCAGTCTCAAAAATGTCTGGGGCCTCAGTAAAAGTTGCTGTCCGGGTGCGGCCCTTCAACACAAGGGAGACCAGCAAAGAATCAAAATGTATTATTCAGATGCAAGGGAACTCTACCAGTGAGTATATTTGGCTGTTTCTTTATGCTGAATGTATTCTGCCCATTGCTTTTGATGTGGTATGTTAACTATGTTATGGGTGACAGATGACATTCTGTCACATGCCTGCAGCCATGAGCATGTGAGTACAGGTTAATGCTAGACTTTGGGTGAAAAGCTAGCTGGAAAATGGATCCAAATTTCTTGGCACAGTACAAACCAGTAACATGAGCACACCAAATGATAGAGCTGCGGTGAAGAAGATATCAGTTTGAAGAAGGAGAGAAAAAATAAAAATCTCTTGGTGTGAATTCCTCAGTGAGCGGGGATGGAATTTGTGCCTGAGGTCAGATAACAGAAGAAGTGCTAAGCTGGTGCATTATAAAGTCACTACATGGCTCTGTACTGGGACTTGCCTGTTCATTGGTATAAACACATAGAAACTGAATGTTAGTGGACTGTTTATCATGACATGCAGTGAACCAGTGAGTGGAAATTAGAAGATCTTATCACACGTAAGGCTGTTATCGCGTGCTGTTTGTAAAGAGTAGGACATGGCTGAATAATTCTAAAAAGTACCCCTCAGACATTGGTTTCTCTGCACTAGTGAGTTAACTGTTTAGAAGAACCTTGCTTAACTTTGATAGATTTGCTATTTTGGCCATAGTAACAGCGATTAAGCTTATCATATAATTTAAAATATAAATTTTTTGTGTTTTCCTGTAATCTTGAATTGAAGTCTTCTGTTGTGATTGTCATGAGACGCAAGGAAAATGCCTGATGTTTGTTGATTCACATGGACTTTAACAGTAGAAACGTATGCAATCCAGTACAAATGACATACTGATACTGATCCAGTGCTAAGCTTGTGTCTGTACTTATGTTTATTTGCAACTATTTTTAAGGCTTTATGTCGCAGTAGTTATATTTCAATAACAGTGTTGTATTTTAAAAAAAAATAACATTTTTTTAAAATCTAATTGTCTACTGTTTACCAGTTTTAGATCATTTACATGCAGTTTGTTACTACCTACATGCATTTCTGAGATCCTGTGTGGAATAAATGATCAGAACTTGACATTGTGACAGGAACTTGTGAAACCAGAGCTACAAAAAAATCTCCAGAGAAATGGCAACTTATTGCCTAAAATACAGTGACTGTAAGTGTCCACAGTAACAGTACCACCTGTGTTGAATATTGTGCAGTACTTTATTACCGAATGTTCACACATGTTTATTGAGCAGCATACAAGAACTTTACCTGATAGAATCCACTTTCACTGGCAGCTTTACATTTAATTTGTTTATACAGTTGACATGGTATTTACTGCATCATGAGCACACTTCTCCACCCTTTCTTCATTCAATCAACCCAGTAAAGGTTCTTCTTTTAAAAATGTTTACCAAAGCACTGAAAAGGGTTCACGAAATTGTCAAGAGTTTCTGCTTTGAGGGGGTGGATGGGTGTCTTACCTTTGCAAATTAACCTGGAAAAAAAATAATACTTCTCATATTTTTAATATCCTCAGATGTTGACATCTGAGCTTAATGTGAAGCTGAATGACTTCAGGTATCACAAGGCAGCCCACTCCGCTCCAGCAATGGCGCATGCTTTTGTTCTAAAGAGGAAGTTAAGCTTAGCATCCACAGTTCTCGTGTGTGTGCATCTGCAGAATGCACACTGACCAGACTGTGGAGTTGGCAGCGGGCCCACTGCTCTTGATTAGGAGTCCTTTACAGATGGTATGCTGGGAATGCTGTCCCGTTACAAGGCTGAGCCTTCAGGACTGCTTGTGTGGCCAGGACACATAGCAGACTGATTGAAAAAAACAGCCCAGACAATTTAAGGAGTCCTTCCTCAAATAGCTCACCTGACATACTGCTTATGCTTACATGTTTAGTTTATTCTAGCTAAGTTAATGACATTTATCTGAGCCGTTTGAGAGGTTGGTTAGGTTGACATTATGAATAATTTTCCTTTGGCCCCTTGATTTGTAACTACGGAGCCAACATAAATGTAATAGGAGGGAGAGATCTAGAGATAGGGAGAAGGGAGAGAGAGAGAACAAAACACAATAGCATTAAAAAAAAATTAAGTGAAAACGGTATTAGCATGTTGGTGGTTATGGATTTGCACCCACTGATTGCATGGTCTATTGTTGGATGTAAGGGTAAGAGGTTTGTTTAAACTAAGGACATCCTTGGAAAGCCTTTTTCGTGCTGCTGCTTCTGTCCCACTTGTAGATTTCTGTTGGTGACAGCCTGCCTTAATAAGCTGTGCAGTGTTTCCCAGTTTCTCATAAAAGCTCAAGACCTGCTTTTGATTGTCTTGAGGTAGGAGAACAATCCCAGGCGCTTTTGAAGATGTCCTATGGTTGAGTGTTTTCTGCTTTGTTGCTCATTTAAATTTTTCTTTTTACATTATCAGGACAGTGAATCATAAAGCATAACTTTGCTGTTGGAAGGTGGCACATTAAAAACATCTTCCTTCCACATTGGTATTGGGGCCATCTTTCACCTCTGAATATCAGAGAGACAGAAAAATAACAGGATTTCCACCTTATTGAGAACTGAGAAAATATTTATGGCTCACCATTCTGCTATAGTCTTGTTCCATCTGTGATTTACCCAGTTAGCCAGCAGTTTTCTGAGACCAGTTTAGGTAACAAAGTGCAGGAAATTTGTTAAAGGAATAAGAGTGGGAGCAGGCGGGAATTCTGGGGACACTCTTCCTCTCCTTTCGTGCAAGGCAGCTCTAGAGAAGAAGCCTGGCTGGAAGGGTTAGAAGTACAGCTAACAGATTAGGCGTCTGTGGTGGGTAATACTGTTCAGGGCCTCTTTAAGCAGAATAGCAAAATGTCACCCCTCCCTCCCATTCCCCATTAGCGTCAGCATTCTAGAGGTCTTTTAGATATCCCAGAGCAAATGTAATTACTGTGAATGGAGGAGGAGAAGAGATGCTGTGTGCTAGTGGAGAAACGGGTAAAGATAAAACCACTGTGTGTCTGTTCCGCTTGACCTCAGTGCTAATGTCTTACGTAACCTCACCATTGCTTTATAGTAAAGATGCAGTTTGACCTAGCTGTTTGTTGTCCTAATAAAAGCAAAAGCCTCCAGCAGACCTTCTTCACTGACTAAACTTAAAGGCTTATATCTCTTCTTTTGCATATTGCTCGAAATATATTTCTACTAACTTGTATCCCTCCATAGTAAAATCTTAGATTTTCTACCACAATAGGAGCAGCCCTTGCTCTGTAAGAGCAAATTGGAGAGATTCTGACAGTAAGCCCAAAGGGATGGCTGCTGAAGATTAGACTGACCGAGAAAGACCTGAGAGAAGTCATGTCAGAAAAGCCCTCTGCTCCGAACTGAGAGAGAGTGAGCATGCAGTTAAGAAATTGAGATCAGAATGTGTTTTATACAACATTTGGGAAAGGTAAGTTTCTTCCTAGCAGTAAAAAAAATCCCCAACTTAATTGGTGATCTTTTAGCTAGCTGCTTCTAGGCAACCAGCTCTTAGCAGTAATGACTATGAGGTTGAGAATAGTAAAGGTGCCATTGTAATGCAAACTATTGGCAGGCTAGGTAGAAATTGGCAGCTAACTTAAGTCAATAGTGTCTCATTTTGAAACAGCTCTTTGCAGAAGTAGCTTGAACAGTGTAAGCCAACTAGTGTGCTAACCAAATTAACAGCAATGTTAAATTTGAAAGACAATTAAAGTGGTGTATTTCACTGTTTGTGTGTTCAAAATTGTTCCCTACATCTAATATTTAAGATTCTTCTGAACTTTGTGTCTTTGACTACTCTTAATTGAGACTATAAGCCCCCTCAAAGGAAGCAGAGTACCCTCCTCCCTCTTTAATTTGGGGAAGAGTTAGGAATAGCTGGGATCGAGTGGATCTGTCACGGCTTTGCTGCTAGAAAGGTCGTGAGCAGTAAGTGCATAGTGGCTGACCTGATTAGAAAGCTAATCCTTGGCTCACCTGAGGTTGCCACACTGTAGTGTTAATCCCCTTGACCCTTGCAGGTGCGTGTCTGCCTTCTGCAAATGTCTTTCTTCTTACTGTGCTGATTGACCACAGTTCTTGGCTGCAGAGAGAACACTTCACTGTTACTCTCCAGGAGAGATGATTACTAACTCATAATGAGAATAGAATGGTCTGATCTCAGTAGCGATGGCATACACGTGCAGCAAAATCTGATGATGCAGAATAAACTACCCCACCATACACTGTACAAAAGTATATGGACATTCTGTCTGATGTTCAGTCACAGAAATATTTCAACCTGTGTAACCCCTACATATGCCCCAAATATGCTCCCATATTAGCCTTAAAAGAAATGTAAAGACTTTTATATGGAAATGTAGCTGAATTTATGTTAATATTGTGGTGAGCGCGACAGAGAGAACACGAAGACATGCTTTTCTTCAAGCAAAGAATGTCTATTCTCAGCAACAGCTCAAAACACAGACTTGGCACCAAGGAGAGTACTGCACTACCACTGGTGGGAGCAGACACTGCTCCATACCACTACACCAGTTCTATGACTCTGGAGGAGGGTGACTGACAAGACACACTCCAAACAATGAATTAACACACACAAAACACACTCGAGGCCTTGTTTAATTCGTCACCAAAGTCCACCTGCCGCGTGTGACCCGGGGAACATGCTATTTTTGCCGCAGGGAGTAGGGGTTTTTTGCACCGAAGAAGAGCACACAGCTCTGAGCAGGAGATATGAAGTAAAGCGGGACTATTTTCTTTTAATCCCGCTCCCGCAGAATTTCTGACAATTCCCACCCGCTCCCGCTCGCTCTCCTCCGCTCTCTCGGTCATATATAAAAATGTATTTTTAAAGGTAAAAAACTATCAATGTTCTGTTATTGTAAGTTAGTGGCGCACACTGGCTGTGAAAAATGAAGAGAGCCGCAAAAGGCACCTCGACAGCAGCTCAACCTTCTCATTCGTGCAGTGGATGGAAAACGTGTCGAATATTGCCAGCAAGAAAAAATAGGGTGGCAATATTGTTTTTTAGTCTGTAGCAGAGAAGTTTTAAAGTTCATCAATTTGCCTAAAAATCTAAATAAAATTATCTGTATTTAAATTGTAAACAAGTTTTGATAAAAAAAAAATATAATCAATAAATAATAATTAATTCAAATTGATCAGCAACATTTAAACTCAGGAGCACAATAATAATAATAATAATAATAATAATAAAATATTTAAATATTCTATATTTTACAAACAAATCTTAAAGTGCAAAATGTTTCCCAGAAAGGTTGATTAAATGGGCTTAGTTCTGGTGCCGATAAGCCAAAGGTTTTAAATTTTGATCTAATAAAAGTGTTCAGTTTGAATAAAACCTTTTTTTGTGAGGAATAACAGTCAATTGCTTGCTCATTTTAAGAGGCCTTTCATGTTGCATAATTCACAATTGATATAGATGTTTAAAAACACAAGTATGATTTATCAGATTAATCGATGCAAAAATCGACAGAATACTCTATTCCAAAAATATTCAATAGTTGCAGCCCTACACAACACACAAGTTAACACATATGACAACTAACACTCCCTAAACGTCTACCCCCCTCTAATATTTCCACAAAACACAGAAAAGGACCCGATTGGCCACTTCGTCAGCCCGCAAAGGCTTATGGGAGGCAGTCCTGCCGTGCAGCTCGCTACAATATTTATGTTACAAAATTAGTAAATTATGTTTTTGTCAAATTTAACACAAATACATGAAAATGTATGTATTGCCTGATCCATGTGTAAGTGGGGGGGTTACTCTGTAACAACCGCAACCTGCATGCGCCAAATTGGATATAAACAATAAATTGGTTGTGCCAGTCTGTGTTTTAATACTGTTTTGTTATAGGCCTACAGAGAATATTTATTTATTTATTCATTCATTTATTTATTTATTTATTTATTTATTTAAAGACTTTGTAGCAGATTCTTTTAACCATGAATATAAATTTATGCAATTGTAGTGCAGTCCATAACAGCAATATTACAAAAAATTGGTATGTTTTCGGTTTCGGCCAAAAACATTTTTTGTGTATGCGTGTGTGTATACGTACATATACATACATACAAACATACATACAAACATACATACATACATACATACATACATATGTATGTATCTAAAGGTAAATAATCAAAATCAGAAAACTTTACTGCTTAAAAGATAGCATTAGTGTTCATGGTTAGCATTAGCACTGTTAGGAGTTTAACACACTAAAATAGAAGGACAAGACATGGAGCAGTCATGAAGAAGTCTGCTGCAGCATGTAGCATCTTTTTATGGCAGTTGTCAACTTTTCAGTGTATTACCGCCACCAGTCCAGCGGTGGTGTTAATACAGTTCGGTTCTCAAAAAAATCAGTGTAAAACGGAGGGGTTACTGTATGTATATTGTGTGTAAAATCACCCCAACCACCCCATCTCAAATTTTTGCTGCACAGTATGCTATAATTCTGTGATTTGGCCCCCTGATGTAGGAATATTCTGTGTTCATCATGATGCTTCAGTGAAGTCATGGTGTCCATGACAATCAATACTAATGTGCTTTGTGAAGGCAGCTGGAGGCCATTACTGAGAGGCTCTTGTTCCTCTGTCCTCTAGCTTTTTGTTGATTATAGAGAATTTACTGCTCAGTACTGGTGCCTTAAAAGAGCAAATACCAAATAATGTACAATTTACTGCCTTTAGTTGATCAGTCAAGTCATATTTGGTCTTCACTGTTTGCTTATGTTTTTTCTTTAACTTCTTCTTGAGCTATAAGGCTGATGTGACTTAAAAAGTAAAGGAAGTCACCAGATCTTTTATAGATCTTTGCATAATAACCTTGTAGCTCCTGTTCAACAACAAAAAAGCAAACATCAAATACCAAACTTTGCTGATCAAGTATGTTTTGGGGGTTAGTGGGAGATTTGATAAGTGATTAATTTTTCGGTGTGGATTTCTTTCAAGTTGTGCTCAGAGATTGAATGATCGATCTTATGCAAGCTAAGACAATTCCTCTAGGCCTACTGCATAAAATGTTATACAACCATATAGACAGCACAACTGTGATGTTATTGTTTCCATTTGAGTAGAGTTGTATCAACCTTGTTTCCTGTCCTCAGGTTTTCAGCTGTTCTTATTGTACTGTTCCTCATAGCACTTCAGTTCCTTATTTTTGAAGTTGTGCTTCCTCTCTCATTTCCTCACTATACCCTCTTCAACTCTAAACAACAATGTGTGTTAATTACCATAAGATCAGAATGAGCTTTTTCTTCATGTTCTTATGTGGGTAGAATATGAAAGCAATGCTGCGATCAACAGACATAACTCCTAACAGTTTTCTTAGGAGTTAATTTACAGAATTTTCTCTTAATCAAGAGATAATTTACTCTTGATCCCAAATAAAAGGTCCTTAACAGAACCAAACTTTGTGTGATGCTCTGCTCAGTAGGAACATTGCAGATACTCTCTCTGGTTGACTCTAGAAACTACCAGGCGTATACCTTTTCGTGTGTCTTTAGCAGAGACAGGTCTTATAAGTGCAATGCCTCATACAATATATTTATACAACTTTATAATTATTAATAATTAACATTCACATTTTTTTTTCTCCAGTCTGTTAAATTGTGTGAATTGAATTAAGAGACTCTTATTAAACTATAGAATATATTTGTTACATTCCTAAATGGTCAATGATTTTGTTATATTATTATTATTATTATTACTCAAATTACTGTTTGTAAACCAAATTTATAATCTGTAATATGAAACGCTGTGTGGTAATTTCAGTTGTTGTGATGTGAGAGATGATCTAATTTATGTGGGTATTTTTTTTTCTAATTTAAGATATTGTTCTAATAATCTAGTTATGAACTATGTTTCATACATATAACACTGCCTTTTGCACAGAGATGTTTTACTCTCAGGCAATGTCTCAAATTTGGGGAACATGGCAAAGGGCAGATCCCAGGCCAGCATTCCTCTTTTCATAATCCATTATTGAGAGCGCAGTGACACTGGATTGATCTCGGAGCTGTGATTTCTGAGCGTCCTATTAAGATGTAGGAGGGAACAGAGCGGGGGGAGGGTGGGATGCAGCAGTGGAGCTGAGTAGAGGCTCTGTCACGTGTGCATGAGCGTGAGTGAGCATCCTCTCACTTGTGTACTGGAATTATGAGATTTTTCCCTTGCTTCTGGGTAACAAACCCATAGACATGTCTATAACCTGTATTATAGAGTTTACACCTTTTTGTTTTGGGAGTGGAATTTTTTGGACATGACTTTAGGGTGATGTGTATAGTTAATTTGGTTTGGCCCTATCCTGAAATGTCCATTATCTCTATCAATGTGCAGAAGTCCAGGTCAGTAACCAGCCTGTCTGGATTAAGGTAGTACAGCAATAAATAAATCATAGATCCTTCTTCTTTAATGAATCCTGATGTTTTAGCCATACAAGCATCAAATAAGCAGACTTTCCCCTTAAAGTGACACATTGCTGCTTTGCTGACATGATCAAGGCTGAATTAAGAGACTTCAGATACAGTATTAGGGGACTTGATATCAGCATGCGATGGGACCTTTAAATGTCTATGGCCTTTTACAAGGGGTTGGTTTCGACTATTTGTGACCTTTTCACTGTATGGAATTGGCTGTATTTTAGTTTAGTTATGAAATCTTCTCGCCTCTTGTTTCTCTCCTATCCTCCGCTCTCCTTTCTTCTCCCTTCCTCTCCTCTCCGCTCCTTGCCTCTTCTCTCCCCTCCTTCCTCCCCATTCTTCTCATCTCCCTTCTCTCCTCACTTCACCTTCCCCATTTCCTGTCCTCTTCCTTTTCTCCTCTCCTGCCCTCTCCTTCCTCCCTATTCTTCTATTCTCCCCTTTCGCTCCTCTCATTCCTCTCCGCCCCTCTCTGTTCTCCTCTCCTCGCATCTCCTTTCCCCTCTTGATTGTCTTCTCTTCTCTCCCTCTTTTTTCTAATTGGGTTTCCTCTCCTCCCTCCTTCCTCACATCACGTCTCATTTCCCCTTTCACGTCTTTCCTCTCCTCTACTCTCCACTCTTGCTCTTCTACTTTCCTCTTATCTCTTCTCTCACTTGTCTCTTCTCCTTTCCTTTCCTTGGGTCTCCTCTCCCCTTTTGCTCCTCTCCTCGCATCTCCTCTCTTCTCCCCACTTCTCTCCTATCCTCTCCTCTCACCTCTGGCTTCTTGTCTCACCTCTTCTATCTAGCTTTTCTCCTCGCATCTTCTCTCATCTCCTCTCCTCTTCTCTCCACTCCATTTCTCTCCCCTCTTCTTTCCTACTGACTGTATCCCGTCCCTTCCTCTCCTCTCCAATTTTGAGTCTCTGACTCCAGTGGGAACTGAATGGAAGAATAGCAGGAGACAGCTCTTTGTAGTCCAGGCACGACCAGTTGTGGCCACTACTCTTATTCATGCTGTGTTATTCATGGGAATGCAAAGCAGAATTTGGAAACAAGAGGCAAGTAAGACAAGCAAAAGAACAATTTAGAAACTATGATTTTTGCATTCTTTACATGCTGATTCTGCTGTCATTATGTGGATACCATAAGCAGCCTTCTCATGTGCTTTTCAGCTGTGCTAGTGCTTGCCATTTTTTCTGAAACTCCTAGTAATCCAGGACTTGTGACTAGCAGTCACATGCTTGATTCTGAAGCTTTTAGGATTTGGAGAAAGTCAGACAAGGGCCCAACTAGTATATCTGGCAGATGTAAATACTGGCAGGAATCATACCGATCGTGTTGATTAATGTTTTGTAACTTTGTTATACCTTTTTATAATGTTTGTATTATGTTTTAGCCATTATTATTATTGTTGTTGTTGTTGTTGTTATACTGCTAAATTTAGAGCAGAAATTAATTTCAAGAGCAAAATTCTTATCTGTATTTCAGACCTAAACTTTACTCCGACACTCGGTATCTTGGAATGTTTCTGGCTCTAGCAGATGAATCACATCAGAGTTGCATTTTCAGCCAATTAGTGAAGCACAAGGTAAAGCAAAAACGAATCCAAAGAGTAAATAAAACTGGTTTTCCAACACAGTTACTGACTCTTTTTTTTATTTTTTTATCTCTGCCTTCTTCTGTACTGGCATTCTCTCTTTCTGTTAGGGTTCAAGTTCTCTGTAACATACTTTGTTAATCATAGAGGACTTCTGAATGAGATCATACATTTTTGTGTTACAGCAGCGATAAAGTAATTGCGGGTACTTAGAGGAGCATCAAACCTCTCCTCTTGAAACAATTAAAAAAACACTCATCCCTTTTTCCCTCATGCATTTATATTTAGCAAGAGGCCTGTATTAAAATAACTGCTTCTTGGACTTTCCCCTTTCCAATGACCTTTTGATATATTTGGAGTGCGGAAGGCCTTTGATTCTGACACTGTAGAGGTAATAAATCTCTCCAAGTTTGCTTCACTGCTTTGAACCTGCAAGGTTGACAATCAGGGGTGCAAAGTTTGGACAGAACGCTAGAAACATTCTTTCTGATACATTAAAATACACTTAATACCATAATGTGAGATGGTTTAGATTTTTTTTACTAAAATAATTGTTTTGTTGCTTTCTGTCAATGTCTTGTATTGTTAGTAGACCCACAGAAACACTTGTGTTGAGCTGTCATTGGTTAAGATGCCTAGTAATAATCACTGTGATTAAAAAGTTTACATTTTGTCATATTCTGCAGAATTGCAAAAAACCATTATCATGTTAGTTAATAATCTACATATTGTGCAGACCTGCTGTTGGGACACGTGTCTTGGTGCTACACCTCCTCACCAGGAAAAGAAAGTATGCATGTGGACTTGTGGTTGGAGCAGTAAAAAAAGTTTCTTTCCTCGGAATCCTCCTCGCCGCTGTTCATGGAGGTGTGAACCACCAGCGGTTTCACTTTCACCAGGGTGAAAAAACAGGCTTGGAGAGCCCTAAAGCTTTGGATTAGAAATAAACAACTTCCTAGTACAGTCTTCATTCTTCTTTTGGCTGTAGAACCAAGAAGTTCTGCATTGTCAGCAGCCTTCTAGAAACATAAGCAACCATCTGTTTCTAGAACCCTCTTTAGGGACATCTGGTTTCCTTGAGATGTGTTTGTGTGTCATGTGTCCTATGCTCTCTTGCTGAGTGTAGTTTGTCAGAAAGGCCTGAGTGCAGAAATCTGCCCATTCCTTCCTGTCACTGAGTATCTGTCAGCATATGGAGTAACACCTGCCATCTGCTGCTGTATAAATAGCCTGTGCAGTGTGGGCCTCTCGCTAGCAGCTGGGCAGGGCTGCACTTTCCCAGTGGTTTCCAACTAAACTCCCTCCCTGACCCACTCTCATCCCATCTCACACAGTGCTCATCACCTCTGTGTATACCTCAGGTCTTCATTTGATCATACAATTGCAGTGAACACCTGTATAAAAGCTGAAGTGTAGTCTCAATAAAGATACATGTTTTTGCATACATTTGTACAAACCAATAAAAAGGTTAGATAGAAATACAGTAATGCCCCACTTTTCGTGGGAGTGATGTTTCAAGTAGGGATGCATCGCAATTTTATTTATTTATTTATTTATTTTTGGGGCCAAAACCAAAAATTAGGAAACATTTGGCGGAAAACCAAAACACAGAAAGAAATTTTTATACCTTTTTTTTTTTTTTTTGGGTAATATTGCCATTTGTCTGCAACTGTGTGTTTCTCATAATACAAATTCATGTTCATGGTTCAAAGAATAAATCTGTAACAAAACTATCAAAATATTTATCTGGCGCATGCAGGTTGTGGTTGTGTGCATCAACACCGTTTCAATCGCAATAAAAAAAATTAAACAAAAAGTGCCAAAAACGAAAATGCTTTTTTTTTTTTCGTGGCCAAATATTTGGTGCAGCCCTACATTCAAGTGAAAAACTGCGTTGTTGGGGGGTTTTTTTGGTTAGTTTTTTTTTTAAAAGCCTAAAATGCTTATTTTTATAGTGTAAAGCCAAAATATGCTCCCAAAACACTTTACTTTCATTTTAAACTCAGTTTAATACATTACCCTTAACACCAATATAAAGGTAAGCCCATACAGACTGTACTGTAATTCATGCATGGGCATTTTCTTTAGCATGAACAGGTAAATACAGTAATAAATTGGTGTAATTTTTAGTAATAAAAATACAATAAAATATAGGGGTAACCACCAATTATTTTTATTGTTCATCAGCGGTGCATCTTATTCTGGATTCTTCAGAAGGATTAGAGACCAGACGGTTAAAGCAGATATTGGACGGCGACTGAGCTCAACAGCCTCTCTTAATTCAATATACAGTTATAAAACTACAGGCAGTCTGTGTGTTCTGGAAAAGAACTTCTGTCCGATGCCCGGCGGCCATCGATCTGTCTTTCTTGACCGAGACGCAAACATTATAAACTAGTAGCTTTAAATTAAAAATCTGGAATTCTGTAAAACACACTAAAGTAGAAATGCAAAACAATAGATAAATGAAAAACTAAAGAAGAGCACAGTCTGAACAAAGCGGTCCGTAGGGCATCTGTGTGCCACTCCCTACACTGATTTTATATTTAGCTGAATTTATATTTGAATTAGTTTTTGTTTCAAAATTAGTAAAATGTGTTAAAAAAAAACCATTTTGCATTGATAAAAGCAAAAAATAAATGTGGAGAATATTTGCAAGTTCCGCATCATTGTGGAGAGTTCGGTTGTTTAAAAAAAATCTTTGTGTGACTTAATCCGCGACTCCCGATCTGTGTAAAACTGGGGGGTTGCTGTGTATATATATTTTTAAACCATTTACATTCTGCATAGTATGTACTATGCATACTTCTATATAAATGTACTTCTATACAATTTCTGATTAATTTTAAGCAGCTTTCAGTCTTGGAGTGGTGCAAACATTTGACTGATACTCTACAGTTTTATCATACATCTAAATGTCCCTATCTTAAGAACTTACTATGTTCATTTTAGGCACCATTAGGAACAGCAAGACTTTGTAGAAGAGTCATTGTGCTTTAAATAAGGGCATAGGCCGCAATACAGGCTTGTCACAACAGATTACCTAATGCGTTATGCAGGCCATGGTGGACTAGACCACTGGATTCACTGCATTGTTCTCCAGCTTTCCTGTTTCTCTTTGTCTTTTGCTTAGTAAAGTGAAAGCAGTGTGACCTGCATGCTGAGACCTGACTAGACACCGGTCTTCATGAAGGGGAGAAGTTCCATACCGCTTTCCATGATTATTTAAACCCAATAAAGGGGTTATTTCTTACTCATATTCATCTCAGGTGAATATTGTGGATGCTCTTCCGCAGACATGCTCTGTAGTCTGTCTGACTGATCCCACTATACGCTTCTATACTTTTTTTTTAATTAATATATA
>JBBJLR010000139.1:23603115-23614356 GCA_037577145.1 Brachypetersius gabonensis
CTGCTTTTCTTGACTGGTTTCATTGGTGTCTTCTGTTGTCTGTAGTTGTTGTCTTCTTTTCCCATGGCACACTTATTTAGTCAGGGTCAATGGACCAAAACTTTAACTTCATCAAAGCATAAGCTGTAACTGGTAAATATTTAAAATATGTTGTGCTTATTTTAATTTGTTGTTTGTCTGTTAAAGTTGCTGTATGGTCAGCGTTTTTGTGTGTGTGGTGGTGGTGAGGGGTGGACTGGGGGGGGCGTGGTAGCTGACCTCGGTCAATGGGTACAGAAGCAACTGTGGAAAAATTGCAGAGCTCATATGCTCTGGTGTGTGTGTGTGTGTGTGTATGTCTGCAGCATTCATCCCATCTTAGCTGCTCTTTGGTATTCCTTTTTAGGATCCATCTCAGAAGATTGATATCTGTAGATGCTGTTACGTGTCTAATTCTGACTACTGTTAATTTGTTCTCCAGCTCCCTGGTAAACATCTGGCCTCTTCATTTACCAGGCTGTGAGGGCTATGTCTGAAACTGGGTGTTGTGACAGATGTTTATAGGTACTTCACCCTTTACTTAATATGTGCTGGAGTTGCAGTTTTCCTCTTCCGAGACTGGCTTGTGTTGGCATCCAAGTTGCTGAAGGCTGCTAATCGTGGGTAGCAATTTGGCTTTGTACCAAAATGGAGCCTGAGGGAGGGGGATGCCGTCTGCAGACATCCCATCGCATCAGCATGACTTTTTTAAAAAAATCTAGCACTATCTGTGGCACATCATTGTAGTCCAGGGTTCTGTACAGCCTGAAGCCACATGATGGTTTCATGTTCTGCTTTTCCACATAAACCCATAGTTGGCTGTTAAAAAACGACCCAGCACTCGTTAGGAGTCCCTCCTGCCTTCGTTTCATGCTGTGATGAAAGGAGACGAGCTCATTATCTTGCACCTCTGTGCATCTGAGCCCTGCCTGGGCCCCCTTAGCACAGCATGACTGGGCTCACAGTGTGTGTGCGTGTGCGCGTGTGTGCGGACGTCCTGTCTTTGATAACTGGCGAGTCTTACCAGTTCTGTGAATGGTTGATGGGTTAAATACTGTCTGTGTGTTTTGTCAAGAGTATCTTATTCTTGTGTTCAAATTACTATTCCATAATGCTGTTATAGAAAACACCAATCATGATTGAAGTTAAAAAAAAATCCTGCTATACACAGGTTTACTTCTCACTGTGATGAGCTTAATATCGTGCCGTAATTGTTTCGTGCACAAACTTGAACAGAGAAGATATGTAAACCATCACATGCTTCTTTACAAATGCAGCAAAAGAATTTACATTCATTTTTTTTACATGTTTGTGCTGTAAAGTGTTACCAGTGTAGTTTTAGTCACTGTATGCCTCACTATATCATGGACATAGTTTTAAATATTTCAGCAGTGTTACATATTCTGAATTCTGTGTTACATGTGCGTTCATGCGCTGTTGAGTGAGCAAGCAGCAGAGCCTGTAAGACCAGACTTTGGCCAGTCATGTGACTGTCAGTAGGCCTCAGTTGGAGTGCATGGCAGATTGGGGTCAGGACATTGTTATTGGGACGTGAATGGCACGTTCAGTGTGACATTTACATAATGATGAGCTGCTTACTGAATGGGAGAATGAGGACTGTGTCATCTGTTTTATGTGGATATAATAGCTTGTGTAGAGTGGTCGTTTTGAAGCAGAGCACTAATTACAGCCACTTGGACCGTGTTTAGCCCCGGCGTTAGTATCGTGCCTCCACATAGGGCAGTTAAGGTGTTAACTTCGTGCTCATAGTGGCCTACATTGGCAGAGTATTGGTGTTATTTTATTCCTTTATCCATTGTGACCTTATACTCAATCAGAACAGCTGGTTTCATTTTACAAGACTCATTCTCACATTAGTGCCTTTAGCTGGTTTTGCAGTGCCAAGGATATTGATGCTGGCATTACAAGCCTCATCTATGCTCACTGTCATATATCCTGTTCATGTGTGGTGTCTCATCAAGGCTGCATGCTTTACTGCGTAAAGTAGCTTAATGTCTAAATTACAAATCCTAATACTTTCGTTCTGTCTTTTTATGTAAAAAGCTATGAAGACATGAATGGCTTTGAGGGACAGACATGAAATGTTAAAAATGTTGAATCGTGGCATACGCACGACTATTCATGTAAGCTGCTAAATCCCACTGTGCGTAGTGATTGTTGTCATGGCAACAGGTATTACGACCCTACCTGTTGCCATGGTTTGGGAGGGTTGACGTAGGGTTTGTGTTTCTGAATACATATAATGTATATTTATTTAGACAGTTCACTTTTTTTTTTTTACCATATTTACAGTAGAAAACAGTTGAAGGACAGCCTTTAAAAGCCTTGAGTCTATAGCAGACTTTAGCCTGTTAGCCTCAGCAGCGTTGTTGCACGACTGACTGAGAGCAGATGGAAGGAGAGACTGAGTGAGAATGAGTGGGCAGAGGGGGTGAGCATGAATCACCTCCATCGAAGGAACTTCCTCCCTCTGTCCTGTGTAAACTGAAAGAGGAACGAGTGAGATACCACTGATTTTACAATAAGGAGGCTGACCGTGATTTAGCTGTGAATGTAGGCTACAGGATAGTGGATGGGTGTAAGTGTGTGAAAATTTTTAGGACCATAACACTACTGCCGTGTAGGAACATCAAAGAAAAGCAAGGTGATCCCACAGCAGCTTTTTAATGAAAGGGCAAGTTATGAAATGTAAAGCATATTGGACAATATTATCATTTACAGTACACTTTTAATTCATGTCAGCTTGCTTTACTACTGTGTTCCAATATCGAAAGGCAGCCTGGTCCACCAAAAAAGGGAGAAACTGTAACAACATGGACTGCAACCTGTTCCCACTTGCATGGTCCTGGGACACCATGTGTGAACTGATTGGTCAGGTCATGCTGCAGTCATGCTCTCAGGGGAAACGTCCTCTACCCTTCATTGAGTGCACATTGATGTTACTTTTCCTCAGTTTATCTTTCTCATTTGACTGTGAGGTGAATGAGCTCCTCATTAAAAACAAACTAATGATACATATTGCTGTCTTCATCACACAGTGAGTGTGTCACAAATCAGATTTTGCTGTTTTGAGTGCCTATGAGTGCAAGAGTAATATATACCTCACTGCATTATTGATGATGCAGTGAGATTAAGCTCCCCAGCAGCCAGTCTGCACAGGGATCCTCACTGCAGAGGACAATGATGCACCCTTATCTCAGGCTTTTGTGTTAATTAGGCTGTTGACTTACAAAAACACTCTCTGCTCTTTTTCTCCTGTTACAATGGCATGCACAGCACCCTGTGTGAGGGGGAATTTGCATGAGGATAAGTGACCCCGACTTCAACCAGGGCTGTGTGTGTGTGTTGCTTTTATGTTTTGGTGGTTGCTAGGACTGGAGTGTGTTCATCACATTTGTCAGTCGCTCCCATTTCTTCTTTTTCCAGTTGCCGCTCATGGACCTACACAGAGGCACTTGCCAAGACCCCAACATGCCTGCCAGCTCTAATGCAGTCAGTGATGAGGGGTTCAGCTGGCCTTCTAATATCTATAAATATCCTCCAGTATAGAGATGAGGCACAGGCAGCATGCTGCATAACAGACATGGCTGCAGATTCCTGTTTATTAAGACAGAAGGCCTGTGTGGCCACAAGAGAGAAAAAGATGGTGGTGTGTATGCACTGTAGAGCGAGTGAGGCATGTTAAGATCGAGAGATATGAGCAGAATGGAATGGGGCAAGTGAAAATAAATTCAATACAGCTGAAATGGCTTGCAGAAAAAAGTGAGATATGAGGTAAATAAGGTAGTAATGAGAGAGAGTGGATGGGGAGAGGAGAAAAGCCTGTTATGCCACACTCATAGCTGAATGCTTAGTACCAAACATATGGTTTGGATCCTGACCAATATACTGGTTGGCTGGTAATATCATCTGATAATGAAATTCTGAGAATATTTTCAAATTTTTAGATTAATCTTTTGTTGGGTATGATGTTCACAACATACTGGACAAAAACTCAACCCAAAAAATGAAAAACTGACAGTAAACAAGTTTACATAGTATACATACTAGAATGGGCTGCGGTATGTGCTATGAAATCCAGCCTCCTTGACAACAGAAAATGATTGGTAATTGATCCAAGGCAACAAATGACTTTTTTGTGCTCATTACTGGGAACACTGTGACTTAGGGCTGAAACGATTATTCACGTAACTCGAATGATTCGATTACAAAAAGTGTTTCGTTTAATTCGTCACCAAAGTCCACCTGCCGGGGTGCGTGTGTGATCTGGGGAACATGCTATTTTTGCCACAGGGAGTAGGGTTTTTTTGCACCGAAGAAGAGCACACATCTCAGAGCAGGACTATTTTTTGTTTTAATCCCGCTCCCGTGGAATTTCTGAATATTTCCGCCCGCTCTCGCTCGCTCTCCTCCGCTCTAACGGTCACATATGAAAATAGATTTTTAAAGTTAAAAAACGATCAATGTTCTGTTATTGTAAGATAGTGGCACACACTGGCTGTGAAAAACGAAGAGAGCCGCAAAAAGCACCTCGAAACCAGTTCGGCGTCCTCATTTGTGTAGTGGATGGAAAACGTGTCAAATATTGCCAACAAGAAAAAATAGGGCTAAAAAAAAATATTGTTTTTTAGTCTGTAGCAGAAAAGTCTTAGTGTATCAATTTGCCTAAAAATTTTAATTACATTTTAATCAGTATTTAATGCTAAAAAGAAATGCTAATCATTAATTCAAATTGATCAGCAATATTTAAACTCAGGAGCACAATAATAATAATAATAATAATAATAAAAATATTTAACATTTGTTTGTAAAATATAAAATTATATTTAAAGTGCATACAGACAGAGAAAATGACATAATAACTAAATTAATAAGGATACAATGTACATCATAAAACCTTTGGCTTATTGGCTCCAGAACTAAGCCCATTTAATCAACCTTTCTGGGAAACATTTAAGTTTTGATCTAATAAAAGTGTTGAGTTTGAATAAAAACCTTTTTTTGTGAGGAATAACAGCCAATTGCTGCTCATTTTAAGAGGCCTTTCATGTTGCATAACCTACTATTGATATAGTTGTTTAAAAACACAAAAGTATGATTTATCCGATTACTCGATGCAAAAATTGACAGAATACTCGTTTCCAAAAATATTCAATAGTTGCAGCCCTATTGTGACTATAGATTTCATATTCATGCTCAAAGGGACTGTTGATTCAGTGTATACTGCATATTGTTTTTCAAGTGATTTCAGCCCTGTAACAAGGGAGTCCTTGGTCCACAAATGCCCTCTAAATACTTCATATTTGTTTATTTCATTTTAGGCAATTTCAGTCAGTAATGCATTTATTATTGTTTGTTGAAAATATCAGCCCCTTATTTATATTGGCTGCCAGACTTTCATACTAGTCAGGCTCTTGCCCAACCCACTTGTGGTTTGGAGGATTCAGCTCTTTTCTTTAAAGAGCAGTTGTGTCTTGCTGAGCATGTTTTGAAAAGCCAGCTGCTTTGCTAACAGTGTTCTTCCCTCTCAACTGTTGTGTCTGAATAGAAAGTGCTTAAACCAGTTATTTACATTTTCAGTTTGTATGCTGTGAAGTCCTGTGTGTCACCCTAGCTTTCACGTGCCACTCAGCAAACTTGCTAATTTTACACCATAATGTTTGACTGGTGATTACTTTAATGCACAGTGAAGTAATAAGGTGCTTTTCCTTTATTTTCTGCTGTAAGGCATTTCTTTAAGGCAATCACATTTGTTTATTACATTGTCAGTGCTGCATTGAGGTGATTTTCAGATGACCAGCTTAAAATCCCCCAGTTTTAAGTTCGTGATCCTGAATTCAACATTCATCTGTTGTGTATATCTGCTGTATGTATATTTACCATTAGAATGATATTCGAGAGATAAGATAAAACTTTATTAGTCTCACAAGTGAGAAATTTGCTTGGCCATGGCAGAAAGTAGACAGTACAAAGTTAAGTGCAGCAAAATTAGAAAAACAATAGAATAAAATACTCTGTCACAGTAAAGAATAAAATAAAATGTTCAAATATACAGTATTAAAAAAAAAAAACTGCATATGTATTTATCAGTATTTTATCATTACCAAAGCTCGTTTTATCAGTATACCACACTTAAATGGATGTTTATTTTCCTGGTCTCTCTTCCAGCTATACTGAATCCCAAAAACCCAAAAGAGTCACCAAAGTCCTTCAGTTTCGACTACTCTTACTGGTCACACACCACAGTAAGCACTTAATTCCTTTCTTTTACACTCACTCTTTTTCTTTTCCTTTTTTTCAGTTGTTGTGGTGATCTTTTAAATAATAAGAATAATCATTATCTGATTGACAGAAAATGTTAATGTTGGCTTTTCTATTTCTCTCTCTCTCTCTCTCTCTCTCTCACTCTGTCACTCTTGCTCCTGCTCTCACTCTCTCTTCCTCTGTGTAGCCGGATGACCCTGGCTTTGCATCCCAGAGCCGTGTGTATAATGACATTGGGAAAGAGATGCTGCAGCATGCCTTTGAAGGCTACAATGTTTGCATCTTTGCTTATGGCCAGACTGGAGCTGGCAAGTCTTACACGATGATGGGCAAACAAGAGGAGGGACAAGAAGGCATCATTCCTCAGGTACCAAAGCATTCTACGTTTCCAGAAGACGGCTATAGTGAATGAGGGGACAATGGGAAAAGACAGAAGAGCTAAATGATAAAGGTTTATCCCCAGACCCTGATTCCACAGCACCTGTTGCCAAAACATTAAGGAATTAGCTCTCTGTCTGTAGCATTCAACTGAGGTTTGAGTTATTTGTAGGCCTTATCGATCAGTCTCCTCTCTCTGCCTAATGCACCATTTTCCTTCCCCCTTGCTCAGCTCTGTGAAGAACTCTTTGAGAAAATCAATGACAACAATGACGAGGATATCTCCTACTCTGTGGAGGTGAGTAGCACACACACCCCTGCTTCCTTGATCCATTCTCACATGCCCTTTCCCACTGTCTCCATCACCCACTGAAGAGCCAAACTGGCTGGGTAGCTGCATTAGTGCAATCAGCCGGACAAGTAATGGGGTTCTTCAGAGGCCACTCAGTTCTGCCCTGCCTGTTTACTATAGTGTCCTGCCTTTACTAAAACTTGGATTCATGGATATGAATGTTATAAAATTTAAGTCTTTTTTTCACAATAAAATGCCATGATAAACCAAGAACATTTCAACAATTAAAAGAATAAAACAGAATTAAATTCATTTTTCAGCCAATCCAAAAAAGGACTTCATAGAAACAACCTGATAACCAGTCTAATGTTTTATGCAGTTTTGCTTTTTGCAAGCCTCAATATCTTGTCAGCGTATCTAAATATACATGTCCATGTGTAGGTGGCATACATGGAGATTTACTGTGAGCGCGTGAGGGACTTACTGAACCCTAAGAACAAAGGAAACCTGCGTGTGAGAGAGCATCCTTTGCTTGGACCGTATGTCGAAGATTTGTCCAAATTGGCGGTCACCTCTTATACGGACATTGCTGATCTCATGGATGCTGGTAACAAGGCCAGGTGAGAGAAAGACTGCAGATAAAATTAACAGCAGTGTTTTGAAAAATTATTTTACTTCAGTAGTTTTTTACACTTTACACAAATGATGTATTCTGTACACGTCTGCAGCAATAGGGATCTCAAATGGGATACTGTGCAGTCTTTGTTTTAAAAAAGATTATTTTAATGCTGTTGCAGACACTGGAAATTCCAGTCTGTGTTTGGAAGTTGGTTGTATGTCTGGGTGAATTTCTCTTAGATCAGAAAGTCATTGTAGGCAACACAAAGGATGCTTCTGCTTACAGTTTCATTAATAAAAATACCACTGAAGAGGAAGTTCAGGGCTTGTCATGGAACACATTGGTTTAATTTATATGTTCTTTCGGAAAGGAGTAACATGTCTCTAATCATCCAGTTCTGACTCTGAGGGATACTTGCAGAGTGTGTCATGTAAAGATCATTTCTCCCAAGTGTATACCATGCTACAGCACATATGCTATAGGACTCATAGTTTTATTCTTGTGCTCTCTAGTACTTTCCATGATTGCTTTAAGTGTGGCTGTGCCACACACTAGTGTTAAGCAGGCCTGACCTCATACTCTCTACTGTTAAACTGGTCGTTAGTGATTAGGCATTCCTAATAATCTGAACCACTGTTATTTCATATTAGGTAGAGTGTCTGTGTATGTATGTGTTTACGTCTGTGTGTATGTCTATATGTGTGTTGTGTTTGTGGACCAACCAATTAAAATTAAGTTATCCATTAAGGGATTGTCAGAGTTACCCCAGTGTAATACTAAATTAACACAAAGTTGGGAGGTTCCATCGATTAAATGTCTTAAGTCAACTACATAAATCTCAAACATCACAACAATTTGATTTGAAAACCGTTAAGCTTTAGTAAGCAATTCAGTGAATGAAATCCTAAATTTTACTATGATTTGCTGAATTTGTTTGAGAGACTGCTTGCACAGCAGTGGACAAAATCAAGGTTTTTTTTTTTTTTTTAAAAGAATTTCTAAAACAGAATTTTTCATCGGATTCAATGATTTGTTGCGCATTGTTGATCACTTATTACTAAATTGATGTTGAATCACCGCTTTCAGACTGATCATGTATTTTTACATCTCTGGTGTGTGTGTGGGGTGTTTTTGTTTTGATTTTGATTTTTGTTTTTTAATACCTGCACACCTCTTCAGGACGGTGGCTGCCACGAACATGAATGAGACCAGCAGCCGCTCACACGCTGTCTTCACCATAGTATTCACCCAGAGGAAACATGACAATGAGACTGATCTGTCCACAGAAAAGGTCAGAGCCTTCACCTCGCTAACAGCCATCACCTCAACCAGCAGAGGCTTAGTCTGGGTCTCTGCAGAGTGAAAGCAGCCCTTCTGCAGGCCTGGAGGGCAGGGGTAGGAGACGTCCCACCAGCCCTGTGTGTAGGGCTCATTGTCTGATCCCTTGGCAGACAAAAGCACCACTGTGGTGTCAATGCACACAATAGCCACTGTGCAGTGTAGCTACATTAGATTTTACTATACAGGCTGCACTTAAGCCCACTATCAGGCTGCATTCATGCCAGCCAAAAAATTAGTGAGAGAGAACAGAGCAGAAATGGTGCAACACACTTTGTAGGTGTCTGACCCAAATAGATTGGCTGATGGGTTTTTAGTTTAAATGAATCATCAACACACACAAATGATTACACTCTGCCAGGCATAAATTGTGATCATAATACTGTAAATGAATGGAAGAAAACAGTACATGGGAAAGGAATTAGAAGTGCTTTGTACAGTGCTGCAGACTGTCTTTGTCTCATCTATTGATTTCTCTCTTTGTGTCTTGGATGTGAATGTTCCTGTGCTATCTTGTTTCAGGTCAGCAAAATCAGCCTCGTGGACCTGGCAGGCAGTGAGCGCGCTGACTCGACTGGGGCCAAAGGCACCAGACTGAAGGTAAAGTCTAAATTTACTGCCCTTTGCAGGTGGCACCAATACAGCAGAGGCCATATGTAGAATTGGCAGGGAAGACTAAGAATATCTCTACACTCATACTTTTCTAGTCTAGATATAACACTGAAATACGTTTGCCTCAAGCCTCTGCACATTGTATATATTTACCCACTACCACATTAAACAGAACAGGTGATGCCTAGTGCAAGTGTGCCATAAAATGACTGTTTTTTCACTCACTTTTGCTTCACAGGAGGGTGCAAACATCAACAAATCTCTGACTACCTTGGGGAAGGTGATTTCTGCTCTGGCTGAGGTGGTAAGTAATGTAATGGAGGTCTTTTTGTGGCATGCTGCCTGTCTTTATCTCTCCTGCTTGTCTGTCTGCAGTGCTATAACACTGTATGCTGTTTGTCTGTCTCTCTCTCCTGCAAATGCTTTCCTACCCAGGATAACTGTACCAGCAAGGTAAACCTCATTTTACCTTGTATTCAGACTTTTTACTGAAAACAAAGACAAGTTGGATGTCCTGGCATCGACTAACTTTTGTTTTCAACCCAAATACTTATCCTCTGCCATATTTCACCACTAATACCCCAACCATATTTAATCTAAGAATTTTCATACCTTTTATTGGGGTTCCAACATGTCCTTATTTTTTATTAATATTAATGCCGGCTCTTGTTGTGCACAGAGCAAAAAGAAGAAGAAGTCTGACTTCATTCCTTACCGAGACTCAGTATTGACATGGCTCCTGAGAGAGAATTTAGGTATGTGGGCTCATACATTTTAGATTCAATAATAATCATGTTTATTAATAAAATCTTTCATGCATGACATCTACATTCAAATAAATGCTACGTAAAAATAAGAATTAACTGACAAAAATGTTAAAACATGCTTGTAAACGTCATTCTATTGATCTGTATTCTGTTTAAAAAAAAAAACTCTTCTCTGTATATCCTTTGGGAGTTTATAGTTAATTTGTTAAATTATATACTAATCCTTTTCACTTTGATTCATATTTTATTTCTTTGTTACCAGGTGGGAACTCGAGGACTGCTATGGTGGCTGCTTTGAGCCCTGCTGACATTAACTATGATGAGACCCTAAGCACTCTGAGGTAAGAGCTCACTCTACCTCTGGATACAACACTTGGGGTGCTGATTAATTGTAAGAGATAAGAAGCATTAATCTAGGCTTTCTCCCCCTATGTGCGTCTCTCTTGCTCCTTTTTTTTCCTCTCTATGCTCAACTATGACCACTTTCACACTCAGATATGCTGACCGAGCCAAGCAGATCAAGTGCAATGCTGTGATCAACGAGGACCCCAATGCCAAGTTGGTGCGTGAACTGAAGGATGAGGTGACACGGCTGAAGGACCTGCTTCGGGCCCAAGGTCTTGGGGACATTTTAGACAGTAAGTCAAATCACAGCTCCTCTAGCAGGCCGTCACTTAGCTTTACCATTAGCCATTTGCAACTGGCAAGGCTTTCTTCTGTCTTCTCCTCAGCTCTAACTCTCTTAATTTTGTGTTTTGGTATTGCATATGTGCCTGTAGACCAGAGCTACATAACTTAAACACTTTAATAAAGTAAGGGAGCAGGGGATTCATAATATAAAGATGTAATGAAGCGTATGTGTGTGTATATATATGTATATGTATGTGTACATACATATATCCAATATATATATCCATATATGTTTGCATGTC
>JBBJLR010000139.1:23621001-23634055 GCA_037577145.1 Brachypetersius gabonensis
CTCTCTCTCTCTCTCTCTCTCTCTCTCTCTCTCTCTCTCTCTCTCTCTCTCTCTCTCTCTCTCTCTCTCTCTTTGAGAACTCAGTTAGAGCATCTTGTCTTCAGGAGCTGTAGTTTCCATGGTTACAACAATTGTCTGCACTCTTGTCTGTCATCCAGTGACGTCAGCCTCCAACGCAATTTGGAATTTGGACAAAAATAGGCTTGTTCTTTGTGGCTATTAGACATAAAAATGTCTTGTAAAAGAACATTAGAGCCTCCTTCAACTCCCTTGTTAGTCTCAAGATACAGAAGTGTCTTGGTCTTGCGTCAGTCGTGTGGGAGCGCTGAAAAGAATTGGAGGAATTACTAATTGACATTCACATTAAGAATTATCTGAGTGCTCTAAACAGGAGCTTATCCTCTCAAAATTTTGCTATTAACATGAAGAAATTGTGGCCTAGGTAGAAAGTCAAAAGCAAGGCCACACTGTTGCTTTTCAGGACAACAGATGGCAAGGGTGTTAACCCTTTAGGAAGGATCTTGGGGGTGTTTAGTGTTCAAACTTCCTGTATTTTGGACCAGATGGTTCAACCTTTCCTCTGTGCTTGAACAATGTCGAGTAGACACAAAGGAAAAGCCAGGCAACAGACACATTACGGCACTTTCAGCTTCAGATAGTATGCTGGTCAAATAGAAGAGAGTACAGCTATCTAAACAATATTTTTCATTTTTTACTTACTGAAGGCAGAATGTTACTCCTTACATGATTTTTAAGGAATCTTATGAGAGCTTTTTGAATCTTATTGGTGTTTCAACCTGATTTTGTAGAGTGCTTCATGTAGATGTTTGTACTGTCATTTGTTAGAAGTTTGTATATGTACTGGTCCACTCTGCAGTATCATTAAATTACATACAAGTGTCATTATAAGTAACAAAATAAACTATTTTTTTCCTGCCATGCCATGATTTCATAGTTTTCTTTAAATTAGAGAGGGAACCCCACACAGCACAGTAAACAGTTGACTGTGTATACTGTCACAAATACCCATACTGAAAAACTAAGCATACAACCCCTGTTATTTTAATATCAGAGATTTACAGTTCTGTTTTCTGTTTGCAGTCTGTTTTCAGCTCTGTGTGAGTTGAAAATATTTTTTTTTTTTTTTTTTTACACAATTTAGATTTTTAAGGTCTGTAGCTTATATCCAGTGACCAACTGCAGTAGTACCCTGTTATGTTTAAAATGAAGGCAAAACTCATAATGGCTGATTATTGTGTCAGCATTGACTCTGACTGTGTCTCCCCCTGCAGGAGTCTGAGAAGATTATAGCAGAGCTGAATGAGACTTGGGAGGAGAAGCTGAGAAAAACCGAGGCCATCCGGATGGAGAGGTCTGTAGTGGTGCAGCTGACGTGGTGTTCCTCTGTGTCTCACTGTGTGTATGTGGTTCTTTTCGCCCACGGGGAGTCACTGTCCTCTGTCCTGTCTGCCAACATACAACTGGTGCCGGTTTGTACCATGCTTTTAGATCACACACCAGTCATTAACGTCGTGTCATCACAGGGTGGTATCTAAAGGCTCATCAGAGTGACAGGTGTTGCTCTTCAAAGAAAACCAAACAAACAAAAAAACTTGTCAACATGTATTACCCTACTTTCACTTAGTAAGTGGAGCCATGTTCATTGCTATTAGGGTTAAACAAAGGCAGGCCTTTGTGAATGATTTTGTCAGGCATTCATTTTAATTTTGATAAACGTTTCTCTGTTTACTCAGAGAGGCCCTTTTGGCGGAGATGGGTGTCGCCATTCGAGAAGATGGTGGAACCCTTGGTGTATTCTCTCCTAAAAAGGTACCGCATCTGGAAAGCTCAGTAGGCTATTGTCGCACTTCTGTTGAAACCCTCTTTTACACAGGCATCTGCTGGGACCTTTTTCAATTCTTTAACCAATTTTCTGCCATTCATCGTTTGTTTCATTTGTCACTTTAATTTGGTTCCTTTCCCTGTTTCTGCTCCTTCCTTTTTTTTTCTTGCCTCACCCTGTGGATTTTTAGTTTGACAGGCCAACTTCTTTGTCAATTGAAGATTTTAGTATTTTTTCTTCCAACCAGGTTTGTATTATTGAGCTGAATGGTTGCTAGTATTGAGTAGCAGTGATTTCAGTAGAACAGTTTTTTAGGAACCTGCAGGGTTTTTATTGGTTTGTGCTTCTGTTCTAATCATAGTTGGCTCACATCCTAAATAGTTTATTTTAGACTTCAGGCTTTCCAAGCTGAAGCAGATGTAGAAATAGGTTACAAAGTAATTTTGTGTCAGTTAGTATTTCACTTTGTACAATTTTGATAATTAGACCCAGACATTGAGAGATACATGAAAAGTTGAGCTGTGATGTGTTTGAATGCCTCCTAACTATAGTCATGATGAGCATCACTGAATGATTGAGGCAGTCAAAAACAAATAATCTGTTTTTAGGATATCAAGAGGGAGTTGCACACACAGTGTACAACAATGTGGGTGAAAGCTATGCCTGCCAGGAAAGAATATATTGAAGCCTGATAGAGAGATTGTAGGAGCTGGGGAGTTGATGTTAGCTTCCCTCAGGGAAAAGCCAGCTCTGGGTGCATCATTGGGCACAGCTTAATACACATCACATTAACAATTTACAATTAAATAATTAATTTGCTCATTAACCTCTACTTTTATCCCTTCTCTCTGCTTCTAATCAGTACAATCAGTCTGACCCTAGAGCAGCCTGTGTCAACCTGTTTTCATTTGTGTTAAATATACTCCTCATTTTTACTCTGCTTTTTTATTTCTGTTGTGTTGTACTCACTCTTCTTTCCTGTTGTTACCTCTCCTCATTTTGTTGCTGCCCATCAAATAGCTTGTCATTGATCGGCCTTGTGATCTCTATACAGAGTTTAATGGGGTGTTTTCCCCAAAAAAGGTTGGTGGTTTAGATGTAGGCTGGTGATTGTGCAGTAGATTAATATTCTTAATTACACATAAGCTACCTCATTAAGGTTATGCATTGACTTGACATAATGAACATTTCTTTATGTTTAGCAGTTTAAAAGGTTCAGTTTTTATCAAATTATTTATAGCTCAAATTAGAAAACATCGTCAAGTATTGATTTTTTTTATTTCACAGTATTTTACAGTTATATTTGGTTGAATTTTACAGTTGCATTCATACAAGTTTCCTCTTGTATCCCCCTCACCACCAAACACCAAAAATGTTAAACTAAAGTTTTGATTATTTAATCATTAACATCAGAGCTCTCCGTTGCTGGTGTGTTTTTCAGCATGGCTGCTGAGGTTCAACTGTAGCTGTCAGTCAGTAATGAACTTTTTTAAGGGATCCTGAGTTGGGGGGAAAAAAAAGAAAATATCTTTGTTGCTGTTACCCTTTGAAGTGGGTGGGGTGGAGTGGGATTCACAGAAGGTTGTAAAAATCAAATCCAGTTTTTAATCTGTAAAAAAGAACCGTTTCTGCTGCTTTTTTTTATATGGTCCACTGTAATCAATCACATTAATCAATTCACTTTGTTCTCATACCCACTGGTGTATGAGACCAAACTGAAGTGCAGAATATTCAGCCACACAATAAAGAATTAATCACAGATGAATTGTATTCTTCATGGCTAATTGATCCATTCATAAGATTTTGTTGCGTGCATCATACTGAAACTACAGAGGCAGCGTTCTAAAACTGCTAAGGGCAAAACAAACTTGTTTAAACATATGTATGCCTTTCTAATGAGTATTTTATACATATCAGGTTAGGTATGCACAGAAATGTCTAAAATAATAATCTTGATAATCAAGATAAATCAATGTTACTATTTTTAGAACAAATTCACCTACTATGCACTTGCTGTAGATCTTTCAGTTGTGATTGACAGATTTGTCCTGTCTAAATTCATTAGAGCTCCTTTCTAAATCTCTACAGACTCCTCACTTGGTTAACCTGAATGAGGATCCACTCATGTCTGAATGTCTGCTGTACTACATCAAAGACGGAATTACGAGGTATGTGATGTCCCTTGGCTGCATCTGAGTGTATGTTATACCTTTTGCTACTCTGCCTTTCTGCCTTCAGTAGAAGTGGAGGTAAAGGTACCAAATAAATAGATATTTCTGCCCTTTGATCACAAATTAAAACCTGCCATGTAGAATTTGGTTCTTAAGGCCACTGCTGTGTATTGGACTGTCAGTGTAGAGATTGAGCAGCTGGGCCCACACTGCTGCAGGTCAGCAGCGCAGCTGTCCCTTTAGGCCAGGCATTGGTGTCTGATTATGCCCTTGTGTTGACAGGGTGGGCCAGGCGGATGCAGAGAGAAGGCAAGATATTGTTCTCAGTGGAGCACACATCAAAGAGGAGCACTGTATTTTCTGCAGTGAAAGGAACGCAAATGGTGATGGTAAGAAACCGCAGTCTGTTTTATGCAAGTTCAGTTTTCTTAAACAGTCCTGATCCAAAGAATCATCTAGACAGTCCCCCTGTCTTCTATGTCTGTGCATCTCTTGTGTGTTTTTGTATGCTTTATTACTTCTTTTTTGCTCTACTATTCAAGGTACAAAGTTTAATTGTCAGTTAACACTGAATTACATTGCTGTATCAGTGTTTTGCATTTTTTTAATTTTTTTCAACATCAATAAATAAAAAAAAAAAAAGGTATTCAGTGATCTATGAGAATGAAATAATTACTCTCACATACTTTTTTTATTGACCATAACAGTGACTTTTAATAATAAAGCTGAAAGGGAGTTGCAGAAGGCATGTAATTTAATTGTAAAAAGAAGTAATTCAATGTAGTTTGAAACTGACTATCTGCTCAACCTACAGTCATTGTAATGCTGGTGCCATGTGAGGGATCAGAGACGTATGTGAATGGGAAACGTGTGAATGCTGCAGTCCAGTTGCGCTCAGGTATGTTTACCTGGCCTCTGCCTCCACTTTAAACAGTTAACTGTTTTTATTAAAAACTGTTGACAGCATGTTTAGTTGTTTAGTACTGTGAGACGACCTCATGTGAACTTTCTTTTTGCGGATGTTTTGTGATTACTTCTAATTCTTTTTTTTGTGTGTGTTCTCTTGCTCCTCAGGTAACCGCATCATCATGGGGAAAAACCACGTGTTCCGTTTCAACCATCCCGAGCAGGCACGTGCAGAGCGGGAGAAGACCCCATCAGCTGAGACCCCTGTGGAGCCTGTGGACTGGACATTTGCCCAGAGAGAGCTGCTGGAGAAGCAGGGCATTGACATGAAGCAGGAGATGGAGAAGAGGTAACATGGCCCACATGGGCTTTGAGTTTAAGGAAAGACAGCAAAGGATGGATCTTTTATTAACTTGAGGATAAAAAGCTAACTGTTGTGGAATCCACTGCGCATTTACATCACAAATCTGCTCCTATGAAGGCCAAGTCTATGGTCTGTGCTCTGTAAGCCCTGTTATGGAGCCTGGTTTGTGCACACATATGAATTGGATTATCCTGAAGGGGATTATGTTGTGAATAGGAAAAATAAGCTGAGAACAGCTCTCTCATACATGTATCCTGCACTATATTATATGTAGGCTTACTGAGATGGAGATCCTCTATAAAAAAGAGAAGGAGGAGGCAGATCAACTGCTTGAGCAACAGAGACTGGTAAGACTGATTATATTACTCTGTCCTTTTAGAGATATTGTATTAATTTAGTAACTGTTATTTTGTTGGCCATTCTCAAAACAGGAGAACAAGAAACATTTCTAAAGGACACCATGGCCTAATTGAACAGTGTGGTTTATTTGAGGGGAGAGATGTGCTGTTCTGTATTGGTCACTAAGAGTCCTTTTTGTGTTGTTAATGTTGGTTATTTTGAAGAAACATACGTAGACCCTAGACTCCATTGTGCTCTGCTGAAGTTCAACTAGCACTAATTCTGCACTCTTAGCTCTGACACCTTGAGACTTTTGTGTGTGTGTGTGCGTTTGTGAGAGAAACTCTTCACCCAGTGCATGGCTGAACCTCTCTGCATGGAAATAAAATGTACTCTGCTTGGACTGAGATAGGGAGAGACAGGGGGCAATTAGTTTACCCCCGTCACTCCTGACACAGACTGAATTTAAAATCTGTATTTGCAAAAAAGATTTTCCTTAGGCTTTCCAGTAGAATACTTTTTTCTTTATTCTTACCTAGATTTGAAGAACTGAATCTTGCAAAACAGCATCAGGAAAAAGGATTTGGATTTGACAAATTTTGACAAATTAGCTTGGTTATTACAACCAAACCTTTTAGTTTGTATTGGCAAGTTTTGCAAAAATGACAAAACAGTATTGCTTGAATTTTTCCTAAAATGTATATATTGTGCGCTTAAATTCTGTTGCTGCCTTTGCATGATCTGTTTTTAGTAGCATGTTCTTTTAACAGTACAGTTTTATTTCTAAGGAGTTCATAGACCCTGATGTTAATATTTGTTGCTGAGCAGCGTTGTTAAGGTGGTCAGCCTTGAGTCAGCTTTTGATTTGCTCAAGTAAAATTTTGTTTGTTTCTGTTTGAGTTTGTTGGCTCTTCAATGCAGTTGCTGAAATCTCCAATGCATTGTAATAATAACCCAAGATTTCTGCTGTAGTTGATGAAGGATAGTGACAATGTGGTTTCTCATTGACTTCTGTAGCTTTGAGCTATACACGTGTCTGACTGGGCACAAAGGGCATGCTTGAACAAAGTTATCTGTTCTGGGGGTCTTAATCAATGATGACAAGCGCTCCAATGCTCTGGTGGTCTCATCAAAAGAATCCTCATCATCCCTACAACATGACATTCAAACATGACACACTGCACTCGTAACACAATTGCAATTACACAGTCGCCACCTGTCTCCTGTGAGCATCTTTGCTATCTGGCTAGAATTTGTACTGTACTCTGCATACTTGACCTGGAAAAATGAGAAACTGCATTTTCTCTCAACTAACTTCTTAACTGTAGTGGATGAAATCGATGCTTTTAACTTCCTTCCAGCCTGTCCTTCTCTTTTTCTGTCTTTACTGACCTGTAATAAACACGCAAGAGTCTTCTAACCAACTGCTAGAGCTATTATCAACTCCAAAATAAAATCTTCATCAAGGACCTCAAATGGGGGATGCTCCAAAACTCCACTGGCTTTTGCTGCATGTCTCTGAAGCATGTTTTGGGTGCAACTTTCAAGTACACAAAATGAAGAGGAGATGCACAGTCTAAAAGAATAAAAGTCAACCAGAGCAACATCTGTCCCCTTTTTGTTGACATTTTGCTCATATCATGATTACTTTTAATACTGATGTGCAATTTGGGAACTGTGTTCGTTTTTGTCTTTTAGTAACTTGGATTTAGTAAATTGGAGAAATTTAAGTTTATTTAGAGAAAAAATTACCACTGAAAATTTCTGTTGGTTTAAAAACAGATGTCAAAATGTTACTAGTGGGATGTTTTTCAAGGTTAGTGTTCCATTTGAATAAACATGGTCTAAAGGGATTTGCATACTTAATACTGAGTCCCTTTACAGAAGTCCCACATCTGTATTCCACAGGTTCCCATTTTGCATGTTGTCACACGTGTCCATTATTTACAGTAAACATTCCTTTTGATTTGAACTTCTCATTTTAATTTTTCCATTTTGTTCCGCACTTTTTTTGGTTTTGTTTCTTGTTTTGTTCTTTCAAGGATGGAGACTCTGATAGTGGCGATGACTCTGATAAAAGATCATGTGAGGAGAGCTGGAGACTCATCACCTCCCTGCGGGAGAAGCTGCCTCCCAGCAAACTCCAAACCATAGTCAAAAAGTGTGGCTTACCCAGCAGTGGTAAACGAAGGGAGCCAATAAAAATGTATCAGATCCCCCAGCGCCGACGTCTCACAAAGGACTCCAAGTGGGTGACTATTTCAGATTTGAAGATTCAAGCAGTCAAGGAGATCTGCTACGAGGTAGCACTGAATGATTTTCGCCACAGCCGTCAGGAGATCGAGGCCTTGGCCATCGTGAAGATGAAAGAGCTGTGTGCCACATACAATAAGAAAGATCCCAATGAGCGAGACTCCTGGCGAGCAGTCGCTCGTGATGTCTGGGACACGGTGGGTGTTGGGGATGAGCGCATTGAAGATGTCCTGACCAATGGCCGAGGTCTGACGGACATGGATGACCTGAAGGTGCACATAGATAAGCTTGAGGACATTCTGGAAGAGGTGAAGAAGCAGAACAACATGAAGGATGAAGAGATCCGTGCCCTTAGGAACAAGATGTTGAAGATGGAGAAGGTTCTGCCCCTGATCTCTGCTGAGGGTCAAGAGAAGATCGATCCTGGTGTAGCAACTAGGGCCCGCAGCTCCAGCGAATGTAAGGCTCCATCTGAGGAGGTAGTTGAAGGTAATCAAGCAGATGATCAAGGGTCGACGCTGGTGGGTGACGATGGATTTCAGCGTGGGCACATGCGCTGGATGCGTCAGGAGCAGGTGCGGCTGAAGAACCTCCAGCAGCAGGAGATCTCAAAGCAGCTCCGAAGGCACAATGGTCCACACCGCTTCATACCCCCTGAGGACCGCAAACTGCGTTTTCCTTTCAAAAGTAACCCAAAGCATCGCAACTCATGGAGCCCTGGCACGCATATCATAATTACTGACGAGCAAGTAATCGAGTTGAAGGTTCCTAAAGAGGCAGTGCAGGAGGAGGAAGAGACAGAGCAGGGAGGTGACCCCAAAGAGAAGGCAGGGCTTTCTATCCACACTCACCCTCCTCTTCCCAGCCCATCAGGGCAGCGTAGAAGCAAAGACCTAGAGCAAGGCCTGAGCCATAGACATAATCAAAGCCACAGGAGCCAGCCGCCCCATGAGAGAGGCCGCAGCAACTCCTTCAATAGCAACCAGCGGACCTCTGGGTCCATGGAGTCCCTACACAACGGGGACAGAAGACAGCAGCCTCCACAGCAGGCTTTTTACCAGCCACGCTTCAACCAAAACCAACCTCATCATTATCCTCATTTTCATCCTCAACAGCAGCACCTTCAGCCCTATCACTACAATAATGATGGCAGCTACAACTACCACCAGCAATACACTCACAACCAGCATCCTAACCACCACAACAGCTATCACACGCCGCCCCGTATGCGTAGACAAATGTCAGCCCCTAATTTGAAAGCTGGACGGGAAACCACAGTGTGAATGGGATGAGAACTAGGAATGCTCTCGTGTACTGAATTATATAGCACTCAATTTACAGACTACAGCGAGAAAATCACAGCATTGGACAGCTTGTCCTCATTGAGTCAAACTGCCAGATTTCTGGCTTTCTTTATAATTTAGCAGTATTTTTGTTTGCAAATGTTAGCCACTTTTCCTCCAAGATTGATGTTTGGTCCCTTGTAGTCAACTGTTCTAAACTGGTTGTCTCTGTCGCATCAGGAGGGCTGCTTGAAGGTTTCCATGTCTCACTGGATTTCGTATATTAGTCAATCTGTTTTTTTGGGGGGGAGGGGTTGTGCTAAAGTTCACCATTATGTTTAGTTTTTATTTTTTTAAAATCCCTGAAAATTCTTCAGAATTCACAGGATTTTAACAAAACACTATGGCCTCGTTTACACTGTCAGTTAATTGTGACCCAATTCTGATTTTTTGCTCATATGTGACACAGATCGGATCTGTTCCATGACCGTGTAAACAGGAAAATAACACATGCGTTCGGATATTATGAGAGAGGTTTCAGGTCTCGTTCATATGTGGAAATAAATCCGATATAAATCAGATATGTGCCGATGTGACTGTCATGTAAACAGGCAGATCGGATTTTCCTAGGCATCGCGTTCTGTACATCATTAACTGCAACAATTTAGTACTTCATCGTGGTTTAATGACGTCGTGTGGGAAGTACGTGTGGAAGCGCCCAATCCTCAAACACAGGAAACATGCGGACAAACGCTGACACAGCAAATCGAAAGTTGGCTCATTCTAAAATTTCGGACCCACTGCTCCTCGCTAAAGCCCGCCACAATATTCTCCCACCAATCCTGAGATCTATCACGCACCCAGACATTCCTCTGAACAGTCGAGGCCATAATAACTAAAGCATATGCGCAGGCTGCAATAATCGCCCTTTCCTTCCTCTCCCCCTCAAAATCATGCCGTTATTTGGTGAATTTTGCACATGGCAGAGCTAGCATTAAGCATATTTCACGTTCGTCCATCTTGGCTACTGTGTGGTGTAACAACCCCTTTTTGCTATAGCAAGTGTAAACAAGCGAATCGGATTTGGGTCACAATTAAAAAAAAAACGTGTAAACAGAAGGTCAAAAAAATTGGATATAGGCAACAAATCAGAATTGAGCATCAAGACCTGCAGTGTAAACGAGGCCTATGCTGCTTTCTCATCATGTTTGTTATCCTGAAACCACTACTCAGCTGCCACTACATTCATTTTAGCATATGATATCAGTAGACCTAGACATGGGGCCATTACTTGAATTTTCAATTAAAGTAGTACTACATCTACATTTCAGTCATGTTTGTTTCTGCAACTGAAACATTAAAGGAATGCTGGAGTAACTAGGGGTTAATAGTAAACATTTCAAACTGCCTAAAAGTGTGCTTACTTCATGAATTCGAGGTCTGGAAATGCATCTAATTTCTTTTTTTCTTTTGAGGAAATTTGACTGAATTTTATTAATGGCCCGCTTACATTTTATTTCATTTTAGAACTAAAGGAAGAATTTGAATGTACTGTGGAGAAAGGCTCTGATGTTTCTTACTGCCTATTGAAAAGTATTTTGAAAAGGTTAAAAAGTGCCTTGTTGGGTCCCCCTTGTCTTTTAAGATTATTTCTGCAATTTTTCTGCTTTTATGAAAAATGCACATTGGTAATTGTCTGAGATAATGCCTAAATGTGACTATAGTTTAATTACACACAAACAAGTATATGTTTTGCTGCCCAGTTACTTTATGCTGCATTGTTTTCCGCACATTAGCGTTAGCAATCTTTTGATAAAGTTTCATTCTTTCCTGCAGTGAGTTAGCTACTATGTGTGCTGGTCCAAAAAGACAATTTAGCAGCGTTTTCGGAAAAAACGCTGCACAGCAAGTTGGAGTCTGCTTCGCTGTGCGCTTTGCTTCTATTGTTTCTCTCGACTGTCTGCTGCACTATGAACCTCAATGCAGGGGGCATTCTGTTCCCACGGGGATGGAGGCAGTGTTCTAGAACGCTCAGCTCTTCTATGCATAGAAATGGAATCCTTTGCCTCTCTCTAGACTCAGACGCTGCATGATTAGAATCTCATTTATTATCTGGTGCCCCAAATGTGTGCACAGTGAACCCAGAAAACAAAACTTTGCAAGCTGAAGTTGTCCAACAGGGCTGTTGCCATGGTTTCATGGGGCTCATTTTAAACCTCTAAAGCAGAACAAGAGCAATAATGAATAGTAAGTCTATGCATATTTTTGAAAAGCTATGAAAGACAAATAAAAAATGCAGGAACAGTGCAGTGTGTTTTTTATCAGTGGCTCAGTGAGACTTTGTTTTTCTCTTATTCTTCTACCTATGTTTGTCCTTCCAATTATTTTGTTATGCCATCAGCAGCACAACTCATTTGAGAAACCCCTCATTGTTGGTACATAGCCTCCAGTCTCATCTTCACCGAGCAGAGTCATATTTACAATAATGGCACTATTTACCTTAACCACCAAGCCACTGATTTTTTGTGCCTTAATAAAATTATGTTGAGCGTTACCATCTACAACACAAATGTTGTATGTTACATGATCATATACTCTGCCTGACTGGTAATGGAGAAATAGACCACAAGATTACCTGACTTCACTAAAGAACTTGAATGGCCGTGTGCCAGGAAAAGTTGTGTGAAAGAGCAATATGAAATTGGGTATCTTCTCCCTAACTAAACTCCAGAGGATGAGAAAAAGAAACTCAATTATGTTGTTATAATGGCTTAATTGTGTTGATTTATGTTAGTGTAGCATTTAAGAAAATGGAAAATGCTTGAAGGTTCATGATATGGTAGATCTTTTGTTGTGAGTGAGGCCTTACTATTTAAATGAATATCAAAGGTGCTCCTCTGCTCCAATAAAGAATGTGACTCTGGACATGTACAGTGTTGAAAGATACTCCAGCTAAAATAAGGAAATCTGAGGACATTGTACAAAGTGAAATGGACAATGTATATTGTTCTTTTTAAATCTAAAGTCAGATGTCTGACAATGACAATGTGTTTATATGCAACGGCAATGATATTAAGTGCCGAATCAGCGTTATGTGCAACCTATGAATTTTTGTGTTCTTGTGAATTTTTTTTCTTCTTTTTTTTCAATGACTGAATTAAAAAGGCTGCAAAGTTCTGACTGCAAATTCTGTGCCTAGTTTTGAAACAAATTTGTTATACTCTAGTTATAATCTTGTGTACAGTTTCTCTGGATGTCAGTCTGTTTATATATCAACATGGATATCAACTGATGTGTATATACTTTTGTAGAATTATATTGGTAGACAGTTTCATAGTGTCCTAAAAATGGTTTCTATCTGATATGCAGTATCTGTATCAGGCTAATACCAGTGAAAAATACAGAATCGAATATCAAAGAGAATAAGAACAAAATTTATTCTGACGGATGTGGCCTACAATATAATGTATTTGCTTGTCATGCAAAATAACGTACAGTAGCCATAACTACCCAAAGTTGGACTCCAAGAGATGATCAGAGTTTGTTTTTGGTTTTTTTTGGTTTTTTTTCCTCTATAGAACTATAATTTTGCTTTTTTAGCAGTCTATGCTTTGCGTTTTTAGATCCATCCTAAATTAAATACTTTAGGTAAAATCATCAAATTTTAAAGCTTAAGTTTTGTATTAGACTGACTGATACTGACAGTTTCAGGATGTTTTCAGAAAACGAAAAAGTGACTCATCTCTTTGTGTTACGTTGCATTGGTTAATTACCTAAGGCCATGTTGATGCCCGATTGGAAGGCATTAACTGCAATTAAATAGTAGTATTGATTCTTTCTAACATTGTTAGTGACATGATTCATTTATTCTCATTCATTTGGGATGTCCTATATA
>JBBJLR010000139.1:23647331-23663406 GCA_037577145.1 Brachypetersius gabonensis
AGGGAGACTGTCCCCTGTAGTTAGAGAATGGAAGTCGCTTTGGATAAAAGCGTCTGCTAAATGCCGTAATTGTAAATTGTAATACTTCTGCCGTAAACTATGTTCATTTATAATGAAATTTCTGCCAGCAATCAGATTGCAGGGAACACGATGTACATTGCTTGTCTGGCCCAATTTTTTCCTCTGTGTGTAAAATGAGTCATGATAACAGAGCTAAGGTGCCCTGAAACTAGAGAGACATCTGGTGGACAAAACAGAATTGGCAAATTAATAAATGTGCTCACTTGCGTTCTTTGTGTGCATGCATTCTTGTATTTTCTGTTAATTTGCTGATATATCTTTTCATTTGGCTCTTTAATTTTATTGCTGATGGTTCATCACTTTTTGATTTGCCACGTCACTTTTTCTGCTTCTTTTTGTCTCTCTTGTTTTTTTTTTCCTTCCTGCTGCTGCTGTGACTGGATGCTTGGTTTTGTACAGGCTTTGCATTGATAACGATATCCCTAGGTATCAGTAACAAATGAGCATAAAGCACTTTCCTTGCAAAGGGCTTTATGAAATGTATTGAAATAGGTGCGATAGTAGTGGTTCTGTAGTTCCTGCAATAGACCCCTGTAGTGACTTCAGTACACGTGTAGTATGTGTCCTTGCCATCTCTCTGTTATTGGGTGTGTACCATTATCATTTATTCTTCATCTTTCATTTGTGGAAAAAAGGATAGGTCATTCTTAATTTTTCCATTTAATTATAAGTAAATGCATCAGAAAACATATGACAATCTCCTTCATTCTCAATCAAAGCATACAGTCCTTTCACTGTGGGCCTCAATCTACCTCAGCCAAGCCACTCCTCTTTAAACTACACTTTTGATAACATGGGTTGTTGTCTCTCCAACACAGTAAATCACAGAAATAACTGTGATAGTTACCACATGAACTCCACTTTGGTGCTGAAATCCACACATTTTTATAATTAATTCAGCAGTCAATGGTCCATGTAAAAGGTCCATGAATAAAAAAGGAATCTTTTAAACAAAATATAAAAACTTTGGAAATTGTTGATTTTTTAAAAAATTATTTATTCGTTCGTTCGTTCATTTATTTATTTATTTATTTATTTATTTATTTATTTATTTATTTATTTTACCTCAATAAAACAGGTTGACAGGCACAATCACATATCTCATGTATTTTTGGATATAAATAAGGAGTTAAGTCTGTGAATTTGCTACCTGAAATGTTTCAGTTGTACATGTAGTGGCTGGGTGAGTGTAGGAGTGAGTGACTGCTGGAGAAAGTCCGGCTGACAAACATAAGCTTGAGGTTGAGTCACCAGCATTCATTACGCACACACAAGCACACATACACACACTGTACCTTTTCAGATGGAGCTTGTCTGCTTCTGCTCTCAGTCTCAACAGTACAACCGACCTGACACACCCTTACTTACCCTTAGAGATTAATCTTGTTGCATAAGTCCAAGAATTCATGTTGCACATAAAGATTTATTTTCAGAAAGCTGCTTTTTTATATGTAATTGCTTAAAATAAAGGGTTTTTTTTGTCCGCTTATGAAGTAGGCTATGAATAGGAAGTAGGCTACACTTGCGCACATTCACTTGTTCTCTGATTCTCATAAAGTCTGCTTCTGACTGTCTTCTTCACCTTCTCTCCACCTGCCTAATGGTATAACACCTGCCAGCAGTTTTGAGCACTCCGTTAGCTTGTTAGAGGATGGCATGACAGAGTCTTGTTTAACAGTGAAGATTGAGTTTCATCCTCTGGTGCTGCATTATAGAGTAGGTGTTACGCATCATTCCTCTTGTGTTAGAAATCCTTGCACTAGCTGTAAGGGTGAAGTTCACACCTTAAAGAGATGGCTGACATATTTTTATGGCTTTGTCAGTCTCTGACTGACTTTTGTGTGCTCTGTGCTTCATTTAAAGATCCTGCAAATAGGAGCAGACTTTTATATTGCCAATTGGTAACATGGGAACTTATAAACTGCTTGTGAAACACCAATTGCATAAAATCATTGCATCATTTTAGCCACGACCTTCTTCACACACCCCTTTTACTTTATGTTGATACACTTAACAGTCATTAGGAAGTATTGGTTTATTAGGTATGTCTGCCTAATAGCTGAGTTCACTGCTCACTTAGTATATAGGCAGGTTTACAGTTGCATACTCCAGCTCATCTGTGATACAGCCAATTGTAAGCCACACCCCGTCCATACTCGGAAAAATACCCCAATATGACCACCACTGACCAGACGTTATTTGGGTTGTTGACCATTTCAGTGACAAAATTGTTGTGGCATTATCTAAAACAGTGGTTCCCAACCTTTTTTCCATGAAGCCCCACTTGCCTGTGTGCAAGACAAGCCAGGCTCCCCTAAACCCAACTCCTCCCCGGGTAGACGCACAAAAAGAATGAAGTAATTAATTACAAACTTTTATTTGCAAAAAATAAACAGCGATTGTAGGTTTTTGTTTCTCAGATATTGTAATTTTATGAATTTAATGTGTACAAATATCATTTTGGTAACCTCATTGCGGCCAAAATTTGGCGCACCCCCTGCGATCTCTAGCGCTCCCCTAAGGGGGCCCGGACCCCAGGTTGGAAACCACTGATCTAAAAGATTGATCCTGTCCTTTCTGCTCTACAGGACATTTTATCGGTTTGAGGCGGTGTGGGACAGTTCTCTGCACAACTCTCTCCTGCTCAACCGTGTCACTCCCTATGGAGAGAAGATTTATATGACCCTATCTGCCTACCTGGAGGTCAGCTTAATCCACTCACTATGCATACTGTACTCATTGAACTTTCTGAGCACACTGTACACATTTAATGACCAAATGCTTATAATTATATAGTACAAATCATTGTCTAAACAAAATAAATAAATGCAGAATCATGCTGGGATTTGAACTGAACTTCATGTAACATTCTCTTATCATCTTGTAGCTTGATCACTGCATCCAGCCTGCCATCATCACCAAAGACATCTGCATGGTGTTCTACTCGAGAGATGCTAAGATCTCTCCTCCACGCTCTCTGAGGAATCTGTTTGGCAGTGGATATTCCAAGACCCCAGATTGGTGAGCATCATGTCTACGTACAATACATTTTCTGGAATTATTTATTATAGGAATACTTGCCATTATTTTATTCATGGTGACTTCAAAATACCAGCATGTAGTTTTGTTGCCAGTATAATTGTTTCTTTATGGATATTTATTTTATTTTATTTATAATGTTTCATTTTATTTTAATTATAGTTATTTATTGAATGGCCTTTCTTGGTTATTATGGGAACATCTACGTGCTTGTCCTTCAATTTTGACATAATTCATCTTTTACAACTTTCTAGTCATAATTTGAAAGAATCTGTGAAGTTATGTGAAGTGACTGCAATGAAAATTATTTTAATATACTGAAAACAGTGATTCCAAATTGAGAACACCTCTTGGTAGAATACATCGCCGAAATGCAGTTGTAAGGTGTTTAATTAGTTGACTTACTGCTGATGTGTTATCCAACTCTGAAACTGTTCTTCCACTTACAGCAACAGAGTGACTGGAATCTATGAACTTAGCTTGTGCAAGATGGCTGACACAGGAAGCCCAGGTAAATATTCATCTACTGATCACCCTTTGGGGCTCTGTGGTAATTCTTTGATTTGAAGTTATTATTTATTCCAGACTGTGATTTTAAAAATGTTTTATGTCCGTGCCAGGCATGCAGAGACGGAGACGGAAGGTTTTAGACACGTCAGTGGCATATGTGCGAGGTGAGGAGAACCTCGCTGGCTGGAGGCCTAGAGGAGACAGCCTGATCCTGGAGCACCAATGGGAGCTGGAGAAACTCGAGCAACTGCATGAGGTAATGGCTTATGACTTAAACCTTACAACACACTGTCAGCCAAGACGAGTTTGGTGTCAAATTTGCTTCTTTACTTCTGCTAACCTGTAAAGGAAGTTTTCCTTTCCTGTCAGTTGGAATTGTGCAAAGTGCAGATGTCACAAAAAAATGCAACAGGCTAACTAATCTCAGACTTACTTATGTAATTATTTTACTTGGTTCTATTATTTTTAGCTACTGAACATGTCAGAAAGCCCAAGATAACGCTGTTTGACTCTTGTTCACAAGACTGTGTATTATCAATAATCGTATACCATACAAATCACGATACAGGGCTTACAGTGCCATATTGTAGGATTTACAATTATATATTGTGATACATATTGCCATACTATAAACCAATGGTTTCCTACCATTTCAACAGTAAGGCCATCCTATCTGTCACAGCATGTTGAACCACTTGGATACATTACATGATATTAAATAACTAATTGTGGACCAATGGCCTGTCTTGATTTTAGATTTGTGGCCCAATCAAAAGCCTTCATGGCCCAGCTGTAAACACGACAATATATTGTGTTTTTTAAATATTCTAATATAAAAGTTATACTACTATATGCATGAAATCTTAAGTAAAAATACTAATGAAATAAAGTAAATTAAATAAAGTAAAAATTAAATGAACCACTGTCTGCCACAGCTCTTTCCAAACTATTAATTAAAAATGTAATACTGGGATATTCTAGTATGTAGAAATTACTACACCACTATCATCGAATGTATTTACAGTGACAGAGGACATTTTTATGATCCATTAGAAAACCCTTTCTGTCATGTCTAATCTTGTCTCCAATACCTTGGTCTGGCAGGTGGAGAAGACACGCCACCTCCTGCTGCTGCGGGAGAAACTGGGGGAAGCAGTTCCTCAAAAGTCCCTGAGTGAGTCTCTGTCTCCCAGCCTGAGCAGTGGTACCCTCAGCACTTCCACCAGCATCTCCTCACAGATCTCCTCCACCACCTTCGAGAGTGCCATCACGCCCAGCGAGAGCAGTGGATACGATTCTGCTGACATTGAGAGCCTGGTGGACCGTGAAAAGGAACTGGCCACCAAGGTAATGCCGCATGAGATAACGCAAGTTTACTGAGCTGTTCAGTAGTAGTGAAGTTATTTTAAATTTAGAAGATTAAACATGCTTCTTACATGATTTGTGGTTTGTTTTTGGGTTTTTTTCCATTCAGTGCCTGCAGCTCTTAACCCACACCTTCAACAGTGAATACAACCAGCTGTGCAACAGCATCAGCGACTGCAAGGTAGAACTGGATCTTTTGAATCATGGTTACCCATCTTAGGGTTAGGGTTAGGTTAAGTATGTCTTGAACTCACTTTGTTTTTCTTCTGACTTGTGTTCTCTCCCTGTAGTTGTCTGATATCTCCCCTATGGGTCGGGATCCATCCGTCACAAGCCTCAGCAGTGCCACTCTTACCCCCTCCTCCACGTGTCCTTCTCTGGCAGACTCCCGCTGTAGCTCAGTGGACCAGAAGTAAGAGCTCAATGATTCACACCATTCTTCAGTCAAAGTCTAATACTCATTTTTTTACAGTAAACAGACACTTTGTTAAATGTGTATGCTCTGTATATCTCTACATTGCACTTTCACTATTGCAGCCTCTGAATTTGGCCGAATTGAGATTATTTTATTAATATTAGCACCCATAAACTGATGGATTAAGGCTCTTATAACTATCTAGATTTGAGTGCTTTGTAGCTATACTAAAGCCTACAGGCTCTCAGGGACATAAAGGGAAATGTGGTTTTGAAATGGTGATATGCATTTAGTCTTTGCTTCCATTATTTGTTTAATTCGTTTAAACAGTGAATTTGTTCATTTTTTAAATATTACATTCATTTTTTATTAGGAATGATTAGCATATTGCAGGCACCAAAATACCATTATTTACATACTTGTAGAACGCTGTCGTTAAACTGTGATCTTTTTCTCAGGACTCCTGAGGCTAACTCTCGGGCCTCCAGCCCATCCTGCTCTGACTATGAGAACTTCCCCATGGTACCTACCCTGGAGATGTCCTACCTGGCCCGTGCTGGCAAACACGAGTTCCTTAATCTGGTGCCTGATATTGAAGAGATGAGGCCAGGGTTAGTAGTGCTCTCCCTCACACTGACAGTTGATAAAAATGTCAAAGTATAGGTGGGGTGATCCAAGGTTACTGAACCATGACATTGCCCTCAGTACATTAATAGTATGACATTAATAGTGGCAGTTATTCAGTATATCATTATGTTTAGATATGGTCGATGCATTTTTAAAATGAGCAAATTTCTCCTGATATCATTCTTTCCAGGTCTGTAGTGTCTAAGAAAGGGTACCTGAGCTTCATGGAGCCTCGTTCAAATTCCTGGGTAAAGCACTTTGTGGTGGTGCGCCGACCGTATGTCTTCATCTATAACAGTGACAAAGACCCAGTGGAGAGAGGTGTGCTGAACCTGTCCACAGCTCAGGTGGAGTACAGTGAAGATCAGCAGGCTATGCTCAAGGTAACCACCATCAACAGTTATGATCCAGATGGTGTCACAAAATATGGTGGACTGTATGTATTTAATTAGATAGTTCATACATTTTGTAAATGTGGTGTTTGAATTCATAGACTCCCAACACATTTGCGGTGTGCACCAAGCACAGAGGAATTCTGCTCCAAGCCAACAATGACAAAGACATGAACGACTGGCTGTATGCCTTCAATCCGCTGCTTGCAGGAACAATAAGGTATTACATCATTGTCGCAGGGGAAAATATTCTAGTGTCATCAGTTATTCTGCAGCTTGTGTTTTATTGTGAAGACAATGACAAATGGAAAATTGGCTTTATTATTAGTTTTCACCCAAGCAGTGCCTAAATAACTTCATCACTCTTCATCTTGTCTTGTCCTCCTGTTTACAGGTCAAAACTGGCAAGAAGACGCTCTGGTTTGATGAAGAACTGAACAGGCTTGTCTGTGTGCAGAGATAGTGCTCTGTTTCTTTTGCCTAGCCTTTGAACATACCAAGTGTTAACACTTATTAATCTTTGTGATTCTTGATGGTTTTCTCTTGTATGTAGACATGTGGCTTAAGTCTCCTCTCCAGCAAATGAACTTTTCAGTTCCTGAAAGCCTACTTTCCCCTTCTCCCTCCTCTCTTTCTCTCCTAGCCTTTTGCAGTTTCTTTCTGATCCGTTCCGTCTTAAGTTTACGTTCTTTGTCACGGAACCTTCTTCTAGTAGCATGTTGTAATAGTCTATTTGTGTGTGCACGATTCTTCAGAATAGTTTCTCCTCTCTCTTGAGTTACTACACATCTGTAAAGATTGTCTTTATCAGTGTTATCTGTTGAGTTGGGTACATTTTCCAGCATGGCGACAGCAGCAGTCCTCAGGATATGACCAGTTTGCTTACAAAGCCACACAAAGTACACCAGTGAAGTTAGACAAAAGACATCAATATATGACTAAGTGGAACTAAATATTTCTCTCATAGAAAGAAATTTAGCTCGGTAGTTTTTTATGCTAGTGAGTAGATGACCCAACTTTGGAAAAGAATGAGACGGACTTTGGCATTTCATCAAAGTAAGAAGTTGCTTGGTATGACTAAATCTAGGAGAGATCCCGTCCCCCCATTATAAGTATTAATTACTGTGGTACTGGGTGAATGAGTTAAATGAAGTCATGTTTGAATGAGCTACCGTGTTGAAACACCAGTGATCAGTTGGGGTGCCATAGCACAATGTGTTCGCATGGCATAAAAAAAATCTGCATAATGAGAGGATTAGATGTATTACCATGTAGCACTTGGGAAGAAGGTATGAGAACAGAACACTACTTTTCTGAGTTCAGCTACTCGGTGTTCTTCAGAAAATGTAATGTTAAAAAAAAAAAAGAAGAAAGAAAAAAAAATGACGCAAAAGTGTCAGGAAAAGGTCATTTGTACATACTCTTCAGGATTACTATGCTCAATGCAACTCATTAAGAAACGAGACATTCCTTTTGTGCTGAAATGTTGTCCACATTGTCTTCTGTTTATTACAAGACCACAGTGGTTATTTTAGCCAGAGGGATTTGACGGACAAAGGTTTGCTGCTAGGCAGTTTGAAAGTGTGACTAGAGAGCGGTACATAGTTTACCCTAAGTTGTAATCTGCATCATTCATTGGTTTATTAAGGCCAGGGAATCCCTCAGTTTGCAGTGACCGGGACTGTGGGCAGCCTATTTAGCATTTCCTCAGAAGAGTGCTACAGGACAGGAGTGCATCCATGAATTTAACATTGTTAACTGATTCTTGTTTACTCTGTTATGCTCATTATAACTTATTTTTTTATTTCTAATTATCTTTATTTTATAACCAGCTATTACAGCAGAAGATGAAGGTTGTATAAGAAGGGCTTTTTTTCTTTTTATCTGACTAAGCGTTTTGCACATTAACATGTCACAAACAAAAAAATACAGCTTAACCACTGAAGGAGCTTTCAGTCTCCGCACTGTCAGTAGATTTTGTTTTTAATGCTGTGGTGATGTTTCTTGGGGGTTTTGCATTGTAATGCATAGAAAAGGGACAGGATATGCTCTGACTCTTCGTAATTTATTAATGTGAAAATATTTGCTCTGTATATCTTTAAAATATGAAAGAAGTGGTCAGAATTACACTGAATCAGCCTTTGTTTTCCACTGATGCTGAGTGATGGGATAGAGATATGTGAGCGTGGATGTACAAGCCTCTGGCCAACCAACCAGCAGGTTATATTCTCCACAGTAAAGGAAACACAACGGCTGTCAGATTTTTTTCCACAAATAAATGAAAATAGCTCAAATGATCTCATTCTCAGGTTAGCCAGCCTGAGCAAAAGAAGTTGGATCATTTCTTTTGGTTGTTTGTTATTAAATCTGTTGAAAACATTGTGAGCACGTCTGCTTTTATATTTAGCATACATTCAAGGAGAAAAAGTTTTTACCATGTGCTTATTAGACAAAAAGTGTAATCACTGGGAGTAAATGGATATGATGCTTCATCAGCATATAAAAAACGCTTGACAGAGCAAAGATTTTCACACGTGTGACATTGCTAATATATAAACATGACGGGATCATTCATTTGTTCTTTTGCAGTGTATATATTAGTTTGCAGCTCTTTGCACATTCTAAGTTGTTACGATGACAAACAGATCAAATAAAGCCTGAAGTGGGTTTCTGTTGTTTACTCTAATATGAACCAAAAGATGGGGTAAGACCAGACTGTGTGAAATGTTCACAGGTTAACGTGGACTTTGAATGTACCTCTGGGATGTTACTGGCAAATATATTCACTTTCTGAAACGAAAAAAAAAAATGTTTTTACTGTCTTTTTTTTTTTTTTTTTGCGGGATTGTGAGGTTGAACCATTGTAGTGCTTCTTGTTGCTTGTTGCTTTCTTTTAGCTGACCATTCAACTACACTACTTCAGACAGTTGGAGTCCAGGTCTGTACTTAAAAGTTACTCTGATGCAGGGAGGGCTATTGTTTAGATTTATTTTCTAATATCAGGGAATCTATTTTTAGAAATAATCCAAAATTAGTCATTGCTTATGCTTACACCATTTAATCATTTTTGTTTGATGTTCTTCATTGTAATGCATTTTCCCACGCTGCCTTGAAAAAGAAAAAAAAAAAGAGTTCTTCATTCCCTCTCAGAGGCCTCCTTTTATTGTTAAACTAACATTCCCACTTATTTTGTTAAAGACAACTAGCTAAACCAAGGCATTAACGCTGTACATTATTTGTCAGATTGGCTTCATTTTCATACTTATTTTGTAAATATTACATGTTGTATGGAGCTTGAATTAAACTGTAAATATGTCTCCTGTATTTGTAATAATTATAATCCATTCGCTGTATAGCCTAGATGTGTACTGCAGGTATCTTAATTCTGTGTATTGTAATCTTGCACCATTGAACTGTTTAGTGAATGAGGTAACAATAAAAGTCCAACCAGTGCATTAGCAGGATACATTCAACTTGTCTTTCTTTTAGAGCAGAATTGGACAGTTTTGTGCTTTTCCTAATTTATACAGTCACTTTTTTGTGTTCATATACTTGGCCTTTGTTTAAAAAGGCAAAAGATCTTATTAAAGGTAATGGGGTCAGTAGACTTTGCTCTTAAATGATCACATTTGAAAAATCCTGCAAAAATTGATGTTGCCTGCAAAATGTTTTAAATATGTTCATTTTCTGTCAAAACCATGTAAAAACTCAATCATTGATCCCAGAGGAAATAGCTTACGTTATGACTGTGAAGAGACACAGACAAGAACAAGAGACATCAAGTCTGAATAAATTCAGTAAAAATATGTAGAAAAAAACTCAATATGGAATAATAGTAATAATACATTTTATCTGAGGGTGCTTTTCTACAACCAAAGGTCACCTTATAGAGGAAAAAAACAAACAACAAAAAACATAAGATTTGACAAGTGAAGTCTATAGCATATACTATGCTATTTACACAAATGGTGGGTGTAAATACCATAGAAAAGTACCTTACAGTTAAGTGAATTACTTATGATACCGATGAGAGTTAGCACATTATTGTCAGTAGTAGAGATCAGTAGTAATTAAGTGATCTTGATGTAATTAGGAATTTCACATGTTAAGACAATTGCAGGTAATGAAATGATTAGCACCCATTTAGACACTGCACATAAGACTATTGTGCATAATAAGAAATTAGACGTTTTAGCACCTGTTAACATTAAATAATATTGCACATTTTTATTGAAACCTTTGATACAAGTACATATGTGTGTCCAGAAACATTTGCATGTACAAAATTGTATACATTATTAAACATACATAAGGTTACCTAATTTGATATATAGTACATTGCGAACATGTATTTATAGCCAAGGAAAGTGTTCAACAGATGATAAATAATGCTTCAGTTCCTTAAGAAAAATAAAGAATTTTAGATTTTTCTTTTAAAAAAAGAAACTGCTTAATAAGAAAGTCCCCCTTGGTGAGGTCAAGGTCTTTAGGTGCTCCAAAATTTCTATTGTAAAATTAAAGGGACACATGCAAAACTCACTTAAAAAAAACACAATGTTAATCCATTTTTTGTTGTTATAAATACTCGTAATAGCAGAAATGTTTGAGAGGAAAATGTCTCATTATCTTATTGGTAAACTCGCTAGTTACAAAAGGAGTTATCTAAGAGTGGAAGGATCCATAGCAGGTGAAGGACGAGAAGAACGTTTAGTCCTCCATTATTACTGCTCATTTTTACCACCTAGAAGAGGGGTGTCGAATTGCACTCCGTGGTTCAGCACGTTTTGGTGATTTCCCTGATCCGAAACACCTGGTTCACCTCGCCAGTTGTCAGGTTTAGTGAATGTGTTTGAAGAGATGAACCATCAAACTGTGCTGGACACGGGCCCTCCATGACCGGAGTTTGACACCCCTGACCTAGAAGGTAGAGTTAATCACAGCTCGGTCTCAACTGAGTAATTCGGTGAACTGAACCGATACTTTTCATGACTGTAGTTTGAATGAATCGGTTCTGAAAAGTTAACGGCTCTGTTCATGATTGCAGTTCTGTTTGAAGGAGTCGAATTCTTAAAATGAGTCACACTTTCTCTGTTCAAAACAGTCAATTATGTGAATCGAAAGAGTCACGGATCATACGGCGAGGGGCGTGTCCACCACTGTAGTCCAATCGTTGCTCTTATTTGTCGGCTCAGAAGAAATGGACAAATAGCACGTTGCGATTGGGTGGGCGTCACGCGGCAGCCCCGCCCCCAGTAAAGCTAATGCTGAAGGAGGAAGTGGAGGAAGATAGTCGAGAGAGGTGCATTCTGACAGACATCACCTGCTTTTACCGAGGACTCTTCTTCAACCATGGCACAGTGAGTGTTCATCAGTCTGGATTGTGAAGTTTAACAAATGGTCAGCTGCTTGTCATTAATTATATCCATAAAAAACGAGCTGAATCCGTTTGTTTTGAGGATTTAAGTTTAGCTAACGTTAGCTAGCCGTGTTGGTCTGACCAACTGAGAGACGCGGACTTTATTGGACTTTTTTTTTTTTAACTAGCAATTACACAGCAGACCTCTAATTTCAGTCTTATTGGACACACTGTGCTGTTTACTTTTTCAGCGTCTGTATGGTTCGGAGAATCATCTATTAGTGTCTTGCACCTTAGATACCTGCCCTGGGTCTGGTCTAATTCAAGTGTGCAGATGAGCTACAAAACTGCACCACTGAGCTAGAACCATTCCTCTCTGACCAAGTTACTTTAAATGACATTACATTACAGTCATTTGGTAGACGCTTGCATCCAAAGAGACTAACAATATGAGGACACATTCAAAATGTAGGACAGTGTGAGAACCAGAGAGTATTAAGTGATAAATCTAAAACATTGCCCAACTTCTGCTTTTCTCTCTTGCACAGAGCGGACATTGCCCTCATTGGTTTGGCCGTCATGGGTCAGAACCTGATCCTGAACATGAATGACCATGGCTTTGTTGTAAGTTACCTGATATGAACTTCGCTTCCTAATGTCTTTGTGTGACAGACTCTTGAAAATGTGTTTAACTTTATTTCCTGTGACCTGATTTACTCTCCCAGGTCTGTGCCTACAATCGGACAGTGTCCAAGGTGCATGACTTCTTAAAAAATGAGGCCAAAGGCACAAAAGTGATCGGTGCAGAGTCTCTCGAGGACATGGTCTCTAAACTGAAGACCCCTCGTCGCATCATACTCCTCGTCAAGGCTGGCCAGGCTGTTGATGACTTCATAGACAAGCTGGTAAATCACCCTCTGAGTGTGTCTTATTTCATGACAGTATACAGTCAACCACAGCTGTGAAATGACCCTCACATACTGTTCAACAGGTCCCTCTTCTCCAGCCTGGAGACATCATCATCGATGGGGGCAATTCGGAATACAGAGACACCACAGTATGTTCAGGGAAACAGGGGAGCGCATTAATTGACTGTATTTACAGTAATGAATATGAATGTTGTCCATGTTTGTTTCTGTTTAGCGACGGTGCCAGAGTTTGAATGCTAAGGGCCTGCTGTTTGTGGGAAGTGGAGTTAGTGGAGGAGAAGAGGGGGCACGCTATGGACCTTCACTAATGCCAGGTGGACACAAGGAAGCATGGTGAGACCTTTGTCACACCTTATGCGTATGCGTGTTATAACTGATGAACAGAAATCTTTATTTACTAAAATGTAATCAATAAGAAATGGACCATTATTTAAATGTTTGCTATCAATAAGAAATGGACCATTATTTAAATGTTTGCTAGCTGTATAGAGTAAAGTAGGCTAGAGCTGTCTTTTTTTAATATATACTTATTTTTTTGTATATATAAAAAAGTGTAATCATTCATATATTCATGTATACATACATTATTTCTTGTTTCTACTTATACAGGCCTCACATAAAAGACATCTTCCAGAGCATTGCTGCCAAGGTTGGCACAGGGGAGCCCTGTTGTGACTGGGTGAGTGGTAACCTTGTTTGCACTCTGGATTCCTGTGTGTATTTGAATATTCTGTAGAAAGTCCATTATAATTCATTGTGCAGGTTGGAGATGAGGGTGCAGGACACTTTGTAAAGATGGTCCATAATGGCATTGAGTATGGAGACATGCAGCTGATCTGTGAGGCCTACCACCTGATGAAAGATGTTCTAGGTATGGACCATGACGAAATGGCACAGGTGAGTCAGGAGCTACTTCCTCCTATACCTGCGGACCTTTCAGAGCCTCTTCCTCATTCCTCAGTCCATTGTCCTCTTAAAACCAGTTTCATCCGAACTGATTTCTTCCTTCAAGGCAGTATCTTGTTCAGCTTCCTGTTAGTTTTCTGAAGCTTGATGGCTGTCTTCTCTCCAGGCTTTTGACCGGTGGAACAAAACAGAGCTGGACTCCTTCCTCATTGAGATCACAGCAAACATCCTTAAGTTCAGAGACTCAGATGGCACCCACCTGCTGCCCAAAATCAGAGACAGTGCAGGGCAGAAGGGAACAGGGAAATGGACTGCCATCTCTGCCTTGGAGTATGGTGTACCAGTCACGCTTATTGGTATGTTTTAGTATATGTTCTACTCAGTCACAAATTATGATGGTATTAGAGATAGCCTTTCATTTTTGACCATACATTTTAAAATAAACATCTATAATAATGATCATTTCTACTAGCAAGCATATGCAATTTTTAATAGAATATTTGTGAAAGGTAATGGTTGTTCAAATTAAACATTAAGCTTAAACAAGCTTTTAAGGGGCATTAAAGGGACATAAAATGTATCTTTTATTTGTCGTTTTTTGCATGGACTCTGGCATAGAGCTGTTATCACTATTCCCAATTTCTAACCTCTGAGTTGATTAGACCAGGGGAGCTGAACTCCAGTCCTGGAGGGCCGTGGTTCAGCACATTTTGGTGATTTCCCTGCTCAAAAACACCTGGTTCACATCGGCAATTATTGTCAGGTTTAGTGAATGGGTTTGAGGAGGAGAACCATCAAAATGTGCTGGACACCGGCACTCCAGGACCTCCCTGGGTTAGACTATGGCTTGTATTCACAATTAGTGATGTGTGAAGGACCTCCAGAAGGCCTAGAGTAATGTTTTTTCCTCACAAAATTGGTCCCACTCATTTGAAATCAAATTGTTTTGATTAATTGTTCTTCTGAAAAAGGACGTTAGTCCAGCTCCTGAAGGCCTAACCAATGGGAGAGCTAGTTTGTTTGTGTCTGACCATGGAGAAAGAAATGTTAATTGGATAGTTTATTTTAGATGTTTTGGGATTTTAGCCTTTTTGTTTCCAACAATGAAACTAGAATAGTATTATGGCATTTACAGTCACTTACAAACATGATTTTATTACATACAAATGTGTGGGATTTTTTTTGGCTCCCAAAAATCAGTAGCCCTTCAGTGGAGGCAAGTGTTTCTCTCTGGATATCCTCAAGCATTACAGTATTTGGTTAAGAGTGAACATGAGGTTAGGCTGCTAATTCATGGCTATGCGAGATTGTGGTTTGGCTCTGGATGTCGGGAAGCGCTTGCTACTTTAAGCAGCTTGAAGGCTTTGCTGTTCTCCGCAGCAGATGTGACATAAGTGGGATTTTCTATTATGTCTTCTAACGTGGCTTTTGATGGAGGGAGGTTTCATAAACAGCCTGACTGTGGCCTTGGAAGTTGTTGTCCCAGGACTGGAAACTAATGGTGCTCCCAGAGATTGACCTGTTTTTAACTGTAACGTCGAGGTGTCCCCAAACACTACAGTCTTGTTTGCCTTAGCGAATCTGAAGTGGATGTCTGGATCTCACTAAATGTACCAGATTTTGTCTGATTTGTTTTTCGTAAGAGTGCCATCATGTTGACGCTCCTCTGACGCTCTGTGGTGCAAACAAAAGGCTGTATTGTCCCCTTTAGGGGTGGGGGGAGGGGGGTGGGGAGGGTGGGGGGGGGGTGCAAACGTGATTGCACACTGTGAGAGAGAGGATTTCTCTTCAATAGGCTGCATTCCATCAGGAGCCTGGTGCTTAGTTCATGGTGACTCGTCATTTTTTCCTCCCGCTCTACACTCCACCTCTTTTAAATGTTTCATCAGTTTGGCTCTGCCTCTGCTAATTCTCTAAAGTCATTCTTACTCAAGTCTTTTTTCCTGTACCTGGGACTTTACTGTTTATTAATGTGGCAAGCCCTGCTTTCACAAAAGCCTGCCTGATTACTGGTGATTTATCGTATGTATATTGGCACAGTGTCAGCATTTACAGGGCATGGCATCTGACTGCAGTGACGAGCAGTGTTTTAGGACACGCTGCAGCTGGTATTTCTTGGTGCTTCAGTCAGTCTTTCGCGATATGGATATTGCGCATGTTGATATTGCAATGACGGTAAATTTGCGATATCTTGTGCAACCCTAGTTCTAAAGCTAATTTCTCTAGCATGATTATTGTCTGGCTAAGGCACAGCATAAATGTACTGTCCGTGTCTGTAAGTACTGTGTTATTACTCTACACCAGTAATCCCCAAAATTAGTCAGTGAGGGCGTTTGATTTGGCCCCCTAGAAGGTTTAGGCGACCCACTCATTCAATGCATTCAAGAGCATATTTTTCTAATATGAAAAACTCACACATATATTATATTATAATGTCTTAGATATCTACATAGTA
>JBBJLR010000139.1:23664244-23677333 GCA_037577145.1 Brachypetersius gabonensis
TATATCTAATAATTTTTTTCAAGTAACAAAATATAGCATGATGCTATAAAATCCACATATTATGGCCTTTGAAATCTACCTACCTTTTCATTTCTAAGACTGTTCTTTTTGGCTCTTGTCTCATCATAAGTCACAAGCATATCTTTTGGAAACTTGCTCTAACCAGTGCCAGATTTTGTCTCTCGAATTGAATGTATTGCACACAAATCTATAATTGTCTATATCAGTTGTATTGTAATGCAAAAAAACACAGTTTTGAAAGACATTTAACCTCATTTTTCAAGGTTTTATGACATCATCTGGACACTACGTCCATTTTAATTTGCCAGTGTGGACAAACTACTTACTCTAAAATTTCAGAGTCTACAATGAAAATACATTTTCTCTGCCTTCCTACTTTCCTAATGTAATAAAGCTGCTGTGTGAGTGGGTTATTTGAACCCAGAACTAATGCTGTAATACCACTTCATTTAATTAACATGCGCAAACCGCCTAATTGAGAAGCAGCTGTTGAAGCTGTGTCAGCTTGTGTCTATAAATGTCCTGGTTCTGTCCCGCAGGAGAGGCCGTCTTTGCCAGATGTCTCTCCTCTCTGAAGGAAGAAAGAGAGCTGGCCAGTAAGAGCCTCACAGGTCCACAAGGAGCAAAATTTACTGGAGACAAGACCCAGTTCCTTGAAGACATTAGAAAGGTGCGTGAAGCAGGGTCGTTTCTGAACATTTGAGAGCTGAGCACCGGCACAGGAGCATCGGCTTTTACTTCAGCAGTCAGTAATGAGCAAAAAAGACACAATGTTAATTAATTATTATGTAATTATTCATCAGATAAAACTTGGCTCTAATTACATCATTTTGAATGCAAAAAATAAATAAACTTTATCCCTTTAATTAATTTAGAGGTAAATACACTGACAGTAAATAGCTATAATCTTTACAGCTGGCCTTTAGAATGCACTAAATGTGTATACAAACTATATATAAACTGTGTGTGTGTGTGTGTTCTAAATGAACAGTGAATGATATTATTTTGCCTTTCAGGCCCTGTACGCCTCCAAGATCATTTCCTATGCTCAGGGCTTTATGCTCCTGCGCCAAGCAGCTAAAGAATTCGGTTGGTCTCTTAACTACGGAGGCATTGCTCTGATGTGGAGAGGTGGCTGTATCATTCGGAGGTAAGCAACATCTTTCTTGGATAAAAAATAAACCTATCTTATTACACTTAGTACACAAGGTAAGACAAGCTTTGTTTACGGAGACAATGCTATGAAACTCATCTTCATTCAGTGGCCTCCCAGTGTCCCAACACTGAAAGAGTGTATGAGGAAGCAGATGTCATGTTTCAGTTCCTGGTAAATTTCCATTTTACAGAAAATAGTCAAATCTGTTGTGTAATATCTGATGAGGCAATGCATGGCATTGTCTGTAGGACTGAACCTTGGTTTAAATGACCGTGACTAAAGATTATGACCTCTCTATATCTTTAGTGTTTTCTTGGGAAAGATCAAGGAGGCCTTTGATCGGGACTCTGAGCTTCAGAATCTGCTCCTAGACAACTTCTTCAGTAATGCTGTACAAGACTGCCAGGTACAATAAGTGTGGCAAGCCCACCCACAGAGGGCTTTCTGGCTGTTTAGAAATTAAACAGACTTAAAGGAACTAATATTATGGGCATGAGTGCTTGGCAGTAACTACTGATCCTGTATACAGATACATACTCATCCACATACACCAATCAGCCATAACATTTAAAACCATTTGCTAAATATTGTGTAGTGCCAACAAAACAGCTCTGACTCTTCACTACCTCCCAGTGATTTGCTGTGGCTGATTAGTGTGTGCATGTAATATAGATTTATATGTGTGTCTGTTGTGCAAAAACATTCTTAAACATTTGATTCTTGAATCTTGTTGTTCAGTAATAGACAAGTGGGTTTTTTTTTTTACAGTGTGTGATGTTTTCTATAAAAATGGACATACATCATATAGCTTTAATGATGGTATCTTCTTGGTGCCATTTCAGACTTTCATATGATTATAAAATATATTTTTATAGCATTAATTAATTGGGAATAAGGGTAGGTGGAGAACTGTAAACTATGGAGTAATGTTGTGCCTGTCCTTTATGCTCCATCCTGTAGGACTCATGGCGGCGGGTGGTGAGTACAGGAGTTCAGCTGGGGATCCCCATGCCTTCCTTCACTACAGCACTGTCCTTCTATGATGGCTATAGACATGCCATGCTTCCAGCTAACCTGCTGCAGGTAAACCCATCTGTCCAGTTCTGATCATGCTTCTCCACTGGCCATCTGGCACCGCACTGGGATTACAGGGGGTGATTGATGGATATAGTCATAACTAAGACTAGAGCTGCAGCAGTGGGGGAGGGGGTTAAAGATGTGACCAGTGTTGCTTAGGTGACACTGCTGACTTAACTATACACTGTTTTTTTATGTTTGTAGTTTGTTCTTTATAAGAACGAGTTTAAATAATAGGTTTGTAAATTTCACAACACAGTTTGATTCCAAATCCAGTATTGTTTGATCAGTTCATAAGTATGTTAACAATAAACTAAATACACAAGTGACTGAAGGATCTCTAATGTAATGGAATATAGACACTGAAAACAACAAATTTGCTGTAAAATAGGCTGAGAATTTTTATTCCAAAAAACTTGGATTGAATATAATTGATTATATTCTTCCAAAATCAATAGGGTTGAAGACAATAAATTGCAACCTTTACATTTCATGTGTATTTTTATATTATTACACCCCTCTTAAGTACCAGTCAGAATCCCTTTCCTTTAAAAACAAAAATGGGTAAAAATGGGGAAACCCATGCAGTAAGTGTTTTTGCTGTTACCTTTCAGGCCCAGAGGGACTACTTTGGCGCTCACACATACGAGTTGCTCTCAAACCCAGGCCACTTTATCCACACCAACTGGACAGGCCATGGTGGAAATGTGTCTTCGACGTCCTACAACGCCTAAATCAGGATTCCAGTTCCAACAGACAGCAGAGAGCACCATTGTCAGAGAGCAAGGGACCAAGGCAACTGAACAAAATACATTTCACCTGCACTAAAACACTGAAATATGGCCCAACCCAAATAATGTCTAGGTTTTATGATGTTTTGAAGTAATGTTCTATTTATGATGGAATTTGCAATTATAGTGTGTTTACTGTTTCCAAACGTTCTCTTGTCTGTAAGTAGGCACGTAGGAGTAGGGTTCTATGCCACAGACGCAACATCAGGAGTGAAAGTGGTGGTGTTGCTGAGGCCATGCCTGCCATCATGTTTTGCCCTCGAGTTCACGGTGTTAACCGTGGATTATGGTTAACTGTTGCACTGTATTAGGCTAAATAAAGACTACAATCCCTTTTTAATTAGCTTTGTCCTCTTCCCTTGCTTGCTGTCGACGATAAACAGGATTGATGGCACTATTTTTGTACATGAATACTCAACACCAGTGATATTAGAACTTGTTTATTCTTAGGCCAAGTGCCACACTATTAGCTACATGTATTCTGTACAAACTTGATCACTTCATCAGCTACACCTGCTCTATAGGATTACAAGTACATTTACTGACTGAAGTCCAGCTGTTGGTGTACCTGATAAAATGTCTAATCAGTAGGTCAGGGGTGTTCAGCTCCACTCCTGGAAGGCCAGTAACCACTAGTTGGGTGATTCACCAGCAGACACACCTGTTTTTTGTTTTTTTTACTGGGCGTGTGTTTAGAGAAATCACCAACTCTGTTGTACTTAAACAGTGCATGGAGATAATCTAGCTGAATGTTTAGTACCTGTAATGCTAGTCTACTACCAGCAGAGGGCACTAAAAGGACACAAAGCTCTTGTTGGTGAGGAGGTTGTTTACAAGAGGGTATCATATGTATTAACCTTTGACCTATTTTGTATAGAACCACCTGGTGCTTACATTTGATACCCAGACCGTTTGGGTATGTAATAAAATATTAAACCCTTTATCCTTTATGATTTATACATATTGCACACAGTGAACATGAGCAAAACAAACACTGATATGGGTTATATAAAGTCAATAATGATAAACTAAAATAGCTCAACACGTTTAAACCTTAAGGGTCCCCACTGTGCCCCTTTGATTCATCTATTCATTTAGTCAAACACATTAGTCCTGTATTAGCAAGTTAGATATGCGAAAACAAACTGCAGCGCTGTGCACCTGCTTCTGTTTTTAGCATATAGGCTCAAATATTTATTGGTAGGAATAAGCAAACCCACAATACTGTGCTTACTTTACCTCAAACAGTTAGCAATGAAAACAGAAAAGTAAATACTATTAAATCATTAATTAAGACACAGGGGTCTCAAAAGTTCGGTCCTCGAGGCCTGGTGTCCAACACATTTTGGTTATTTTCCTTCTCAAACACAAGAGTTGGTGACACCTGTGTGAGCCTTTTGAAAAGTTTCAGATCTAGAAAAGAATAACATTCCACAGGTGAAAAGCTGGAAATCCACAAAGTATTAGTGCAGCGATAACTTTGGGAAGTGTGCACTCACTGTAAATAACTGCTGTGGATTTTAAATAGTGAGACAGCCTGTCCTCAGGCTAATACAGTGCCTTGCAAAAGTATTCATCCCCCTTGGCATTCTCTTGGTTTTGTTACGTTCCAACCTGGAATTTTAATGGATTTTCAGTTTGATTTTAAGTGATGGACTATAGACTACAATAATTCTAAAAACTGAAAAGTGTTGCGTGCATGTTTTCATCCCCTTTGAAGCTCTAATCACTATCTTGAAAAGCCACTTTATTAGTTAAATAAATGAGCATCTGTGAGCAATCTAAGTGTTCTGATAGAACCCAGAGTCAATACCAATGCAACACCACTGAGAGCAACCATCAAGCAAGTGACAGCATGAAGACCAAGGAACTCTCCACACAGATCAGACACGAAGTGGTGAGAAGTAGAGGTCCTCGTTGGGATATAAAAAAATATCACAAACCCTGACTATCCCAAAGAGCTCCATTAAATCCATTATTAGAAAATGGAAAGATTATGACACCATAGCAAACCTTCCAAGACAGGGTCGTCCACCAAAACTCACAGACCCACCAGAAGGTGTATTGGAGACTCCCCATACGTAGAAGGTACTGTGGTCAGATGAGAAATTTGCAAATCACTGCACAGGTTACTGCTGTTTTTCTTCCAGTAGTCAGCATAAATGTAGTGTGAAAATACATTTAATACCTGACAAATTTAAGTACTTTGTCTAAAATTCCATCTGGCTTCAATAAGTTCTATCCTGCTTACATTTTTTGTTGATTGATTACAAACATTTCACACAAAATGAAGTACTCCTGACAAATCTGCAATTCCAAAGTGATTTAGGTGAATGCACAACATAAAGCTGTGACAGTAACAGAAAGTAAATCTGTCTCCAACTGAAACTTTTGGTATAAGGTTTTCCTTTTAAGTGAGTTACGTGAAAGATTTTTAGGGAACTGTTTAAGTGAAACTGAAATTTATTTTTAAAAATAAATCCATGGATAAAATTTTATCCACGGTTCCACTGCTTCACAGCTCAGTGCCTGGGGGTCTTTCTACCTTCTATTCAACACCTTATCATTTGTTTACCACCGAGTACCTGTATCAGCATCAGGTGCATCTTAAAGTGTAACTGTAGGTGTAAAGTGACCTTGCTCAAGGCTACCTCAGTGGTGCCACTAGCAGTACTGGGATTTGAACCCACAACCTCCCGATCGCAGGGGCAACTCCCTAACCACTAGGCCACCAGCAGTGCATTGTCTGTGCCAGTATGAGCTCACTGACAGGAGCTACATTACCTACAAGACCTGAGTCACTGAGGGCATCAAGTGTGTTGTCATGATACCGGAGGGGCAATTAGATTGAGTGTACAAGCAACTAACAGGATGTTCATTCCAAACCCTTCACTCTCCAAACTGAAGGCCCCTCAATGCAGTGACAACAGCACAAGCTATTTAGCAATGTATTGCTGGAGCTATTTGATCTGAAGCTCTTTTGTCTTTATTAAAGTAAATGTTTGTATGGTTCACTGGTATCTGTAGAGCCCTCGACGTAATTACTCAATTGAACAAGAACATGCTCTTAATTAAAGAGGAAGAGAGGAACATGACATGATCCTGATGAGCTTTGATGCCAGAAAGAGCATGCAGCCGAACTCAGAGGCTCATAGTAGTAGCTTGTTTGAAAGCGTGTGGGCACTGCTGAATCATCATGGAGTGCATGGCCTGTGGTGTGCCAGCACTGTAAGTGGACACCCTCTTCTGTTTCCTGCTCATTAATTATGCAGGAGCTGCACTGAGGGAGAGGCGGACTGGTGAAAAACAGCAGAGTCTGAGGTGCCTCGAGTTGCGGATGTTTCCTCCGTGACATGCCTTAGGCCTTCGTCTCGTGTGTATGTATGCTATTCTCTTTAAAGCTTGTTTCTATTGTTGTGCATGTTTCACTGCATTTGGAAAACAGCAGCATGGTTCTGTTAGAGTCAATGGACTGAATGCTTTAGATTAGTGAAAACAAACCCAGTGCAATAATTACCGAAGGAGCTAATCAGTCCGGCTTCATGAGCCATCCATGCAATCCGTATATCTGAATGTAGCCCCATATGGAGAAGGAAATAAACCTGAACTGAAGGACTGGGACTGCAATGTTACTTTTCCTGAATATATAATTACATCGACATGCCACATAAAGGTCTTCTATTTCTGGGTTGAATGCTAAATCTCTTCATTTTGCTTATTACCTGTGTACTGCGTCAGAGGCTCTTGTGAGCGCTGTTGTATAAAGCATGGCACTGTCCGGTGGAGGGGACGCTTGCGGAGCAGCGGACAGGGGCATGTTCATCATGAGGATGCTGCTGAGTCTGCTGCCACTACTGCTGATTGCATGGAGCGCAACCAGCACAGACGCACTGCCCTTAGAGAACAAACTGCCACAAAACAACGAGGTGAGGCCACTACTATTCACACCATCACTACTGACATGCAGGCTAATTTATTCAGAAAGATCCAAGGAATTAGATTTATTTTGATATTTACCAAAGCTGTGATAAACAGCAGCTGGTTTAATCTGTGCTCCTATTCTTGTATGTAAGGAAGGAACATTGAAAAATGTTTACTGCTCATAGCGATGCGTTTCTACATTTTTATATTTATACAAGGACTGCAGGATAATCCCTGCATTGTTTAAAATGCAATTATGTAAAAATGGGTGACACACTATGTGTCCAAAGGTTTGTAGACACCTGCTAATCGACCATTTCTTTTAAGGCACTTTGATCCTTTTTGAAGCAGTAACAGCCTCTACAAGAACATTAGTGTTGAATTATTAGTTCTGGACTACAAACATCACCTCAGCTCATCTCAAAAGTGTTGGGTGGAGCTCCAGTGCTCTACCATCCAATGCCGGACAGCTTTGTACCCCTCTGACCATTCCACGTTTGTGTAGTTTTCCCAGGAAAGCCAGGAAAACTGCACCAGACTAATTTGGAAATATTAGTGTTGCTGAAATATTTCAGCAACACTAAGACAAATTGATGATACATTTGTCTTGGTTTATCTGCCACAAAACAGACATAAAAGCTGTCTACTAGGTCTCAAACTTTTAAGTTCTTTGAACATTGTGAGCATTATTTACCACCAGCTAGGTAAACACAATTTTATTGAAATCTGTGTTCAATTTGAAATTTTCTAAATTTTTGGACAATACAGTTCACTGGCAGTGCTTTCTTGTAGACATAACACAAACTGTGTAGTTATGTGCATCAGCAGAGGTGCCTGGGTACTTTAGGACAATTATGTGGCTGAATATACTGAATTTTTAATGGTTTGCCAACCAACCACATGATGGAACAGATCGGCACAAATGCACAAACTACGTTGGCAGACACTTCAGCATTTGATGCAATTTGTTATTTTAGCTACGATTTTGTGCAACCAGGGATATACACAACACAGAATGAAACCGGTCTGCCATCCCAGATCCCATGTTTTATGTGGTTCTGACATAGCCAATCACATCAAAAACCATTCTGTAAAGCAAGTGAAAACATTTCAGATCATCTCTTTTGCTCAGGTTTTGACACAAGAACAGAAGGACCTACTGATGAAGATTATGTCTGACCTCGCTGAACTGAACATGACTGTCAAAGACCTCGGAGCGCTGGACCTGGAGCAGCTGCTGAGCGGTAAACTGGGAGAGAGGTCTGTCTTTGGCCTGCCAGCTCGGGAGAAATCCCCGTGCAAGAACTTCTTCTGGAAGACCTTCTCTGCATGTTAAGACTGACATACAAAGGAGACGTTAAACTAATGATGGGTGTAATGCATTAACTGAACAGCTGACTCCTAAAACAAACTAATAAATATTAAATGAATGCCACTGACTTTCTCAGGTGTTTGTCAGTTGTCAGGCTTTTGTGGTGATGCTGAAGAAATATAAACATGAAATGAAATACAACTAGTATTTAGCTAATACAGGGTTTACCATATTTATCATTTATCTTTGATCTCTTCTTTCCATGTAAACCTGATTGTATCAATGCAAAACCCTTATGACATTATTTTGATAGGAACTTAAGTTATAAGTACATTAAATAAGAAACTAGCAAGGCAATAAACACTATTTATGATCCAAGATTTAATTAAGAAAACCTGGGAAATCAAAACGTCCCACATTCCACATCTGTGCACCAGATCAATTTAGGAATATCTGCCCTTTCCTTTTTAGCGACTTTAGACAGAATGATCATGCATAAAATTATACTCTAAATTTGCCTTGGTTTATCATCCACAAAACTGAAGTAAAAGCCTTCTTCTAGGCTGTAACCTTCTGAACTCTTTGAATATTGTGAACACTATTTGCCATCAACTAGATAAAGCAGCATTTCATTGAACTCTATTAAATTTGGCAAACTATTTGCCAGTAGACCAGGCTAAAATACAGATTACAACCAAAAAACAGTCACCCTGAAACTTAATAAGATTCCACAATCGTTCTTAAGATATTTACTTGGCTCAATTGTCATTACAAACCACCATCATGACTTGCATAGTAGAAGCATCTCAATTTTCCAAGACAATTTTCTCCATTTCACCACCAACCTGAAACACAACCAAATACATACTAAACTAAAACGGAAAGAACTCTATATAGGTAAAAACACAATTTGATTGGAAAATTAGATGTTTATTTTACACTTTAAACGACTAAAATGAGTGGATGGAATTTAAAAATACAGTGATGCAATTCCTATGGGCCTGTTGGGAATTACTGGAGTCATTCACTGCTTAACCCCCATTACAGCCCAAACCCTTCACAAAATCCTGTCATTCAATCTATACATTTCACCCATGACAGAAATGAGAAAACAAAAGGCCTTTTTCTTAACGTTCAGCAAAATATGTCCACTTAATTACATCTGTTAACCTGCCTTTTGTGACAGAATTAACTAAAAATAAAAACATAACAGCAAGATGGATGAGTCTAGCATTAAACAATGAGTCAGTAACATAAAAACAGTCTACGTGTGTCAACAAGATAATCATTTGAACTGGGACTGAGGGGTTCAGGCATTTCTCCGCAAAAAGATATTTTTGCCCTTCGTTTTTGGATTGGGTTTCTTTGGGCATGTGCTCCAGCCAATTTGGAATTGTCCATTTAAATTTCAATATAGATTCCAGGGATCCTGTTACAGTGAAGTGAAGAAGTCCCTTTTCAGGTATAAGGCATTCAGCAGCATCTCCACAGTTGGACTGTGTTGGGGCCGCCAACACTACACCAACTCCAGTCTTCAGCTTCCCCAAAACTGACTTCATTCTGGGTTCTGATGTAAACCTGGGCCAGCGGAGTCCAAGGTCCCTATACATGCGAATTAAATAAGTTTTTGCAATTCAATTATTTTTTGTAGCAATCAAAAATAAGCCACTGTCAAATACCTAGTCAAATTAGCTTTATTCGAGTTACCTTTGATTCACAAAACATAAAAATGCATTCAAAAAACACTTAACAAATGCAACCTTTCTATAGGGATTCTTCAACTTTCACCGCCACATCACCCCTCTTTAGACACTCAGAGCACACGCTCACCGCCACACACCCCCACACCCCAGTGCCTTCTCACAGACACCACCACTTCACATATTCACACTTGGAGTTAAGTAATAGGGAGGAGAAAGAACACACACCATTCACAGCATTCACAACAGATAATATAGCATTCACAACAGATAATATAGCAAGAATACAAATACTTAGATTTCTAGACATTCCACTACGTTTTTTTTTTTTTTTCTGTAACTATATAAGCTTGATTATATGAGAAAAAGGAAGAAAGGAGATAGATCAAAGGGGAGTAAAAGGATGCAACGAATGTCCATCAGATGGTGCTACAGAAAACACACGCTGCTGCCGCTCACACTCGCTCGCTCACACAGGTTCTTCTCACATCCTGCAGTCATCTTGTTTTTTCCTCGCACAACCAGCACTTTTCACACTTGCGTTCATGTTCTCTCAGTCTCTTCGCTCATTCAGTCTCTCACTCTCTTGGACCACCAACAATCCATCATCTCACTCGTTCTCAAAGCGATACATACTGGAAAGATTTATCCATGAAAAAGGGGAGAAAAAGACAACACCCACCGTCTAACACAGTAAATGCAGACTGAAGCTGTGTTCTTTGATGGCAAAGCATTTACACATGGGAAGAAGGGTACTGATACTGAGATCGCTCGAACATTGCGGCCAACAAGGGGCTTCTTCCCGGGAAATTGGAAAAGAGGTGGTGAACTGTAGAAGAGATTTATGAAGGCTTGACCATAAATTTCAAACAAAAAAATGCAAACAACTCCACATAATACAATTCAAATCAGGTTTTTTGAAAAACAGCTTGTCTAAGCATGATTGAAAGGGCACTGAAACAATAATGCTTATCCACATTTCAGATCTCAATGCTTAACATATGGAGATCAAGTATATCCAAAATAAATTATCAATGAAAACAGATATCAAATTTTCTACTTAGTGTTCATACTACTCTTGAAAATTCAACCACTCAATTTTATATCAGTTTTATAACTTTTTTCAACAGAAAGAAAATGCAAATTCCTTCTGAACACAAGGGACATGAGATCTGGCTACAAACATCTCAATATACTTACCATACAATCTAGCAATCAGGATATTTTAAAAGAAACACTCTACATACCCCAACTAGATTTGGTCTCCATACTAGAGCCAAAGCCTGAATTGAACCCGCTACCGGAGGCTGAATTAGTGCCTGCCCCCCACCCAAGACTAGCTGAACTGGTGGGATTATAGTTACCACTTGTGCTATAACTCTGATCTCTACTGCCACTTGACTGGCCAGCAGCAGTGGTGCCAGAGGCAGCAGTCTGACCCTGCTGATTGGCCAGCATGCCCATCATACCCCAGCTGCTCTGCAGGGCTGCCTGGGCAGCTGCCATCATGGCTGGGTTGAGGCTAAGGGCCCCAAAATTCACACTGCTGCTGGAACTGCGACTACTACCAAAACCCTGCCCAAACCCCCCAAAACGCCCACGATCCATCATTTGCCTACTATTGTTATGCTTAGGCTCTGCGTTGGAGATGTGCACGCTGGTCCCCTTTACGATCAGGTCTTCGCCACACAGAGACTGGGCCACCTGGAGAGCAGAACGGATACCACATTACAAAAAGTCAGCCAAGCAAATAAAACGACACGGAGACAGATAAAAACCAACCTGGTCGTCTGCAAAAGTGACGAAGGCAAAGGCCCGGAACGGCTTAGGAATGAAGACATCCGTGACTTCGCCGTACTGCATAAAGAACTGCCTAAGGTCATCAGCAGTCATGTCCTCAGTACAACGGCCCACAAACACTTTCCTACTCCGCATAGGCTCGTCTGGCCCAGCCTGTTCCAGGAAATACTAGATCAATTAATAGAAAAACAAGCTCTATTCGTGTATATACACAACTGTACAATCTCATTTCAAAATTGAGATATGCAAAACCATAAACACTGTCAGTTATGTCCTTAATATAAACAGGTTATACCTTTGAGTTGGGGAGCTTACAGTCACACCACCTTCCATCAATCATATGCCGTTGAGACATGACCTTAATTTGAGTCTCATAGTCTGTAAATCTCACAAAGCCAAATCCTTTGGAGTTTCCAGTTTTCACATCTCTCTTAACCTGTAAGGCAAAACATATCATTAACCCTTGAATATTAACAGGTCAAACTAGGCTTGTCAAGCTCAGGTCTTAGTATTTTTCAAAATTAAGTAAATTTTTCCTCATAAGTAAACTTGCTAGTTGGCCAATGAGTTGAACTAAGTGTATTCAAATCAGGGTAATCACTGAACTCCACAGTGCTGGACTGGGGACCGAAATTCCTGCTCCACACTGCCATGGGAGCACTGGGTGTTACTAACCTGCACCATTATCACCTCTCCAAAAGTGCTGAAATAGTCTTTCAAGTCTTGCTCAGATGTTTTCCACGGTAGGCCGAGAACAATCAAGTCTGAGGTTTTCTGGATACCTCTCTTAATCTTAACAGCAGATGCAGCATCCATTTCATCCATTTTTCTTTTGTTGTCTGAAACAAAGACGTACAAAAGAATGCAACAAAAAAATACTCGTGACAAATATGGTAAGATAAAAACAAGATGAAACAAAATCCCAAGGAAAATTCTTGTCACATTAACATATTCAGCACAACAAGAAAGGAATAAGAGAAAAAAAACAAACAGTCACTAAAAACGTCATTTTCAAGCGGTATAATAACGCAACAGTCTTCTAGCATATCACCACTGCTGATGAAGATTTTGTTTCAGCAGCAGGGGCAGCTGTTTTACACTGATACCGACTCGCTTAGACCAGTGGTTCCCAACCTTTTTTCCTAGAAGTCCCCCTTGCTTGTGTCCAAGACAAGCCAGGCAGCCCAACCCCAACTCCTACCCACAGAGACGCACAAAGTGATTAAATACAAACTTTTAAACTTTTATTAGCAAAAAATAAACAGCAGTAAGTTTTTGTTCTTATATTCTTATACACAATCTCACACACAC
>JBBJLR010000139.1:23684030-23706691 GCA_037577145.1 Brachypetersius gabonensis
TCTCTCTCTCTCTCTCTCTCTCTCTCTCTCTCTCTCTCTCTCTCTCTCTCTCTCTCTCTCTCTCTCTCTCTCTAACAGTTCATCTCCTGATCTAAATGCTCTGTGAGATGAAGTCAACAGCTGTGGTGCATCCAGTTAATATAAAAAACATTGTTCTTACACACTGTCTCTTGCACTTTAATCCAAGGAGTTCTTGACTGTGATGGGAGGGGAGGCTAAACCTGTCTTTTTGTGAACACTGATTGGCATTGTGAGGGAATACAGTTTCACAGAAATCTCAAAAGGTGGAGCACTGTTTCCATACTACTTGCCACTAGTGTAAATGCATGTAGCTAAAATCTTATCAGGTGACAATCCTGATAGTGCCTGAGGTTACCGGATGTAAACAAAGTCTAAATTGTGACCATGATTTAATGATCTTATTCCAATATCTTGGCATGCATTAGAGTACTGTTCCCTCACTTTAGTAAGTGAATTATTAATTTATTCATTTATTCTCTGTAATTTAGACCTTCAAATTTCTCATTAATAATCTCAAAGGCCAGGCAGTTCCTGTGAATTTGAATTCATTGTTGTTGTTAAATCGTCAAACTGCATTCATATCAAAGTTGACTAGACTTTGGACTAGAATTGCCCATTAATCACTATACCACACACCACCAAACAAAAACACTTTAGTTCACCTGTTAGTTTATATACTTTTTAGATAAAACATGTTTTAGTGATGATACTTTTTCATGTTCACTCAAGTATATTTTTTGCTGCATTCATCCACTTTTATTTCAGCAAGTAAAGCTGCTCTGTACCTTTTACACCACTGCTGAGAATAAAATAGTATTTTAATACTCAAATCATTTTTTTTACCTACGCAGTATCCATTCTTTTTCTAAGACTCTTTTCTAAGATGTTTTTTTTTCACATTGTCTATCTGAGGTAGTAATAGTCTGTTCAGGGTTTTTTTTGTAGGACCAAGCTTAAATCTGTATCTTCTAATTACTCATTATCCAGACAGCAGACAGAACCTCTACTTCCATAAAACCATTCCCATTTGTTTAACATTTCAACTGTTGAGGTCAACAGTTTTTGACATGAAAGTCCTGAAAATGTTTACTCAGCGTGAAGCCTCAGAACGTGCAGAAGTGTGTGGATGTAAACAGCCACCAGTGTAATGCACAAAGCCCATTCGCTTCCTTTCTGCCCTGCCTCTTTGTGTCTTTACCTGTGATCTGCTTTTATGATCTTTCTTGCGTGGAGCTGCGAAATTTAGTTGGCAAACACAGGTGAGACTTTAGCTTATAAACCCTGGAGAGTTCAGCATGCAGAATCAGACGCTGACTTGGTCGCCATGAACCTGATGGTCCTATTTTCCTTGTAAGTATGCTCTCCTTTTGTGGTTTATAGAAAGCTTGGGATTGGATTATACTGTGGATGGAAGAGTCGCAAGATCATGGATGTGTGCGGTGCAAACACAAGCTACTGTGTCTGTCTTTTTGCCACACAGGTATTTTGTTTTGCCTGGAAATGGCAATGTCTTAAGTGTTCACAAGCGAGACTGGATTGACACTCCACCTGCAAGCATTGCTGGTAAGTCTTTGTGAAGTAAATAATTGAATGCCTTGTTTCACTGGCCCCACAGCTTTGGGAGCATGGGGGTTCTCTCTTCACCTGTTGTTATCCAGTATACGTTCATATCCTCCGCAGTGTACTGCACTTCACTAAGAATGTTGAACAAAATATGGTAGCAGGCCTTGTAAATAGTGATACACTGACATGGGAATTGTGGACTATTTTTTATGTACAAATCTGTTGATGCTGATACATGTACAGTTATAGCAAAGGTAGACATAGGGATTTTTTTATAGTGTTAAAAAGGCAAATAGTAAATAATCTTAGCACTGTAACCCAGTGTCACCTTGGCATTACACTCCTCTGGAGTAAAATAAACATGTAGCCAAATACCTGTTGCTTATGAAATATCTGTCGGTTGTGAACATCTGTCTAACGGCAATAATATTTTTCTGCAATTATCTGATTTTTTTTCTAATACGTGAGAATGTGTGTGTCTGTGGGCCTTTGCTATTATGAAAGAATGAGCTGGGAACCAAACTGGGTAAACACAACAATCTTCATTTTTTTTTTTATTTAGAAGGAGATGTGGAATGCTTCTCTGAATATATGGAACTGTGGATACACAGAATGAGAATTGAGGGGTTGAGGCTGTGGCTTTCTTCAATTTTGAGGATTCAAGGTGAGCATGCAGAAGAGTGCAGATACAACAGCATAATTGCAAACTGGTTGTCATTGCTTATGGATGATGATGATCTCACTCATCACGAACAAATCATGCATTTCCATCCTCTTCTTCAGTCACTCTTACGTCCCTGGAGAGCCTGAATCACCAGTTGTCTGCGTGTGGGTTTGGTCTGCATAGAGATCCTGACAGGAACTTCATCTTCAGAGTCATGTACAGTGGATGCTTTGTGCAGTTACAGGTAATGTATCAAACATTCTCAAATGATCTTTTTATTGTTCTCATTCAGGTGGGTGACAATATGACTCACTACACTGTTAAGTGAAATTACCAAAAACATTCAATCTGCATTTTCCAGCATGGCCATTATGTGATTGCACTGAACTTGATGAAGAGAATAAGCCGTTTTGGAGGTAGGACTCAGAATTACATCATGAAGTGTCCTGTAGTGGCAGCACCACCCAACAGAGAACATATTCAATGTGACCCTGATTTCATACAGGTGGGCCTCTACCGACAATGGAAAAACAATATGGTATTTCTCCGTAGTTGACGGCTCTCTGTTTGAACTGAATAATTGAACTGAATTTTTAAAGGTTACCAGACAGATCCCACTGGACAGCTGGAACAACGAGGTAACGTCCATCACCAACTGATCAGTGTGTCATGTACTAGGTTAAAACAAAGCATAGCCATCTGTGTAGTTTTACTCTTCGGATAATACTGTTATTCCCCCTCTTAGCTCACTTGGTCTCTTGCTTTGAGAGGAAGCCTGGTGGTGGCACTGGAAGATGCCAGTCTCATTCAAGTAAATGTTGACATTCAGAAACCCTATATTACTGTTCAAGGCAGGAGGAACGTGGTGCTGAGTCCCGTACAGGTGAGTCAGGGTGCTGAATAATTTATCTTTTATTAACGTTTAAATATGTGCCTGCTTTATTTGAAATGTTGGTTTCTTTATTTCCATGTTGCTAATGACATGCTTGCCACTGATGCACAAGAGTGCAAGCTTTTAGGTGTATTCTGCCATCTAGTGGCCAGTAAGGTGGTTCCAGCGCCCATAGTAAAATTTTGAATTTGGCAGCAGACCAAATCATTAATGTAGGTACTCATTACAGTACTAGAGCAAAAAATGATGTCAACCCCTGTAAATTAGCCCTAGGTGTGAATGTGTTTGTCTGTCCTGCAATGGACTGGTGACATTTCCAAGGTATTCCTCTGCCTTTCAACCACTGAGATTGGCTTCACCGCCCCCATGACCCTGGTTAAGGACAAGCAGATTGGATAATGAATGAATGAGTCAGTTGTGCGCATCATTTCCACATGAATACACTATATTAAAGCAGCAACATTACTGAAAGACAAATTTATGATGATTTATTTCATTCATGTGGTAATTCTTTGAATAAAGTAAATTGAAGGCTTTTTAGTAAATTGATGTTTCAGTGCATATTTGTTCATAAAAGACAATTTCATGTCATGTATATTAGATTCTACAGACAGAGAGTGAGTTTTTACCCCTGAAGTTGGTCAGTGGACATTATGCCTACAGCCTGGAGGCCACCTGCCCAAATGGTGGGTATATCTTTGTTCAGTTACACGTAGTCTTTCAGTGTAGTCCATGTTAATTTTGCATTTTTCTCCAATTCAGTGATCCAGCACTCATCTGAGGACACACTGCTGCACATATACAAGCGCCGCATGGGTTTGACTAAGAGAGGAGAATATGGCAATGAGACCCTGTCAGTCAGCAGCGTCTCTGTAAACCAGACAGACACGTTTACATGGTCTGAGGCTGGTGGTTTTGTGCTGCTTATTATACCCACTGTCTTTATTCAAAAAACAAAGGTGAAGGAACCTGCCATTCATCAAACAGGTTTCCATCACTCTCCTTTTGCATGTTATTACAGTGAACATTGTGTTCTCCCTTTCAGAAGTGCACTGATAAAGAGGATGCAAATTTGCAACAGTCTGTTCTCAGAATTGACGTTGTGCTCACATTTAAAGAGACAAATAACAAAATGCTCTGGACGATGGAGAACACATCGCCCTGTTTAGGTTAGTGCCTGTTAAACAAGTCATTCGGTGACAAATCAAATGTTAAGCAGGCCTGCTTAGGTGGTTTCTAACAATGTATGACATACTGTTATTTTATAAATATGGACAAACACACAAACAAAGCTTTTAGATGGATTACTGGATTTAACTATGCAATGTATTTTTGTCCCTTTTTACCGAATGTGTGATGATTTAGACATCATGATTGTATGATTCTAGCTAGTGGGGATTTTAACTTGCCATTGTCTGTAAGCCTCATTAGACTCGTAGATCCAGTGCAAAACTGAAAGAGCAAACTTCAGACACTAAACATGGCTTGGCTGTATGACATTTTGCTGAACTATTGTTTTAATCAAAGGGGCTTTTGTCTGGCTAATGCTAGTGTAAGACCTGATTGTGGTTGTAAGCTGTGGGCATGATCCTGACTTGTTTCAAACTTTCACATTCATTCAGAGGAGACAGAATCTCAACCTTCAGTAACACCTAAACCTCCTGAGACAGAACAGCACAATGCAGCTTACTCCACGCTTCCTTACGCAGAAGCCACAGAAGAACCACAGCTCCCTACTGAGGCTTCCAGCATGGCCCAACAGACACCATCTCAGGCAAGAGAAGAAGGTTTAAGCAGCATATTACAGGATTTCCCTTCAACCAGGGTGCCAAAAGCATTGTTTGTGTCTCCATTGAGCAGTTCACCAGAAAACAACACAACTCAGCTGCTAAACAGTACAAACTCCCTGTCAGCATACACAAGTGAGCCAAAAGAGCAGGTGTCCACATACGTTACCAGAGAAGCAAACAAGGCCACACCAAGTCTATCCAGTTCTTCTGTGAGTACTCTCCCTGAACAATTTGTGGACTTTCCTCATGAATCGGTGGCATATAACTCCACCACAGGCAACAGAACCACTGCGGCTCCTTCTCACACCGGAAAATTCAACACTGTGTTCAAGTGGAACCCTGTGACATCATCGTTGTCTTCAGAGAGCACTAGGAAACCGCCGGCTGAGTTGAAGAGGACAATGCCTGTTTCAGACATCACTTTAAACCCTCAACCTGTGTCCCTGAAGCCCCTCCAACTCCATAAAGGACACACTCAACCATCCCCAGCTCCTCCTCAGCCTAATATTGTGGACCTCTCAACAGACTCTAATCGTACAGCATTGATTCACACAGAGCAAGAAAAACTTACAGACCTCTGAAGATGCTGCCATTCAAAAATGTATCTTATCATTATTGTTAATTATACAAAAATGTACAACAATAACAATAATAATATTAACAATAGTAATGGTAATAGAATAATGATTAAGTAGGGCTGTCATTAATAAACTCTAATGGCTTATTTAATTAAAAATCCATCAATTATAATTGATGTTTTGATTGGCTTAGTCATTGTGACAGTTTGAATGATAAACATGTTTTCCGTAGGTCATTTTATAGGTGTGCACCTATTAAAATGTTGTATTGTTTGAGATAAAGGGGCATTACGTTGGTAAAATATAGAAGGTGTCTGAAAAATGTTTAGCAAACCAGAAGAATTACTTGAGTAATTGCCAAAATAATAAGTATTTGTTTATCAGTAGATTACCAATATAACCAATATGAAATAAACAATGACCACTAACTCAGGCATAACACACATAGGCATTTAAATTATTATCCAAATGATCTAATGATATAAATTATTTTAAAAGCATGTATTGCTCTGTTCACCATTCTGGACAAATCTCACATTTCTTCACAGCTTTCTGCTAATGATATAAAATCTGTAGATTTGCAGAGAGCTTGCAAAGATATGTAAAGCAAACCTGTAGTCACGGCTGTAACTGTGGTACGTGTACTCTTGTAATTGGAGGCTCCTTTGGGTGATTGTGAGCGACATGAGCCTGTGCTGTCGCCGAGGACTGTGTGACTGTGATCGCCCTGGCAGAAAACAGAATCACACAACAGGATGGCAACTACTGCCTGAAGGCATGCTACCACAGACACAGAGCCCTTTGAAGCACTGTGGCTTTTTATGTTTTTAACAACTGTCGCCACCACAAAGACAAGCACATGCTGCCTAACGGGTGCTATTGCTGTATTTACTGCGTATGAGAGCAGTGTAACACAAACATGTAAAGCAGTCATTTGAACACTGAATGCATGCTGATTTGCACACATACCCAGAAACTTAGTGGCTGAAACAATCTGAAACTGTCACAATTGGCTTTGGTGGTTTAATACAATCTGAGCATTTGGTTGAGGGTCTGGTGCCATCTACTGCCCCACACACATATAGCTGTGAGGAACAGCAGTAAAGGAGCCAAGTACTCCAGAGATACCAGGTAGACAACTAACCAGAAAGACCCCAGACCAAAACACCAGTCAAGCACACTTTACACAGACAAATTCACACCCTCTGCCAGAACCCTCTCATCTTGAGTCATGCCAAATCTGGTGGTTGTATCATCAAACGTCTAGGCGTTTGCAAGTTTTCAAAAAATAATGCCCAATTGTTTGTGCTTCCTCATAATGGGTTTTGGTTTTGACACATAAAACTGTAGCTGAGTGATGACCTCGCTTTCTGTTTGGCGACTATGGCACTGAAATGAATAGCCTCAGCAAACATTTTTTGAACAGCTTCTGGTCGGAACTCTCTGTGAATGTTGGTGACAGGAGTACAGTAGTTCGCAAATGGTTTTTGAAAAATCCACCAATTAATTAATAAATTAATATCCACCAAGTTGTAATTCAAGATTTAAAAATAAATAAATTAAAATACATGTGTGTGTGTGTGTGTGTGTGTGTGTGTGTGTGTGTGTGTGTGTGTGTTTGTGTGTGTGTGTGTGTGTGTGTGTGTGTATTTAAATGTAAACACACTGTTTTTGTGTATATGAAGATGATAATGATGATGATGTGTGTGTGGGAATGTGTATTATACATGTAAAACAATGTTCTTATTACAAAGGTTACAGGAACATAAACATTCAAGTTAATTTCAGCAGAATCATCACGCATTTGACTACACAAATTTAGTTCAGCCGCAATCTGATGGCTTTACAGGTCAAACAAGTCACAAACAGCAGGGTCAGATGGGAATCACAGGGTTTTGCTCAAAAATGAGGAAATATATTGTTTTGATAGATTGTCCTGGTTTTTTATCGTGTGTGAACAGGGTCTTTTTCATCGACTAGCATGAGGCTGAACCTCAGTAATACATCAGGGGGTCAGTAGATGGCACCAGACCCTCAGCGTACAGCTCAGATTGCAGGAACAGAACAGGCTATTGTACCACCGAAGTTAAACTTCATCAAACTGTTTTAGTCAGGAAGAGTTGTAGTGAGGGAATAAGGTTTTTTTTTTTTGATTTATTGTTGCTTATATAAGATTAAAATACCAGTCTGTAATGTACATGTATGTGCTGAGATTCTGTGGAGAAACAACTTGGCCTGAGCCTCAGATGGGTGCTTGGCTAATTTGGCTTTACTGCACAATTTTCCATGCTTGGCTGCATTCAATTAGATTGCTGAAAGGGCAGGCTATTTCCACACAACCCAGTAAGGATATTCTTTTAAATTCTGAGCATTTTTGTGGGGAAGAGCACCATAAGCACCTTTTAACTTAATACTGCCTAGACTTTAATTTCTCTGCTAAATGTTGACCGTAGGTGTCCTTGTAACTGAAAACAGCACTGGGATAAAATTTGACATTAAATGGAATAATACATCTGTGTTTCCTGTGTATTTGTTATTCCAGGCCAGACCATAAATAATTCACAATAAGACAAGGTGTAATAAATCTAACCAAGAGGAATGGTTGGGAGGCAGGCCTTGTGCTTTTGTTTGGCATCTGCTACATGAACTTGTGAACAGGAAATACTATAGCGCCGGCGAAGTACACCAGTATCCCAGGCCTTTCATGTGGCTCTTCCGAGCCATTATATTTTCTTTGTAAGCCATTAACTGTCACTATCTGTTAAGCTTAAAAATCTCTTTCATGTTTCTTTTTCTTTCTCAAATGTGTTGCACTTATGGGAAGTGTTCAACATGCTCCAAAGGCTAAATGCTGTGACACTGTTAAGACATTAAACACCAATATCTTGACCTCAGTGGTGAACAACTTTTTTCTACATAAAACACTTTAAAACAGGTCTTTTAATAGGAGATCATAAAACCAGGAAAATAGAAACATGTATGCATTCAAATGGCTCATTGACTGGTCACAGGTCTGCATACAGAGGTTGCTCATGCTTTGTGTACAATACCTGGTTTTAATTCTGAGCTTTTGGTAAAGAAATCAAATTCACACACATTTCCACTTATGGCAAATACAGTTGTCATGTTTGCTTCTTTAGTTTTGCTTTGGAGCTAGGAGGTCTGTAGCTGTAGCTAATGACAGAAGCTTATGTGCATCATTTAGCATTGTGCAAACCACATGCTCTTACACCCCTGTGCCTGAAACCACCTCAACATGTTGGGTAATGTCAAGCAGACTTGCTTATATGGTTTCTGACACTGAATGACAGTATTCAAATATTCCATACTAAAGAATTTAAGGTATTTGTGGCACAGTTTTCTGCTTACATTTGGGGTAAGGGGGAAGGTTACTTAAATTAGATTTTTAAACAAACAACACCTTTCTTTGCTGTTCCTCAGCAAACCTCTTAAATGCTGCCACATCTATATGCACAGCAGGCCCATTGTATTGACTCATAAGGCTGCATGTTGGAGGGCATGATATAGAGCTCCATTTAAAAGCCATAGTAGGTTTATAAACCCGCTGTGCAGTGCAGTGTGAGCCGTCATGCCACTGTGGCTCGTGCAGCTGTGGGTTTCAGCAGACGGAGTGTGCTACAGGAGGAACAGGGCAGGGAGAGGGAAGGCATGCTGGGCTTTGGTGGTTACACTCTGCCTCTTCATCTCACTTGCCGGGTAATTACAGAATCACGGGTCAGCCATGCATGTAACCACGGTTACGTTGCACAGTAGCAGATGTGCTCATGGCATTATCGGCTAGGAGCATGAAGGTAAACAAAAACAGATGCAGCTGGTTGCTAGGGACACTCGCCAAACTTGTGCGCTCCTAATCGCTCCCATGTGTGGGAGCATGGCTGGAGCAATGGGTTGCAGGCAGGAAAATGGCATGTTTGAACCGTGCCCAAAGTACTCAATGGGAAATTTGTGAATGAGATTAATGCTGGTGTTTTCTTTTTTCTTTCTGTTTTTTTAAGGCCTACTGGCACCGCGCCTTGCTTGGTGAGCAGGGGCTGACGAAGCGTTTTTGTCCAGGCCTGCAGTAGGAACACATGTAGACACTGACGTTCAGAGAAGAGGTCCGCAAAAACTTAATTTTCCTGTTCCTCAGGGTGGATGGGGAGAGAATAAAATGCTTTAGGTAGATCCAGAAGCTTTAATTTTACAATTGAGTGTTTCTTCACTCCATTGTGATGGATTTTGTTTTATTTTGTGCTTTTCCTCTCTGAGCACTGTGTGTCCATCATACGGTAGGGCCACCAGTCTGGAGAGTGAAAGTCAATTCTCTTCCGATGTTCGGCCATAATCCTGTATTGAATTTGCCAAACAAATTCTACTGTTGTTCTACTGTTGGCCCCATAAGTTGAAAGGCGAGTCTTGTCACCATACAACAGACCTAATGTCTAGTACATCAGTTAGACAGACCTCTGCATGAACCACAGTATGGGTTTTTGTTGTGGGTGAGTCTTAGGAGGGATAAAGTGTACATTGAAATACAGTCAGATTAAGTGTTTGTCTTTATTTGTAAAGCACTGTATTGTAGATGTTAATCAAACACACAATCACTGGTGAAATATAAACATTATACTGAATCACAATTAATATTAAATACATTTAGTGAAAGCTACACAAATTTTTTAGAACTAACTAGCACAAGTTAACTAAACTGTTACGGTTTAAAGTGGTCAGTTCAAATGGGAGATTACAAGATGCTAAAAGGCTGGCGGGTATGCAAGGGTGTAAAAAATCATGGTTCATGAACTTAAGGATGAGACTGACCTGTGTTGATCTTGAAATATAATTCAGCTTTTGTTATAGTTCTTGCTGTATTCGTAATCTCAATATTTATATTTGTCTATATTCACTGTATCAGTAGTTTCTCTGGTCACATTTTTTGCATTGAGTGTATTTTAAAAAATAATTCTGAATTGTACCAAAATAATTGCATCAGCTCATATCAAATTGTGGTCAAAACTGAGAATTTCCTCCTAATGAATTATAATCAAATCAGAGATTTACACTAATTAAATGGAAATATAGTAAGGTCAGATATTTACAGCCTTGGCAGTCAGAGTTTTCAATGCCCACTGCTTCTATTGTCCACTGTCAGTTTTCTAAAGAGGTGTATCAGTAGGTTATTGCATATTGTAAGCTGTAGCTGTATTTCTGAGGGCTTATCTTTGGGCTGATCGTTATGTGTGGTTTGAACCCTGCCTGATGTGTGCGTGACATCGCACAATGTCTGGGAGGTCCTTTTTGGACGCCTGCCAAGCCTGCAGTCCAGATGAGAGATTGAGGAAGGGGTCAGTTTCTGTGATATCCTGTGTGTGTTTGCCATCTGATTACACACAGAGCTTGATTCCACTGTGTGTGTGTGTGCGCGCGCGCATATGTGTTAATGACATCCAGGTCGACACACCAAGTCCCATGGAAATCGAACTTAAAGCCTTTTTTGTGTGATATCATGATTAGTAAATGAGCCGACTTGTGTCTGCTGCTTGTGTCGACCAGGAATGAGCCGTGGCTCCTCAAGTCTACAAAACTCCAACACCCCCTCCTCCAAACCCACCCACCACTGCTGCTTCTCCACTGTGAAGCTTTCTGCCGGCAGACTGCTCCTCTTCTCTTTCTCGCTCTCTCTCATTAACCACAACTGTCAGATCCTCCAGATGATGAGCAATTAAACCAGATAATAAACGCTCACCATCAATCCCTGTTTGTTTGTTGTTGTTGTTGTTGCTGTCGGCGGCAGGGGCTCCTCTCATGCCACCTTGGTGCTAACTAGTACCTTCTGTAATGCACCGGTAGCTGAATTAGTCTCTCTCTCGCCAGCATTAGCGAAAGCTCTGACTGTTCGGTGTAAAAGGCACCAGGCAGATAATAAGACCCACTGAATGTTAACAATTAGATCTTAATCAGAGCCAGCACGCCAAGGCTGCTCTTTTATCCCCCAGCCTGAGAGAAATGCAAACAAAGCGGTGCAAACTGCCAAGATAAAATACTTCTTCTGAATAGTCATGTCTTTCGGCTTCCAAAAAGCCACGTAAGCCTGCGCAGGGCAGCCGGCAAAGAAGACACGCTTTGGAGACTCCACTGTTTGCTCATGTATTAAAGTGATAAGACGGCCTGGCCTTCACTAACCAGCTGGCTCTCATCAGTGAGATTATGGTAGTTCTGTGACAGACGGTGGCCCTACTGTGGACTAGTCTAGGTTGAGCACACCGTCCACAGCCTCTGTATGCTGAAATGCTTGAGAGTACATCGTTTAAACAACATGCCTACCTCTATCCCACAGATCATTATTATGCCGTTATTGGCTGCCATTTTTGATTTAGAGTGTTGTAGGTCTCATGTGGTCTCAAATGTTTTGAAACAGTGGAACAGTTTTCCTGACACAATGGCGAAACATGGAGCTGTATATATATATATATATATATATCTATATCCATTACAGATTGGCGCAGGAGTGCCAGGAAAATACACTCATACAGATGGGCCGGTTCAGAAAAAGACCCTGAAAAAACAGCGAAACATCTGATTTCCCCTTCACCATGGAAAAATGTACGTACCCTTTTGTTTTGAAAGAGAATTTCCCTCAAAAACACTTTGAAAACTAAACAGAATTGACAATCATTAGATTTATTGTCTTTTCATCCTTTGTTTTCAGCAGGGTGTGTTTGTGACTTTGCCATGGAAACTCAGGATTATTTACTCTTGGGTCGGTTCACAATAACCTTCCTTTTCCTGACCAAACAACAAAGGAAATACTGGGTCAAGCGTCTTCCCGCTAACACTATCTGGTAAATTCTGTCTCGGTTTCACAGTGTATATACAAATCACAATAATGATGCGGTTAAGGGTCTATTTTTGAGCTCTGCTTGCTGAAACTCTTGAAGTCCTCCACAGCACCATCCTGTTTTTACCCACCTTGCACTTGCAGGGTGTGCTCAGAGCGCTTGAAAAATAGGAAATTCAGTAACTACATCTTTCATCTAAAAGTACACCCAACATCCTTGACATCAGAGTCAGCCGTCACAATGCCGGGCAAAAAGGAGTGCATTCTTTTCAATGAAAATAAGGGAAGTCCAAGAATCTTGAGTGGCAAAAGGCCATTTTCCATTGCAGTCTCTGGTATTAGGAGCTGATTTGAATGAATGTGGCATGGTGACTGGAAGGCACACTGGTTGTTTATGGGTTTCGGGGGGATGGGCACACGGTTGTAGGGGACAGTATCTGCTGAGAAAGTCTAATAGCTGGAGATGCCCCTCACTGACATTAGATGAGGGTTTTGTTAAGGCTGTGCGGACATGCTGCTTGACAGCTAACTACAGGCCCTTGTGGTTTGAGGAGAAGAGATTCGCAACATATACTGAAATGTTTTGTTCTCTCTCTAGACAGCTCATTGCCTCAAGTATAGTAAGAGTGCTGGTGGAGGCACTAGATGGAGACAGTGAGGTTTATGACAAGGGTTGCCTGGTTTGTTGGCTGGATGTCTGTGAACAGTACACTCTGAAAAACAATGCTCTTGAAATGGTTCTGGGCTTGGATGTGCAGATCTGGGAGAAAATCTTTAAATGATGAAGAACATTTTCATTATGGAGGTCCTTTAAACTTTAAATATGTTCTTTACATCCACACACCTCATTTACAAAGATTTACAAAGAAAGGTCCACTGAGAGGTTCTTTAGAGCTCTGGTTCTCAAAGTGGCCTCAGAGAACCACAGAATGTAATCTGTTATTTTTTTAAAGAAATGACATGGACCAAATTACATACAGAATAAAGATAGTCTATCACTTCCTGAGCCAGTAGTCTTTAAATTATAACCACAGCCAGTACCCCTGTATGGTTTGAATATGCTCATTGTTTGCTGACATTTTAATAAGAGGTGGGCGAAAATATAATAGAAGATTTTGTACAGAGTTAAAGAACCCCACCACATTTAAAATCATTCTTATTTATAATTCAAAAATGTTTTCTACTTTTTTACAGTCTGAGCTTTTTACAGTCTGCACTGTATTGAATCCAGTTAAACATGAATAATTATGCTCTCTTTGTAATGATTCTCAGTGTTCTATAGATATTCATGATATACTGAATAAAAGATATAATCAGAAAAGCATATCATGCAACGCACAACAACACAAAATATCTTCATATAACCCATCCCTGGCTTAAATTATGAGTCTTTTGCTTATTTTAACTAAATAACCACCACAGACAGTTAATTAAATAGACATGTATTTGCCTAACATGTCTAACGTTTGAAGAGTTGGAGTGTGGGGGTCCATGGTCCATGCCTTAATGGCATCGCTCCAAAGAACCCTTTTAGCACGTTTATTTCCAAGAGTGTATGGTTTAGAGATGCTTTAATTGTAACTGATACGTTTAATTTCATTTCAGTGTAAAAGATGACTATTTGAGAGCGTACTAACTAATATTTTAAATGAATAAGTTTTGTTGGGAGATGGTGATTCTAGCTTCTTGGCGCAGACACATCAATAATATCTCATTTAAAAAAATCCTTTAAACAATATGATTGAAGATGTCAGACATGTGCATTAAATGTGTAACTGTACATACCTCTTGGCTTTTGAACTTGCCATGGAAATCAGCATGACAGCTCAGTGCTGTAGTGGACTCAGGCCACCTTGTACTGTCCCATACCTGAGGAAGGCAGCAAGGAAAAGTTCTCATAAATATTGTCTGAGGATGTGTCAAACGCTCTGCCTGAACCCGACCACCACCGTCTAAAAATCTGACAATGAAAGTAAAAGGGAATAAGCATGAAAGCATAAGGTGAGCAGAAAGAGCATGTCACAATTAAGCTACTTAATGGGTGGAAGCCCCCTGAAAGATCACATACAATTTACATCAAGAGTCGCTCTAATAAAGACTTTTTAAAACTAAACATTGAAATTCAATTAGGTGTTGCGTGCATAACCTAAGCCGTGAAAAATGAGCTCATGGTGGTGGTGGTGGTGGTGGTGGTGGTGGGGTCCTTTTCCAGTTTTGCCCTCAGGCCAAAAGGCCCATTAATTTAATACATTCTGTGTTTTTTCATGTGTGCTTATCTAGGGAACATTGCACATTTCCCTGCTAATGTGTCTAATACTGTGTCAGAGCATGCTGAAGATTACATTAAATCTAACAGGGGAAAAAAGCTGTTTCCATACTTAAGTGACCTGACCACTTTCAATCAGTCAAGCATGAAAAATGACCCAGTCTGGAAAACTGATTTTTGATTTATTGATTTGCTGTTGAATGGACCAATGTTGACACAGGGGTTTCAGTATATTGCTTTGCTTCAGATACAAACTCTTAAATGGACCACCTTAATTAAAAGATCTGTTGTGTGTGTGTGTGTGTGTGTGTGTGTGTGTGTGTGTGTATGTTTTTTTCTTCCATTCTCGCACCAGTGGATGAGAAGCTTTTATTCAACTCCAGAGCACAACAAAGCATAAGGTCTTAGATCGGCGTCTCAGAAGGGAAAGCTAATCAAAGCATTAGTCATTAACAGCAACTTAGCAAATGTAAGTTTACATGAAGGTCGATCCACTTCACAACATGTAATGAATTATATGGCAATTACAGAGGAGAAAAGTTGTTGCTTGTTGGTCCTTGTGTGCCCAGTAATGACAAGCACAGGTCAACAGCATTTCAGAGAACGTCCCCTCTCCCCTTCTGCACTGGCCAGCTAATTATCCGAAGTGCGTTCGCTGAGCCACCGTGAATGGGAATTTGTCTATGCAAAAATCAATCATGACTCTCCCTCTGCCCTGTGTTTGGCCTGTTTTAGGATTTTTTTTCAATGCGAGATTTTTGCATTTGATCATGTCTGGAGTGCAGATGTTGTGTCTTCACCCTGGGGATTTGTGGTTGTGATTTGTTTTTGTAATGCATCTAAACTCCCACTGCCTTTGTCATCCAATATGCTAAAAATATGTTTAGTCTGATTTGAAGCCCTTTGCATTTGTGCTGCTGGAAGAAGAGCATGTGTGTAAATCTGTGTATCCAAGCTGTTTAGAAGTCATCAGCAGTAAGTAGTCGCCCCCCTCCCCCAACACATCCCCTTTAGATTATAATAATCATTAGAAGACTGTCAGCAGTTTGGTGTTTATATTCTAAGTTAAGTCCAATGTTAAAAAAGGCTAATTGATTTTGCAGAATAACTTTCCAGACTTTAAACAATAGGATGTAAGCTGTAAGATGAAAGATCTGACAAGACCTTTTTTGCCTGAACTGTACATGTGAGCATAGCTACAATTAATAACGCCCCCCCCCCCCTTGCCCCCATCTCACCCCCTTTCATCAATTTGACTTCTGCTGGTGACCGTAGTTGAAGACAAAACAACCCAATGGCTTTTCACAGGTCTCTCAAAATGAGAGCACACAGGCTAAGGAACAGCATAAATTGTACACATGACGTGGGTGAAAAAATGGGAGAGAGTTGTTAGATGTGAACGGCGTAAATTATACACGAGCAAACTATGAATGTAGTGCCGCTTTTCCTTGTTTCAGCATGCATTTTTCCATTTGTCTCTCATTGCTAAATTTTTAACGGTTTTTCGCATCAGACTGACGCTACTTATAATTACCAACTTTACACCAAAATTGCATCTGACAAGAGTCGGTTTCTGAAGAACATTTCTGAGAAGGAGCAGTCACCTGGGCATTGAAAGAGTGAGAGTCACTTAAATATTACATGCGCTGCCTCGGAATAGTGACAAAATCATTTGAATTAACAGAAAAGACGCGAGGCCCTAATTGAGCGAGTTGTGATTTATTTATACCTGTTTAGAGAGCTCTCTACATTTCCTGCAAGTAGACGGCCCGTCTGCAAACACATGCATTTCGCTTCGCCATAAAAAAGGCAGAGGAATTTCTGAGTGCCTGAGTTTTATTTATTTATTTTAAAACAGAAGGATTCTTCAAGCTTAATCCAGATTTGGCCATTTGGAGTGGGAATAATGGATGGAACACACATGTATTTTTAATGGCTGCATGTTGTGTGTGAGATAAACATGGTGTTTGAGATGTTCTCTCTCTCTGCTGAGCTGTGTATTCCCATTACACGCTGCTCCACTGTATAGATGCACGAAACACCAATTTCAACTTAACTGTGCAAAACTGACTGTCTGGAATGTCAGAACTGGCATGTGTGGTTTGTAACTTTGTGCTGTATGCACTACAAAAGCTTGGGTAAGATGTTAACGTATCATATTTATTATCTTTACTTAGTGTGAACTCAGTTACCCCCATGCGTTCATCTCTTCCTTAAGACCGTCTTCACTATGCACAAGCAAATAAGTGGCTTTGCATCTTCCTCCATCTTCTCAACCTCTTTGTGTTTTCCTAAAGTTTGATATGAGAACATCTTCAGGTTGCCTTAAAGTAGTTAAAGTAATTCACATGCAATATGGTGCACTAATTTTGACCAGCGAGACTAACTACAGTCCTACTAATAATGTGTTTGGGCCCATTTTTAATAAGTCATCATAATTACGCTGAGAATTTGATTGGGCATCTGTGCCCAGGAAGATGAAATATGTTGTGTGGGCTTGATGGTAAAGGATATTGCTTGCTGTTCATACATAATTGAGCGATCTTGAATGTCAGACCTGTGGGAGCAAATGCTGGAAAAAGCATCGGTGCCCCCCACCATTAGGTACACAACTGCTCCTGCATGCTGCACGACCGTGTGGGAAGGACATGTGTCGTTAAGTAGCTAACTGAATGCAGCTTAAACATCAAGATTTGCCATTTTCTCACTGTTTGCAGAGTAGTGTATTAGTTGTGAAATGACGTGCTTGCTTTTTGAGTGTAGTCTCAGCTGTTTTAGTCACCTATACCCCTGTTACATTTGTTAAACTAATCGTGCCCTGCAAAAAAGGATATACTAGCAGTACTATGTCCTATAATAGTGTATGAATATAATAGGATCACAGGACTATTTCCCCACATTTTACATATCCTACGTTTGATCCAAACCACTAAATCTGACTGTATTTTTGTTGCTAAATGTCTTTGTTCTGCTAAATGTCTTTGTTCTGATTGGCTGTTTAATTAAAATTTGCCTCATTCAAAAGGCAGTATGTCATTAAACAGTTATACTGTTAGTGGGAATGGGCATAGCTAACCCCCTACATGCTGAATATACAGGTGCATGTACATTTCTTAGTTTTAGTGAAATCCCCAGGACAGCTAAATTCAAAACTGGCTCTTCTTGCAGTGTAGTTTTTATATGTAGATCTATTTGCCTGGGCTGTCAGGTGTATGATTGAAATTCAGTTTTCCATGATAAGGCCCCTATCAATAAAGTATGATTATCAAGTGATCTCATCCATCTTCACTGACTGTGATACTTTCACTTTCTTTAAGCATTATTTCTCAAAACAAACCAAATGAGTTCTTAAACTATCTGATCATATTCTTGTAATGTGTAATGAGAAGAATTCGATATTTTATTTCAAATTAGACATTTAAGATACTTTCACTTGACAAGATGCCATGTTTTATTGTGTGACAGAGAGACGCCAAACTTTAGGGACCTGTTAGAGAGCAAGACTGCTCTTAAAATCCACTTAACCAGAGCACCAGCTAACTTAACGTAGACACACCATGCTGTTAGTGTTTTTGGGTGAAGTGAGGGAATATTACCATTTATTCAGCCTGTTTGTGTGAACTTTTATACCCTTTGACTGCCATTTGATCTCAGTGTCTGAGTTATTTTCCTCTTCTGTTAGAAGTACTCCATTTACTCAGCCTCTACTCCATTTTTCAACTCCCCCACTGGCCTCTTACACTGATGTGCCTTCTCAGGAGGTCTGGATATGAGCGTCGTCTATAAAGAGAAAACCTGACTCTGTAACTCAATGAAATGCAGGAAGAGACAGGAAGCTATTTATTTCCTTTTGAGCCCCAGTCTCAGGCGAGATAAATGGGTGCGCTGTTGCAGGAGCCAAGAGCCAGGTTCATATTTTTGACGTTTTCATGTTTAATGTGTTATATATTTTATATGAGCCATCTTTATGCTCTCCCCCTTTTTGCATTTTCTTTTAAAGCTTAAATGCAGTTATTGATGCACTGGGTCGAGTACATTATGCGTTATTTGTTAGCAAGCACCATTTTTGCATATTGACGGTAACAAGAAAATGCATGTATGGAAACTCTAATATAAATTGACTTATGTTTAGATGCTGGGTTTCTGCGCACTAAGCTCTTCTGCAAGTAATATATAGTTCTTTATATTGCTAATCCAAGCATGCGGCTTTTAAGAGTCCAACTTGATAAAAGAAATGCATACAGACCTCAGGCTTCTAAAGATTTTTATCTTGTGGGGCTGCTTTGACAGATAGCTTCTCTTTCTATTCCATCTCAAGGATCGAGGAAGGAGGGAGGTGGGCAATAAGAAAGTGCCCGGTCGCGTTGCTAAGTTTTGGGAGGGGATCGGTAGCCTTTCTAAATGAAGCCTCTTGTAGTGTTATGATGGCTTAGCTAAAAAAGACGTATAGATTTGCCACAGAGATTTGCTGTTTAATACTTCTAAAGTAATTAATCTGTAAAATCTGTATTTTAGAGTGTGCAAACTACTAAAACAGGATAAGGCCTACTGTATCCCAACATGCAATGTACACACAACAGTTACAGTTACAAACCACAGCTTTCATGCGATGACTCCTGTCACTTGTCATACTCAATTTTTAGTGCAGTAGATTGTAAAGTGGACTCTTATAGTCACACCACAGCACAGCACACAGTCTGAACAGTGTGACATTCTATCTCAGTATTTAACCCATTCACCAAGTGAAGCAGTGGGCTGCCAGCAATGGGGCGCCCGTGGAGCAGTGTCTACGGATGATACCCTGCTCAAGGGTACCTCAGTGGTGCCACTAGCAGTTCTGGAAATCAAACCCACTGATCACCAGGCCAAGGGTGCATTAGCAAATATTGTAACCAATATTTGCATTTGCATACATTTTCATTAGCATTAGCTAATGTTTTACCTGAAATTTATATAGCATTAACATGCATTTTCACAAGCATTAACCAAGATAAATTCTCCAGATCCTCACAGGTAGCAAGCTAACTTGCTGGCCTAAAGGTGCTGCCCACCAGGGATTTACCATCTTTTTAAAATAAATGCGTTCTCATTTTCACTTCCTTGGTCACTGTCCAAACAGAAACTGCTACACTCTTTCTGTCTGCATGCCTACTGTTATATTCCAGCTGTAGCTTGTTTTCTTCTTGTCAGGATGTGATTTTTCTTCACTCTGATTGGCGGTTGAAAGCACGCTGTATGCTTCTATAAACTTATCATACCAGAGATGTTCATAGTGAGCATATCAGCTACTGCTAGTGTAAAAATGCTCTCTACTATATTACAAATAACATTTATATATTTTGAAGCTTGCCTGTATAAATGGACACATCTTCACTACAATTTTATAACATAACTTTTTAAAAGTTATATCTTATAACTATAATAGACTTTTTTTTTTTTAGATTTTGTTGTAAATTATAAGAATTGTCAATACAACTTGCAAAAAGTCTTATAGTGTCAGTATGGATCTGGTTCATGAGGCAATTTTACATCTTTACTCTCAAATAAATGTGAACATATATCATTAAGAACAATAATATAATTCCAATATAACTCCAAGACACACGAATGATTATAAAAAAATATTTAGATCATGTTTTTTTCACTCTGTTGTGTTGTGCCTTGGTTGTAGATGGGCATCTTCCACAGTGCTCATCCCATTAATTCTGCCCGTGATTCATTATTATTCTAGGTCAGCGAAATGAGCAGCTGTAGGTGACCTTGAACAGGATGGACACAAGTGGAACCGGTTTGTTTTTGTTTTGATGTCTGGATCTGCCACTTGGACTTTGGGTGGACTAAGAACCATCGCCCACCTCTGGTTGAACTTTCGTGTCCAAGCTGACAGGGGTGTTCACGTCACAGGACTGGCCATGGTCCCACAGAGCGGGGAGTGTGTCGGGGGGTGGGGGGGTGGTGTGACGGAAAGGATCTGAAGAGGCTTGTATGGCAATTTATTAGGATCACTACCGTCAGTCGAAAACTGTCTTTTACAGTGGCTTTTACTTGAGGCCCCGTGTGCCGCCTCTGTGTTTCATTACTTATTTTACTTCTGCTACAAAATAGCCTGCGAGAGTCGGAGAGCAGCTCATAAGTGAAGCAAGCGACACAACAAACTGTAGCTTCTGTCCATTCTGAACACTCGGAATGTGGTTATTTTTCTCTTTTATGCCTCGTGTTCTGGATGCGTAAAGCTTTTATAAGAGGTGCTTATAGACAGCCTCGAACAGGATCGGGCTCTTACACTGAGTTTAGATGATTTTAAAGGTGAAGGGGGGGGGGCGGTGGGAATGAGCTATGACTCTGTGATTTACAGCGGCGCTCTCTTTGCCCAGACTGATGCTATGCTTTCTTCGGGCCTTACGGCTTTTACTGCATCATCTTGCATCCAGAGACATGGCTTCGGCCCAATAAAGGGCCTTTTAACATTCGACAGGGTTTCTATAAACAAAAGGATAGAAAACTATTAAAAGAACCTAATGCAAAATGACTTTCACTTCAGGCTGGATAAAGGGCATCGAATGTGCTGAAGAGATGTTCGCGATTGCTATGCTCTCAGAGTGTACTGAAAATGCCCAGTCGAAACATGTGAGGTGTTGGTGTTTGGAGTCTGTGAGTTCATGAGGCTGTGTGAATGAGAATGAAGGGTGTGAGCAGAAGAAGGAGAGTTATACAGACAGGTGGAGCGATAGAGGGACATCCATTCTAATCACTGGCTACACCCCACAGCATTACGGCCTTAATACAAGTGGGCTGAAAGTGAGCTTGCTGGCTGAACAAACGAGACAACTGTGTCTTTCTCTAACTATCGTGTGAGGCGAGGCTGAGGCGAGTGATACGAGGCTGTAAAATGAGTGATGGTTGCAAAAGGAGACATTTCTGCCCAGTAAGCACTTTTACGTGGATGCTCTAGCCTTTTTATGTAGCGCTCCGCCTAATGCGCCCTGACACTCTGTTTTGATATCATTACTACATTATACCGGCAGTTTTTGAGTGAAAAAATACACTACTTAGAAAGTCGAAATTCATAAATACATTTATGTCAAACTGCACTTAATATTGATTTTGTTAGTGTTCAGATTCAATAATAAGGTACAGGGTGCATGAATATTTAAATATAATCTTCATTTCTGCATCTCCTAATGGCCCCAGCTCCTCCACACTCAATTTAAACACAATTTAGAAACTATAATGTATTGAAAAATACAGGGATTTGGCAATAAATCATAGGGAGAATATCCTGGGCCTATTATAAGATAGTTCAATATTAGCCCCCAGAGGGGCCTGCACAATTAGATTCCTGTTTTTAAGCTACTCAATTATCCTCCTGCTCTCATTTCAAGGGACTTTTACCTTTATACCTCAAAGCAGTTTGCTTATAGAAAGAGCCAAATGCTGTGATACAAAGTGGGTGGGAGGGGGTGGTGTTACGTTTCTGGAAAGAAAATGCTGCCTGTGATGTGAGGATCGAAGGACTGCTAGGAGTGTACTGGCTTTATACATGCTGTCAGTGTAACGATAAAAAATCATAATAATAAAAATAAAAATAATATAAAATTAGGTTAGTTGAAGTAAAAGCATTGGCCTACCCAGGAAAGCAGTAAGCTTGGTATGGAGATGGACTGTGAAAAATGTATAGATTTAATTTACATTAGATAGTATTGCAGAGATGAACTTACCTTTTTTGCTTATAGCAAGCATATATTTTGTAAACACATATTTTGATCCTTGTATCTCACTTAGTCAGGTGTAACTTTATATTTATAGTACACTTAAATTAATTCTGCAGTGTTTTGTTGCTACATCAATACCACACGGTCTGATACCACATTTTTGATCAAGCCACATTTTAATTAAAGCCAGTGGGTGCATCTGTCCAGTGGTTTCTGTCATCAGTGAGCTTAGCTTTTTTCAGTTGAAATAACTGTCCTTGATTACCAGTGTTGGGAGTAATGCGTTACAAAAGTAATGTATTATAGTAACGTATTACTTTTTGCTGTAACGCAGTAGTGT
>JBBJLR010000139.1:23706791-23719856 GCA_037577145.1 Brachypetersius gabonensis
CTGCAGAACAATTGTCATTTTAGAAAGTTATACTTCTGTAGTTCTGTTGGTGAAAGTAACTCAAAAGTAATACAGGACTCATGTAACGTATTACATTTCTGAGACAGTAATATTGAAAGGTAAAGGATTACTTTTAAATGACTGTAACAAGTAATCTGTAATGTATTACAGTTTGGAAGCAACTTGCACAACACTGTTTGACTGTATATTGTGAATGTAGCAGGTAGAGATTATGCTAGTGTCATGGCGGCTAAGGGGAAGGACACAGCAGCAGGCAGCATACTTTTTCTCGAGAGGGTCTCTTTATTTATTCAAAGTTCAGGATTACAAACACAAAACACAACTGAAATAGCCGGAGTGTCGCTTTCCCTCAGAGGACCTTCACTCCACGACACTCCTATGTTTCACGCTCCCCCTCAGATTCTCCGGAGGACCTTCACTCTGAGGAGACCCAGGTAGCTCACACCAAAACACAGTCCGAGAGCCTCTCGACTCGATTTGGAAATGGAAAAAATATAAAATGAACACTAATTGCCCTCAGTCTGGAGCTCCATGCAGTATTTTGCCTCATTGGGTGAGGGCCATCATGGGAAAAGGTGAGGGATCAGCCCAGAACTACACGGGAGGAGCTCATTAATGATCTGAAGGCAGTTGGGACCACAGTCACTGAGACCACAACTGGTAACTCACTATATCATAATGGACTGGAATCTTGCAGTGCCTGAGGGTCCCCCTGCTCAGGATGGCACATGTACGAATGGTCTTAAGTTTGCCAGTGAACTAAATGATTCAGAGAAGGCTTGGGAGAAAGTGCTCTGGTCAGATGTGACCGAAATTGAGCCCTTTGCCATCAACTCGACCCCCATGTTAGGAGGAAGAGAAATGCTGAAGTAAATATTATGTTTGGGGATGTTTTTCTTCTTAGGGTACAGGATGACTTCACCACATTGAGGGGCCAATTGATGGGACCATGTACCGGGAAAATCTTGGACGAGAACCTCAGCAAGAGCATTGAAGATGGGTTGTGGATGGTCTTCCAGCATGACAGTGATTCAAAAAAATACAACCAAGGAAGCAAAGGAGTGGCAAAAGAAGAAGCACATTAAGGTCCTGGACTGGCCTAGCCAGTCTCCAGGACTGGTTTCATATTCTACTTATCCTCTCTTGTCCTTCATGCTGGACCTTTATGTAAATAAAGTCCCACCTGAAATAGGTGCAAACTGAGATTTTTTATTCACCATGTTCTAAAAGAATCCTTCCATCCCTGGTGTGACACCACTTGTATCTGGAACACAGTCATGCACTGTGTTACACATTTGCACATTCTCAGACTGTAAACAGATTGGAGCAGTTCCTATTGCGGCAGAAGGCTTTCCAGCTTTTTGTTGCCTCTGAACCAACAAGAGGATCAGAGTAGCAGCTGATTCTAGATCTAGCTTGCATTAGAAAGAGGCTCGCACATTCATAACCCATATGGTTCCTGTAAACCAAATCACACATTGTTATATTCCCTTGTTCTGCAGTGTCTGGCGTCAGCACTAATGAGTGACATTCACAAACTGCACAAACACTGAAAACGTGATTGTCCCCCCCCCCCCCCCCCCTCTATTTTTTTTATTTTCTCCCACTGGTCTTTGAAAATTGGAGCAAATGTAGTGTCTTTTTTGTAAATCAGCACCACTAGACATGCAGAATGAAGCTGTCAAGTCTGATGCATATGAGACCTGCCCAACTAATTGTGCTCTCATGTGACCGTGCAGGTGTACTGTGCAGTCCAGTGTAGGCTAGAAAAAAGGACACAGGGTTAGAAAAAAAGATTTCAATGAAGATCAAAAGGGAAAAATGTGACCAGTTATGTTCACAGAGGCTCATAACTACAGCCACAACTGATACGGCTGAGATATGAACCACAGCCGCCTCAGTTGAGTTACATCTTACCTCGGCCCAGCTTTGCTTTAGCCAGGTGTTCTGAAAGGCCCTTTTGTGTACAGAGAGGACAACTGCCTGCTACCAGCATTTATCTTAATAAACAATCATTTTTTTTTTTTTTTACTTTGGTATTGATAATTAATTGATGACTTTCTTTATTGATTAATTGATGAGTAAAAACTAGTCACTCCTGACTTGCCTCGCTTTTCTCAGTTTTTCAGGTGATCCAGAGGCAACTGGCACTTTAGCATTATTGACAAATTACTGGAAATATTTTGGTTTAAAAAATTACCCTTTCTGACTTTTCAAATTTGGTTTAAAAAAGGATGAGTTCAAAATGTAGTGCATTTTTTGAACTTATCCTCATGTTGTTTGAACTCATGTTGTAATATCTTAACATAAAGATTTGTCATTACGTATAAAAGCCTGGATTGTGCTATTTTTTATTCAAATATGTCTTGTTGAGTAAGACATGCTTTGTAATCTGTGAAACTCTGGTGCCCAATGATTGGTATAGAGCGTATTATGTAAAGGTGGCCTAGCTCTGTCAGCTAATGGCTTGCCTGTCTATATAAGTTATGGATGTAGCCTTTTGTGCAGAAGGGTCGCCCATAAAGGCCCACCTTTTTAATTCACAGTCACCCCTGGTTATACTAAATGGCTGATAGTGGAATTGGAAGGCTAGTTTATACCGGTACACACGCTCTTTTGTTCCAAATATAGCCATTAACTTTGATGAGTGAACAGAGGAACATTTTCCCCCACTTCGTTTTCACAAGGTTAAACATTTCCTAAATCAGCTCTAGGCTACGGCTTATGGATGTACCCTTCAAATATATTTTGTATGTAAAGCTATTTCATTTTGAGTCTGTTTTTGCATTTGAATGTATGAGTGGCGCTGAAGAGCACTTCATTATAACTGGAAAATGTCGAAATTCAGAGCGAATGTGGTTAAATCTATTTCAATAAATGTGACACTTTCACTGCTTGCGCTTTTACGCTGTCAATAACGTTCCTCGTTCTTGTTGCAACATGCGAATGCACTCTGTGAGGGACCCTTTCATGTTAATTGTGTCTGTGTTCCAGCAAAGAGCCTTCAAACGCCGCCGCCTAGTCCCCATCTGCCGCCAAAACACTGATTGTGAATGTAGCGAAATCCTGATTACTGAATTTCTGAGCAGCTCCTTTGTGTACGCCACTTCATTTTTCCTTTCTTGAGCAGATTATTAAAAATTGATAATTCTTTGTAATGGCCTCATTTCTGTCAGTTTTCATATTTTAATCCTGTTTTAAGGAAAACAAGATACATTAATCAAATATGACAGAACACACTCTTAATGTAATCATGCGAGGGAATATGAATTGCAAATGCTCAAGCAGCACCTCCTCTCTCCAAATGTACTTCCATTAATGTTACAAAATAAAATAATCATGACCATTTTAAATAGAGATCGGCTACATGCCATGCAATGGAATATTTGCAGTTCGCTTTGTTGGAATTGGATAAAAGTGGGGGCTTTGCGACAAAAGCTGGCAGGCTTTCAAGCGGAGATCAAGTCTTGCGGATGGGGGCTCTGAGCAAATAAGAGACTGCGGTTTCACTGCTTTGACTGCTTCCTCGCCACTGGAGAGGAAACACTGCTTTTCTAAGTTACAACCTGGGGAATCCTTTGCCTGAGTTATCCTGCTCATGCCACATCACTTCTCACTCCACTGACATGGGCCTTGCCTGGCAGTAGGTGGCAAAGTGGACTGAAACATGAGCTGTGGATTAAGTGGTATCACTGGCCTTAAGCACAGACTTGCAGTGCCTAAATCTTACCTTTTTGATGACTGTTAACTCGTTTTTATGCTTTATAACTTCCATAAGAAGAGTATTTTCCACACAAAAAAAGTTAATGCAACCCGGATCAGTGTTTTTTTTTCCTGAGAGCCAGCATCACAATGCCGGGAAAGGCATTAAAAAATCATAACTAAATAAGTATGTGTTCGCAGGCAAAAAAAAGGTGTAAGCCCAACTGCGCTCATAAACAGAAATCAGCATGCGAAAAACGGAATGAATATTTTAAGAGGTTAGGGAGAAAATAGCTCTAATGAAGAAAGGCAGTTCTAAAAGGCTGACCCTGGCCTCTGGATTCTTCCCAGGGTACCTTGGCCACACTTAGAGAAAAGCAGATAATTTGTTAATGTCACGCACTTGTTGGAAATGGCAGATAAATGGATTCTAGCCATTATTTGCCAGCCTAAGTGAAGTGAAGGAGGCAGCATGGTGGAGAGGACAAACCCAGTTATGAGTGATAAGTGTCTGAAAGCTAATGAAGGCTGGATAGGCCAAGGTCAATGGCTGCCAGTGAGGTGTCTGTGCCGCTCCACTGTCCTGCTGCTTAAATATAGTGGAAATATACATTGAGCTTTTAACACCTTGAAACATGGCAGAGGATGGAATATGAAATATGCGCTTGTAATGGCTTTTTAATGATGCCCCCCCAACCCCCCCACCCTGGCCTGAGATTGGAAATCGGAGGTGAACCTTGATATCGCTGCACTAAGTGCTTGTAATGCACCGTAACTTTTTTCCCTCAGTGTGGACGAGGCCATTCTACACAGGTGACGGATGCCTTACTGACACATCATGCCAAAGGATAATACTGCGCCAATGATACTTAAAGACACAGAATAATACGGACAGAAATAGTCTTTTCTTTTTACGTTGTTGTGATATCATGAAGGCGTTTTGACTTAGAATTACCATAATAACATCAATCTGTCACCTTTTTGTCAATTAATAAAACTAAACGAATACCTTTACCTAAAATCCAATGATTTATAAGCCACTCTAAAACATATATTTTCATTTTAATGTCTGAAAAGTGGAGGCAATGTTTCTCTAATCCATGATTTAAATGAGTTTTGTGGAAAATGAAATTCACACATTTTTTCCCTTACAGCAAATCTTAGCTGTTGTCCATTAGTCAACACATGTTCAGTGTTTGAGTTTACCCTGGAGCTATAAGGCTAATGTAGCTGGTAAACAGTGATGGCTTGTTGTAGTAATGGATGGGAGAGCTAAAAACACTAACACAACATCTTACACACTGGTGCATTACATTTGAGAGCCTCATCCCAACTGCTGCAACGAAACCATCAAATGAGCTGTCGAGCAACTACTGATGTTTAAAAGTTTAAATGTTGACGTGTACCAACAGCTATAGCAAGTTAACATTAATAGTGCTTTTGTATATTTTACAGCAGTGTTGCACGTTTTAACCTGGCGGGCAAAAATGTGCAAAAAACAAAGGAACCAATAGTTCAAAGAGTAAAAACTTGGTCTCCACATTTTTATTTTAGTCTACTGAACACACTCCTGAGTCCTCTGAATTGTAGACGCTGTGTCATTTATAAAAATGGACCACAAAACTGTACACAATTGTGTATGTTTAAAAACCTGTTATTTTTTTCACTCCCAAAACATCACAAAACAAGAACACACACTTTGTGACACCTTTAGATGATTGTGTGTAAAGTTTCAAATATAGCAAATAGCAAATATGCAAAGTAGATAATTTCTCTACAAGAACAAACAAAGTTTAAATTCAAATCGTTACTGAAGAACCTTGAAATTTCTTGCCTGGATGTTTTTGCCAGCTTTAAATGTCCATGCACAGCTAATATAAACCATCAAGGCACTAACACAGCAATTCAGTTTAGGACACTACAAGAAATAAGCATTATTCCAAATGTGAAAATCCAATAAAGGCTTATTATGACAAATTACAAATACTCATGTAATGCTTAGACTTAGACAACATCTGACTATGATCGTGAACAAGTTCATGAAAAGTCATGATCAGGTATATGTGTGGTATTTTATAATAAATTTGAGCCAATCAGATTTTAGACCTAACCACCCCTATGCCACTGACTGCTGGCTACATTAATACTTAATAATGAATAAATACAAGTATTAAGTAATAAATGCTTAATAAATACAAAAATAATGTTTTTTCCCATGAAATATCCCTTTAAATCTCTAAAGCCAGTCACAGAGGAGTTTTGATGCTTCCCAAGTTTTTGTATTGATAAGAACCATGAAGAATCAATGATGAGAGATACAGCCTAATGTCCTTACTGTTGCTCTGAGTGAGGAGTCTGTCGGTTCTCTCCTCTCGAGTGCTTAATGTCCTCTAAAGACCTATATTACACCCCAATTAGATGCCACTCTTGTTTCCTTACATCAAGGGCTTGACTCTACTGGCTTGTCACCCTCACTGGGCCCAATCAATTTCATGACTCCAGTTACTGCCCGGCTCGGGTAAAGCTGTGCCCTTAAACTTCAGCTTCCCTCCGGATCGATCAATAGCCCACATTCTTGCCAAGGTTCCATTTAAAGTTCATTTATTTCAGGCCATCATATAAAACAAGACAGAGCATCAATGTGGCCCCACTTTGTTTTATTTGTCAGAGGATTTCCAGTGTGACACTCTATCCTGAGGTCTGGAGCGAGCGCTGCTGGATACAGCAGAGTGCATTCCTCAGCATAAGCACTTCAAGATCACATCACATCATGTAACGCACATGAATACAGAGGACTGGTGTGTATAACTTTAGTGTCTACAATATATGTGCCTTTTCTCATCACAGTACTTTTTTACTGTTTTACAATATCAATCCAATGTAGTTGTCGTACCATCAGTACTGTTTGCCACAAATTCCATTTGCAGATGTTACATACAGTTTAAAATACATGTAATGGTTACAGAGAGGTGAAGGAAAAGCATACACACCTTACTGATGTTAACCAACTCCAGTTTATGCACAGCATAGACCCTCTGAACAGTTCTTCGTTGTTACTGTCTTATAAACTGCACCTTGACAGCTTAATGAGTAAAACAATATCCAAGAAGTTTATAGCAACCAGGTCATATTAATATAATTGGATTTTAATTTCATTACTATTTTTATTGCATTCATGTGTGAGCATTACAATATGGCACTGGTTTATTGACAGGAGCTTTACCAGTCGCTCACAGTTGTTCACAATCAATATTACAGCTTTAACAAGACACTGTGCATGGCCTCCAAAGTTGTGAGGGCAGGGGTTTGTGAAGACTATGATGGCACACACTTCATTTTACCTCCCACAATAGGGGAGCACAGGCCTAAAGTGGGGAGCGCAGATTTATTATGTAGCTAAACAAGTTCAAGTAAAATGTTTCAACAGCTGTCTAGATTCTCCAGAATTGCCCCAAGCACTATTTCTGTACAATATACTGTGATAACCTTCATCATAAGTTTGTAAGCTCCTCAGAAATGTTACTCGGGTGTGTAAATCACCCTCCTGATGTTTTAGAAAGGGCTATTAAAACTAAGCTGCCATAACAAATTGGAAATATATATGGTCCTCAAATAAATTGATTTTTTTTCCAAAAACATCCTATAGACGTCATGTAGATAACGAAACAAACAAACAAACAAACAAAAACAACAACGTTATTACATCCAATGTTGTTGATGAGCTAAGAGATGTTTAGTGTTCAGGACTAAACTAAATTTTAAGATTTCCACTTCACCTTTGAGGCTTTAATTGGCTGAACTGACCGCAGTCTTTAGGTGCTTGGAACAAAGTTTCATTTGCCGCAGGTATGAAATATGCATGAAATTATTAATATCCTTGCTCAAATATTTAAAAAACTAAAATGCGTCCACTTTCCCAACAGACCACCTGGAATGCAATATCATTTACATGCATTCTTTAGACTGAAGCTTGCTTACTTTTGAAGGGTTTCTGGAGTTGATACGCCCCGTAGATCTCAAGGAGAGGTTTTGGTTTGCATGTCACTATATAGGCACTGCCCTTGAGGTGGAATGTGACAACTCTCAAATCTCCTGACATGCCCTCACAATACCATTGCTTTACATTCCTCATGGACACAAAAAGTTCATGTGCAGAAGTTGACTTAATTTTTAATTACTTTACTTTATGCGTAATTAATTAGCACATAATGGAGTTGCACACCTTCTCTGTCATGTTAATATTTAAGTCTCTCTGGTCCACAGAGATACTTCTGTAGGTTTCACACGTTTCATATGTTTGCGCTCAGCCTAGTTCAGCCATGTGCAGTGAATTCATCTGCTGTGATTTTTTATTGGACAAATTGTTTCAATAAGCAGAGCATGACATGTGCTGACCACAGGTTCCAGGACACTTTATGGCTCAGTCTATATAAAAACATGGTAGTCCATGCATAGTGCTTATAATCTCCAGATGATTGAAATCTCCAGTGCAGCTTTGTCAAAACACACACTCTAGGCCATTGGAGAAGAACTGTTGTATTAATTCACTTCAGTATCATCAGTATTCATTCACTGATGCACCTTTTACCGAGTTCCACTTTAACCATTCACTTTTGGATTTTGGAGCTTTAACATGTGTCACATATTTGTGGTTAACCTGGTCTTGTATGTTTGATAAATATTTTAAATGCATATATTGCATTTAGTAACTGACACTAACTTTTTACTGACAAACAGTAAGGCAACCATTATGTTGACTGTTCCACTAAGCTGCAAAAGGTTATAGTCAAATTAACCCATCAATTTACCCTCTTGTTGATTCAGCTCCTGGTCTGCTTGGTTCACACCTCTCACTGTCTACCTTTACGATTTTACTGTAGAACCAAAGAAAACATTTCAGTTCCTATGTTAAAATATGATGGACATAGTAAGAAAGTCCTCTTCCCTTTGGAACTTTGGGGATTTGTTTAGGAGCAAAGGACCTCATTAAACTGGCTTATAACTCACTTACTCACTAACCAAATAAACGTAGTTTGTGGTCAAATGAAAAGTGAAGGGGCAGCGCAAGACATGAGAAAATCACTCAAAATAATTATATGGAGATATTTCATATTCAGCTGATTATATATTCACTTTGAGTTCAATTCATTTCGGCCAGTTTTGCTTTGATTAGCCTTTTATAACCAGTCGACTCAGATTTAGAGCTTGAGCCTCAAATGTGTCCAGAAAAATTGTTTAAAAAATTGTTTAAAAAAACAGAATAACAGGATTTAAACACTCTGTGCCATATGTACAGTATATATGTGAAAGAGGCCTCAAAGAATGTGATGCAGCTGCAACATGCACACAATCTGGAAATATCATTTCCAAAACTCAGTTTCCTGTTTTTGGAGTAGAACTGTCCCTGTGAAAATTGTGTTGGTGGGACAAACTCCTTTAATTAACATTGCTCTCTTTTCGTCACTGAGCTTTCCCTGTCTGTTTTGTCGTGAGCTTGTTGAAGGCTCAATTATTTCACTGTGCAGGTGGTGGATGGGGCTTCAGGCGCATTGTGAATGTATACTGTTACTGGTGTACGGCACGTTTTTCGCTGTGCATGCATTCACACATACTTCTCGTAAATAGCTAACACTGATAACGATTTACCTGACCAGGTTGTAGCTAGGTCACTAGTGTCGTTACATCACTGAAACAACAATCCTTTTTTTTACACGGGTAGCCTAGCGGGATCTTGCATGTGCCCATCTTTTTGTTCGCAAATATGGTTTTAGATCGCTGGCTTCCTCCATGTTCTCGGTATGTGGATATTGAGTATCAGTGTCAAGCAGTGGCAGGGTATTTGTGAGAGGAGTTAATTGAATGGGAAGCGGTTGGGAGGGGGGATAACTCCTTTAGTGCTTTTATATGCGTGGTGCGCCGACGCTGCTTACTGCTCTCCTCTCAGCAGTGGACTTGGCAGTGTGTGACAGATCTCTGGGAGTGATTTCTTGCAAAGCTGGCCCAAATGAAACCATCTTGTTTTAATCAGAGATTCTGGCTGCTGTACCAGCATCAGGAGCCGTGAAGCCTTGGCAAACAAACGCATCACAGTTTCCGTGGCACTCATACAAAATACACAAATATTTCCACTGTAATTACGCGTCAAGTTAAACAAGCAATTGAGGCCAGAGCTCGACGTGTTGGGAAAAGTGCGGGGCAAGCCGTAGCCGGACGTCCGGCACAGAGAGAGACCCTGGCAGGACAAATTAGACCCTCAGCTATTGATAGGTTTTAAATTGGCTTCCAGCAACATAATGGGCCACATTATAATTGTGACTGCTCAATGGATTGAGTTACATCATGTGGTCTTGGCTCTCTCTGTGTAGTGGAGAAGGTCTGCATCAGTTCACAAGATACACTTCAAAGCTTGGGTGAACGGCCAAGAAGGCTAAGTAGCTGTGAGATCACTGATGTGCCTCTTTTAGTTAGTTGTTCCTTCCTTTTTAAAGGCAACATTGAGGGTTTAAAAAACAAAAAGGCACCAGAACTGAAAGACGCTCAAAGCTGTAAACATTTTTGAGGGGCAGGTAGAGTAACTTAAACCCATACTTTTGTAAAAGTGTGCAACTTCCATGAGTAAAAGTACCTTTCTAAATACACTGGAATAGAAGCTTAAAAGCATCAGATACCAGGTAAATTGTAGTCCCCCCCAGGTATAAACTATGTAAATGGTAGTCGGGGTATCAATATTTATTGATAATCCTGATCCTGATGTTACTTTGTGAGAATTAATTCTTGAAAATATTGTTCTGTTAAATGCTGTAAACATCATTTTATGAAACTGCTGGCGAAAATTTAGTAGATTCTTGTAAAAAACTATTCCGTCTTTCTCAGCTTCACACACATACAGTATATACACTCATAACCACATTTAGATGCAGCAAATACTCTGTAATGGCAAAACACAACAACAAAAAACTCCCCAAAAAAACAAAGAGTTGTATAATGTCAAATTTCAGGTCTTGTTTCTTTCACTGAAGAGGCAGTTATATGACCGTTTATTAATGCAATGGCTTTCAACAATAATTATTAATGTTGACATTTGTAGTAGTTTTTACAGTATAAATCACAAACTACTCCACTTTTTACATGCAAGTAACATCAGTATCGGTATCACTACAGGTTTTGGGATCCTGTCCTGGGTATTACTTGGTATCTGTTTGGATCAGCCTTACCTAGTAAAGAGATTCTCAAAGATAATCTCTTTAATCTCTTTATGCACTGCATATTTGTACAATTTCATGCTCCTCTTTCATTAGAAATAAAATAAAATAAAATGTTTCTGTCTAGACACCATGCTCGGAGTCAATGCAACTGCAACTGCAACTGCAACTTAATATGGTACCATTAAATTACCTAATTTTACTTGAGGACACGTCACTGAGATTATGTAACTAATAACTTCCTGTCTGTGCTGTAAGTTTTAGGAATAGGTCAGTAATCAGGTTAAATGGTCGACATTGTTCCATGACTGTAATAAATAAGGCTCCTCTGTATTGTCCCATACTAAAGAACAAACCTAGTGAATCCGTGGCATGTCACTCCAGACAGACTGTTCGAAAGCCCAACTATTTCCGTGAGTGATTGTAAGTGATTGGTCGAGTATTAGCGGAAGATTGCTGCTACTTGAAAATAATAAGCACTGGAAAGTAATAATAAAAATATATATTATAAAGTATTTGAAGTTTCTTTTCATAAAGGAATTAGAAGAGTGGATTTGGTCCCTCTTAGAACTCATGATAGGCAGCTGTGCGGCATTTAAAAAAAACCAACTTGTCAGCTGCTTTATATCCTCTTAAAATCTGAGCCTTGCAAAAAAGATTGTGTCACATATGGTGCCGTCTGTCTCTCCACTGCACTAAAACCTGTCTTTTGAGATCTCTTCAGCTGCCTCCAGCACTCTCTATCACTTACAACTGTTTTCAGAGGTTCGCATTTACACAGTATATTCATGCATTTGCACATGTGTGTGTTGTGTGTGTGTCTGAGTCTGTGTGTGAATGGTTATGCTGGCAAAATAACATTTGGTTCTTTTTGCTTCATGTATATTAGCTGAAAGACAGTCCGAACACCATCAGCCGGGGCTTGAAAAGTGTTGATACTGGAAGAATAAAGAAACTGCCGTATTTTACTTCTACTTAGCCTCCTTGAATCTATTGTTTAGCTGTTTCCCTTATAAGATTTCCCTTCATTATACCTCGCCACAAATGGAAAGACAAACAGATCCTAAGGGTCCAGGACGGCAGGTTTCCTCCAAAGTTTTCCAGAAGATTATATCAATTACACGCTGCACTACACTTTACACCCTGTTTCCTGTGGTTTCCTTCTTTTCATGTTTTATATTTCTATATATTTAAAGGGCCCATATCATGGAAAAAAAGAATTTTCAGCACTTTTCTGAAACAGAAGACTTAGATGTAGTACCTGAATACTGGCACAGTTTTAAAACATTTACTACCCGCTCTCTGTCTCAAATAAAGTGATGTTTTGAATCCATTTTTTGTAATGGCATGAAAACCACTTCATTTGCAAATCAGTCTACAGTGGTTTGGCTCCGCCCATTCATGCTGAAGTTACATGTAGTGTTTTGGCCAGGACTGGCACAAAAGAGGGCAACCAGTGGCACCAGAAATCATTTACATATATCATCAAATTAGGACTGTTTGGTAGCTAAAATCACACATAAGTGATGAGTCAGAAGTGATCCTCATGAACTAATAAGATAAAATAAAATAATATAAAATAAAAATGTAGTATATGAGCCCATTTAAACAATATTGATAAAAAGATAGATGACACCTATTAGCCTATTATGTCTAGTTTTTGATCATGTCATTTTCAGAATTTTAATAACAATTAAATTGTCATTTTCTGTTGTTTCAGCGTAAAATTAACATGTAACCAAAAGACAAAATTTAACATGACAAGCAACCTTTCTTATGATTTGATCCCATTTCTGCAGCCTTCATTAGGTGACATATGGACCAAGAGACATTTCAGATGAGGAGCCTAGTGGGTTAATATCACTAAGAGACCTGAGATCCACATAGTAGATCCAAATCTACTATATTAGCAGTACAGAATAGTACATTGTCATTAGGAGTTTGGGATACTATCATAGAATCATTCATCTTCCCTTCTCACACCAGCTGTCTGCATGTTCTCCATCACCACATCTGCAAACCTCCTACTAGATCTTTCTCTTCTCCTCTCCCCTGCAGCTCCATCCTCAACATCCTCCTCCCAACACACTCAGAGACTCTCCTCAACATCCTTCTCCCAACACACTCAGAGCCTCTCCTC
>JBBJLR010000139.1:23725714-23736647 GCA_037577145.1 Brachypetersius gabonensis
AAAGCGTCCACACGGGCGTTCAGCACCGGCGTTCGGCCGGCTGCGCGTTCGGATGGCGTCAAATAAACGCTGCATGCAACATTTCTTGGCGTCAAAATAATACACTAAACTACAGATTGGGCGTCAGGCTGGCGTTAAACGGCGTCAGACTAACGCCAGTTGAACGCTTTGCTGACATCGATCAAGCGCCGCTACCAAACGCCACAAAAATGCCTATGGCTTTCAGAGCGCATTCATTTCGAACGTCCGTGTGAACGAGGCCTAAGTGTGACTTCTGAACTGCCGATCATTATCATTTGTGTCTTGTATTCTGGAAAGGGGAACTATCTTTTACATTTTGCCATTTCTTTCAAGAAAAAGTGTGAATCCGAATCTGCCAATACAGAATGCATATTAAATATACGTGGGGTTATATAACTAGTTATAGCTATTACATAACTATTTAAAAATATGATTATGTGGTTAGACATCAACTGTGGAGCTAAAGGGACAGTACATGTCATATTTAAATAACTTTCCAGAGCAGATGAGGAAGTATTGACACTTTTTTTCTGCAGGGACATCCATGCTGTGTGCCCAGAACATTTAAAGGAGCTGTTTAGCTTGTCATGCAGAATTCCGCCAATGTCACTAAAATCAGCATCTCGTGTGAAGGTGAAAGGAAGATGCTGGTCGATGGAAGTGTAATTAAGTTTCATGAAGAAAATATAGCACTTTTGCTGAAGGTGAAACAGCCCTTGAGGCTGTTTTCTGTGCATGCAGTGTGTACCAATGTATGCACACCATTATCTAATAACAGCCCCACGCTTCAGCTTTCTAAGTGGTCTCTGTCAATGAGACTGGGCGCTGGTAGGGGAGGAACATTAGGGAATCATCCCGAGTTCCATCTCAGTCATTGGGCTGTAGCCTGGCATGTGTGGCACAATCTGCTGGAAGTTTGCCCTGCAGATCAATTGAGTGGCGACCGCTCTGTTATCAACAGCCCCGGCAGAAATAAAAAACAATATATAGCAATGTATGATTCTGAGATTTAATTTTCCTGCTGCTCTCCATTTATATAATATATGAAATGAACCCCAAATTAATTTGCAGCGAAGCTCTAAAGTAACAATGTAATCTCAGTGTTAGACCACAGTTGCAAATGGATTTCTGTCTCTTGTAATTTTATAAGAAGCACTCCGGGGGTCACCTTAAAAGATGTCACCATTTTTTAAAGCCAAAACTACCCTGCAGCCTGTCAGCAAAGAAATCTTTGCAATGCAATCTGTTTTGTTCCATCGATTTGTCCCGTATCATGTCCTGCTGCATGGTGGGCCCGTTTTGTTGGGTGGGATTGGCACAGATGACTAATTTTATACCCAGATGTCTGTAATAAAGTCGGAGTATCTGTTTACTTGTGTGCTATCTAGTGCTTAGAACTTCCTGACTTGTGCGGAATTATTTGAACCCTGCTAAATGTTAACGGAACAGCATTACATTGCATGGCACAGCATGAAGGAGGGGGATAAAACACTGCATTCTATTTGAGCCATGTCTCTCAGCTTTCCTCTTGTGTTTAATTACAGGAAAACTAACGTGAAACTCAAACTGTGACCAGTCAATATTTGCGGCACATCTATTCATTTAATGCTGCAGCCATGAAACGTCCGAATGCTCAGCTGTGGCGGTAAATCCCCAATCGTCTCTGTTATCTGAAATGCCTTTTTAAACTTATACGTTTGTCACCACTGCCTCCTTTGATTCAGACAGCATATTGTAAGGCAATTAGACTCAGCTCCACCAAAGGCAAGCAAGCATGTTGAAAAAGGGCTGCACAGGTGAAATGAGATCAGATCAGATTTTGCCTAATAACACGTATCAGTGTCACTTCAACACGTCTTTATGGGTGGAAAAGAGGGGAGTTCATGTCAGCGTATCGTGTAACATTCATTGTTGAGGCCAGCAAACATGGCTGGGGCACTGACATTTCTAACTGTGTTAGACCTCATATGCACCAAAAGTGTTACTTGAGTATTAAAAAAGTCAGCAACTTTCACATTTCTAAATGAGAGGTTCATCTGACACTGTGCCTCCACCTCCAACACCTGTCAAGCTATCCGTCACGGCCTGAAATCTCCTCCAGTGCCACAACATTACCCCTTATACGGCAAATCCACTCAGCATTGCTCGATCTTTTCAAACGTCACAGGAGGCTTCCCAAATGCATGTGGGCCATAACTCAGATCCTAAATTTAGGCATTATTAACACACCCCTTTTACTGCCTCTCTGTTTGATTTATTTTTCATTTGTACTTTTGGTCAGACATTCCCTAGTAAACAATAACAGGTGTTTGTCTTCCAAATAGATTTACTTTTGAAGGAATTACAGGTTGAATTTATAATTAAAGGAGACACAGGGACTGCCCTGAACAGTGTTAGTTCGGTCTAGATTAAGGTGAAACTTTGAGTGCAGTGTACTTTTTGAGGTCAGGTAATTGCTTTTGAAATGTGTTTGGGGTTTTCCTCGACCGAGAACACTAAGAGTGAGAACACATGAGAACAAGCATAGCATGCTTTCACTTGATCTTCAGTGTTTGCAACATTACAGTGGCCTCAGAGAATAAGAAAAAACCCAAATAAATTCTCAGTCCTGCTATTCTCAACACATAAAGAATCCTCTGTCCCCAGCATGGAGGTAAAAAGCCCCTCTGCGCGCCGCTAGATCCGGGGAAACCTGATCAGATGGCTTGTTAATTTCATCATTTCAGAACTTTATGGATTTTCCAGTTGCTGCACATTTCATAAACAAGCTTTTCAGCCGAGCCCCTCCTCTGGCTGTCCCTTGTATGTCAGCGTTTTTCTGTGAAGGAAGAGTCCGGAGGCCTGAAAGTTTATAAATAAGCCTTCTATCAAGTTCCACAACAGGTGTGACCTCCCTGTGTCCTAAAACTGAACACTTTCAATGGCTGATATCTGAAAAGAGGGGGGTGGGAGGGGGAGGAGGGGATTTACTGCCATCTAAAATAGAGATGTTTATCATGCACTCAATGTTACCTTTCCCTGCACTGCATTACTCACATTTTGGTTTGGTTTTATAACACATAGTTGTTCATCACTTCCCGGACACCGCTATGCTGAATGCACAGCATAGTCAAGCCATTCTGGTCCCAAATGAATTAATGGCAAATGGTGTGGCAGCATATCAGCTGTGGGTTGGACTGCAGAGTAGAGTTTGCAGAGATACAGTCTGAGAAAATCCACTTTTACCAGAGGAGTGCTTGAAATTTAACTGGGCTAGCATGTGCTAAAGCCATATGAACAAAAATCACACTCATTTCCCACCCCTTCCTCTCCAGGCTGCAGCTGAGAAAAAAATCACTCTGTCTACCAGACTTCTGCTTTGTGCAATGCAAGTCTATTCAACACTTTTCAAAGGTAATTATGTAATTACAAATGTATTAAGTAGTACGTTATACACTTATTTATTTCAATGTTGGACTGATGTTCTGTATTTTAAAAATTTAGTCTATGCTTTAACTTTTTCCTGTTTTTTTGAGACCGCTTACCAGTTGTTTCATAAAGCAGTGTAAGAAAGTGGTCCAAATTTTACAGGATGGGACTATGTGCAAGTTCCTCTCTTTTAGAAGACTGATAAATGTCTCCATTTCTGCTTGTATATCTACCGATATCTACCTTTAAATCTGCACATACAGCAGTATTTTAACACTTCATATTGAAAATCACTGTTGTTTGAAATCTTCTAATGGGGTTTTGCAGGTTAGTTCTCATTGGTTATGCACTCATCGTTGTATAAGAGTGTCAGTCTGTCCAATATTAAATACACACCTCTGAAAAGATCAGGCTGCTCTATGCTGTGAGCTTTTTGGAGCAATGTATATTCGCGCTGAAATCTTGAAATCGTATTCCATATTAGAAGTCCTAAGGAGTGAGTAAGACATCCTCACACTTGCTTTCACATGGACCTCTTTGTGTCCCATGGCTGTTTTTGCAGTGGGCAGTAGTTTTGAAAGCTGCCTGCCCCCATATGCCATGCGAAAACAACAGTCTGTGTTTTTTTTTCTTTTGCATGTCAATCAGATGGCCTTTTCCTATCAAATGTCTTCATCATATTAAGCAATGAACTGCACTGAACTCTCTGGCGACAGGGACTTTTAAGGGTTAATTTTAGATGCACGGTAAGTGCAGTGCTTTGTTCCTTTCAGCCGTTACCGCTGACCACATTACAACGCTTGCATCATTTTCTCAGGAGTCCGTGCACTTTAATGTGGTGGAGTCTGGAAGCGCATTATCTCTGATTAGAGAGTACATTGTTCCATTTTACTCACTTCTTCAGCATTGTTCTACATTTCCATGGGCTCTAGTGTTCTGTGAGGGTCCGTGGAGTGGACGTCCCATTTGACCACATTTAGCTCAAAATCAGATCAACAAAAGCAGTTCTTCAATTCTGCTTCATGTGCAATTGTTTTCTAAGAGAAGCTTAGAGCAAAATTGGCTCCTTGAATGGGCACTGGAGGGATGATTCGAGTGCTCTCTTTGTGGACTCAGGTGTAAATGTGAAGGACGTCTCCTTTGCTATTTACACAGGAGCTGGCGTGAGCACTGCGCAGTCCATGGCGGCAAACAGGTGAGGGAGAGAGGAGGCTTGTTGGATTACTTTACATTATTTTGATTAATTATTCAGGCGTCTCCATTTTGACTGTGATCACTCCACACTGCTTGCCACTGTGTGATACGCTATGCTGTCATAATTGACCTCATCTGAAAGGGAAATGCTCACCAGCCAAGCCATCATTAGATCGATCAGTTGCATCATATCTAAGCTGCGTGCTTATATTACTTTTGTTTGTTCATTTGCTGCGACTTTGACCTTTTAAACCCTTTTTCTTTTGCATCCGAATCCCTGACTCCTCGGCGGGAGTTGGAACGAGGCCTTGACTGTGGTGAATAATTCAAGAAATAGATAAATAGCTGAAATCGTCGTTTGTCAAATGGGAGATTAGTATAGCAGAGCGATTGGGGGGTGGGGGGCACAGAGCACCCTTTGTCTTACCCCCTATCGGAGAGTGTCAAAATCATATAAATATTTCAGAATGAGGTGTGTGCACAGTCCAAACACCCCTATCAGGCATCTGCTCTCAGAGGGCTCGCAGACGAAGACAGGTGCAGGCGCATGAAAGAGGATTTTGTTTCTAAAACAGCTTTTGCCGTTTTCCTGCTTCTGCAGATCCCTGTCTGTGAGAAATGTTCACGTAATCATACACCAGACGCTCTGAAAGACCACTAAAGTTGATCCTCTGGGACATATGGTGGCTAAAAGCGGGGAAGAGATAGAGAGGGGAGCAGTAGAGGAGCTGTCTGAGGGGGTTTCATAAGAAAAAGAGGAATCAGTTTGTTTTCAGTACACTTCATGCTGTATTGGCTTATCTTCATTCAAGCTGACTTTTATTTGTTTCTTTTCTTTATCTTAATCTTACAGCTAATAGCGTCAGAGACTACAATAAATTAGACAGTTGACCCAGACCAACATCTTTACTGTGCTGTGCTAAGCTTAGACACCCAAGAAGAGATTCTCCATAGCTATTACTTTTGGCTGTAAATGTATTTTAGCCGTTTAAACATCTATATATCATTACTGTAAATACAAATAAACATAAAAAGTAACATTTTATGTTTTTATTAGTTGGATGTGTTAGTTGGATGAATACAGACAGAGGGTTTTGAACTTCCACTGCTGCTGGATGCGTTAGTCCATCAGCAGCTTCTGATTTAATTTAACGAAGAGATGAAAATACAGGTAAAAAAAAAAACCTTTTTTGTAATCATCAGAAACCACAACACACTTGTCTAAACCAGTTTTTTTTATGCTGATTTCAGATCTGCTTTCAGTTTTTTCAGTCACATCACCTTTTTGAATTATGAGTAATATTAGATTTGCAATAGTCTTGCATGCGTTTTTTATTAAACCTCAGGCACCAATCAAGTAACTGTTTCAATATTTTCAGTGCAAAGTCAGACAGGCCACACTGTGGCATAGATATAATGATCAGTGTCAGTCAGCTACCACTGTTTCTTCAAAAACACTAAGTTATATATTGCATGATAGCGTCATCACAAAAACTGTACGTGCGGGAAACACTAAACACAGATTGCAGGTGTTCAATCATAACTGAGGAGACTGGACGCTGGTACTGGTAACTTTCCTTAAGGAGAGTTCTGGACATGAATTAAGTCCATATTAGTTAAGTTAATTAGGTTAAGCAAATACACTCACTTCAAATCACGATATGTATATGTTTATTTATATTTGATCAAATAAATATTTCTTGTAATTAACTATAATTTTCCCATTGCCTGGTGCAGAGGACATTTGCACTTCACTGTAGAGCTAATTCATGTGCAGTGTCAATTATAAGAATAAATAAATTACCAAATAAATATCTGTGAAGTATTTTAGGTGTATAGTGAAGAGTATAATTTAATACGTGGCTGTTTCTGTCCATTACGTTTTGCTGTTTTGCCAGTCAACACCAAAGTTGTGCTCAGTTGCTTGTCTCCAGAACTAAACAAAGCTCAGTGCAACTCGGTTCAAAGATTTAATTGTGTTTTGCAAAGGATGTGTTAGACGAAATGGCAAAGTTACAAGGTCTCTTACGCTGTTAAGCACCATGAAGAGAACGGTTGTGATATTAAAACTAATATCTTTGACATTGTCTTGTGATGCTTGTGTTAAAAGACCTGTTTATTTTCATCATTAGAGGAGTGTGTTGTCTCCTGAACAAGCGGGTCGAGCTTGCACTCCCAGCGAGGCTCTGTCTGGCTTTTTTTTTTTCTTTCTTTCTTTCTTTCTTTCTTTCTTTCTTTTTTTTTCCATTTCAGTCATCAAATGCTGCTTACAACATAATGAGAGATGTGGCAATTAATTTTCTTTTAATCAAGGTCGAAATGAAGTAAATTGGTACAGCTCTGCAAGCCCTCATTTTCTATTTTTGCAGTGATGCAAAACAAATACGATAAAATGATGGCCCTCCTCACCTTCAGTAATTAGAAACCGTGAACGATCAGACGAAGATGATATGTGATATACAGTACCTCCGACTCTCTCTCTCCCCCAGAGATCGCATTCCATCTCTTTTCAAGCAGATGACCATGCTTTCCGCCTGCACCCGCTCGTCTCCCGTCCCTCCTTTCTTTTTCTTTTTTTCTCCCTCCTCCCCGCGCTTACAGACAGAGGGAGCAGCTCAACTTGACATTGACTGCTGTGTTGTTGTAATGCCTCTCAAATCTTATTAAAGACCACAACTGCAGAGGACCTTGCTGACTCCACAGATTTCCATTAACCGCGTTGTTTCAGTATCCTACAAGCTGATTAAGAATTTATTAAAATGAGACTCTAACTCTGCACCCAGATATCTTATCAACGCCATATGGCTGCATTGTTGGTAGGCCGCACTAATAAAGGCTCGGAATTAGCCCGGCTCCATTAACAGAAGCTCTGAAACACTCATTCTGATGAAACGGTGATGCACATTATGTGGACTGACTGTGGGTCTCGTTTCACGTTCTTGGGCCGCTTCCAAATGTAGTTTCAGAGATTTGTTCATCTGCGTGCACGCAACTTTGTACATGTATTAATATCTCGGCACTGCGGTCTCCATCCTCCCGCGGGTTTGAGTTCTTGTTTTGATTAGGTGATATTCTAATGTGTAAACAATGCTCCACACCTTCATTTCCTGTGTAAGTGATTGAGGAAATGACCACCTACCTGTTATTGTGCACAAATTAGGCATGAACCTGAATGGAAAAAACACATTGTTGCATTCACGGCCTTCCAAAACATGTTCAGAGAAGCTCCAGGCTCCTGACCTTGACTCTGGCTTAAAGGTTGCCTACTTAGCCCATTCTGGGTCCCCATTATGGCATATTTACCACGTCTATCTAACACACATTTCATAGGCCATATACCTTGACACAAAGAATACGCAGTCATATTCATGAAATAATGCAAAGTATGGGGAATGCATTAAGCCTCCACTCAGCGCTGACTAAATAAAATAGGAACAGCTGCCCAATCTGTTAAACTTCTCTCTCTTCAGCCAGATTTCCCCCATCTCCTCTCCTCCTGCTCCTTATTTACTGAACACAGGCAGCTGCCACCACCCCTAACGTCCAGCACGCAGACAGACGCTTGCTTCTCCAGGACGTTTTTTTTGCACTGGTCTTCTTCTAATTAAGTTGATTGCCAGTTGCTCGTCCTTCCGTGCGATGCAACTGTGTATCACCGTCGCCCTTGATTAAGCTCTTGCTGGGTTATTCGGGGATCTCTGCAGGTATTTACACAGACGAAAGTATTACTTTTCATTCAGGACAATATTTCATTACTGCCTGTTTCTCTCCTCTGTGAAGAGAAATGAGGCTCTTTCAGCTTGTGAGCACCGACATCACATTAACAATTAGAAATCCTACATCCTACATATCCTGCATTTTTCTAGTATTTCATTCCTTTCCCTGAGGTCCACATGTGAGGTTATGTGGTTTTCTGTACCAGTCATAATTATTTTTCAGGACCATCTATTCTTTAGTATTTAACTAAGTGACTTTGTTAGTACGACATTAAGACTGATATGCAAATAAGCTCCAGTCTGATTGGCTTCATTGTATTTTGTAAACATTTCAAAAGGAAGTCCTTTCTGACACAGTTCTCATAACGTTTATGCGAATGTGTGGGACTGAAATGCTGTAGGCAGGGTGGGTTTTTCTTGACCTTCAAATCCACTGTCAGGGTTTTTGTGACATCACAAAAACCAGCAAATAAAAAACAAGCTGTTTTGGAGCTCAATTTCCATATATGGTCTGTGTACTACTTTAAAGTCTTTCATTCCGAAAGGGTGTGGTTTTTCATTATATGAGCCCTTTAAAGAATAAAAAATCACAGGTGTGTCTCATTTACAAAAAGGTACCATCCTTTAAATGGCTCTCTGTGAAACCTGAGTTCATGATGTAGTTTCAAGCTATAACTAAATTATAATGTGTTTGTTTTTGTGTTCTTCTTTTCTTTCTATCTTTCAATCTTTCTTTATTATAGCTGACTCTTTAGGTCACGCTCGGACACTGAAGGGTCAAAATGTTTCTGCTCAGCTGTCTAGAGGTGTTAATATCCAGTAAATCCGACGTCAGGGTTTTGTGCTTGAGTGGGGCGCAGGTGTCTTTACGTTAAAAATGCTTACGCATTAGCATGGCCATATGGTCAGTGCTTCATCACCTAGTCAATGTGGATGTTGAAGGTGGAATTCATCAGTTTTGTCAATTTCTATTGTTCACTTGTAGGAGTGGCAGCATATTTTTTTTGCATAGTTTCGTTGAAATGAAATTCTCTCTTTGTTCAAACAAGCGCCCTTCCCTTTCAGGTTGGACTGCTGTGAGAATAGAGTCATCTTTTCGCTTCTGTGTAACGCTCAAATAAACAGCCAACATTCTAGTCTTATATGCATGATAATACTGCTACTAAAAGACATGACACCAGGTCACTGCCCTTTTTAACATTTTATCCGAGTCTTCCCTGATATGCATTTGAGCTTAATATAAGACCATGACTTGATTGTTAAAAAAAAGCCAGATTGACAAAAAAGGGAAATAATTGCTTTAAGTGGTTCAGCTTAGCAGTATGGCTCTTCTAACCCTGTCCTACCTTGTTATTAGCTTTTAATGTTTCATAATTAGAGATGGCACTGGCGGAGGAGGCTGTAGGCTCAGGGTTTGCTGGGTCTGCCCTTGAGAGCGGCCCTAATGAATCAATGGATGGCAATAATTGTGCTGGTCATTACTGAATCAAGTGATCTGCAGAATAATGTATTGATTTCTGGCCTTTCTTACTACATTATTATTCTGTATCACCGTATTGCAACATCAGGGGAATTGACTGATGGGTATGCAGAATCAGTGGCATGATCAGAGTTCAACATCTGCATTCCGTCACTTCGCCTAGAAAGTGAACATATGAAGGCGCTTGAATGTGTTGAACATTTCCAATAAACGAGTCGTAGGATTTTATCACAGCCACAGTAATGTTTCTGCATCTAAGTGTGACCTGACTGAAAGCAGCCGTGTATTTGACCAGAGGCTTCCTTTGTGTGAGCGTCTTGTATTACGTTGGAGAAGTGCTTTCTTGTGACATGATGTTAAAACCGAGCGTTAAAAAGTGTTGAACCCAACAGTTTGAACCGCAGAACATGAGCAGTGCTTCTGAACACAGTGGGCTATCTCAACATTAAATATGTAGGATTTGTAACAGTATCCCACCAGCAATAATAGGATGGGGATTTGAACTATGAACACGTCTTGTAATATTTATCAACTAGCAGACCTGAAATATTATTCTATTCAGCATTAATAGCCCAAAGTGTAAAAGGCCATTGATATGTTGAGAAAGGTTTAAAGGTGAGTCACGTCTAAAACAGCATTAGGCCATAATAACAAGATTATTCCAATGGATATCTAGCCATTCAGAATGGTTTCCTACGACACAATTTGGCCTCTCGTGTCAGTTGCATGCAAAAGTTTGGGAGTCCCTGGTCAAACTGCTTAAATCAAAGAAAGAAAAATAAGTGCACACAAGTATGTCTTCTGCACATATTATGCAAAATTAGCTGGAAAAAAAATAAAACATAGACTGTGCAAAAATAGACACAATCTATGTTTTTTGTCCAGTATTTTAGAATAAATTGTAAAACAAATGCGATATTTAAGTCTCTTCCATGTGTAAGATGTGTTCATTTTGCTTAGAAAGTCAGACAAAACAAGTCGTGATGTTGATGTTTCACATGACTGTATATATTATTCATGAGGTAATAGACTGTACCACCGGGGTGGTGGTGGCCTAGTGGTAGGATACTTGCCTCCGGACCAAAAGGTCACAGGTTCGAATCCCACCTCCAGC
>JBBJLR010000139.1:23739503-23774698 GCA_037577145.1 Brachypetersius gabonensis
TATATATATATATGTGTGTGTGTGTGTGTGTGTGTGTGTGTATCCACAACAAAAAGGACAAAATGACATTTTGAGGAACGTTTTCACCATTGTTCAGACTCACAAAAAGTAAAAACAAAAAGATGAATTCTCTGATGAATTAATCTTACTAAAATGATTTTAGATCAAAACTTCGCGACTGCATTGACTACTGTAGGAAGTTAACATCCTGCGACATCCTTCGGTTAACAGGTCTGAATCGGAACGAGGTGCGAGTGAACTGGGTTTTTCCCACCCGTATTTGAACACGCCCCGCCCCTTATGCACTTTGATTGGCCATTAGATTTTATTCGTAAACAATCCGTCAAATTATGTCAAAACCCAGGGTGGTGGAGAAACGCTGTCAGCCAATCACAGCGCGCGGGGGCGTGGCCGTTATGAATACAGGTGGGAAAAGAAACCCCAGTTGACGGGTTTGACGGGTCAGGCTAAAGGAGGTCCGCTCCGGCTTTTCCCTCTGCTCGGAGAGAAATTCAATTAAGCACTCCTCTTCCCACTCAGCTCTCCAGGGCACATCTTGCGGGCTGCTCGCCCTGTCTGTTAGAAATAGGGGGAAAATGCAATAATAATAAAAAAGAGAGAGAAATAAAAAAGAAAAAAAAGCAAATGACCCAACTTTGATCACGCATGCTCCCTCGGCGTCCACCTTTCTCGCCCAACCTTTCCTCCTATTAAGTTGGGAAAAAAGCGACGAAGTAGCCCCGCAGGTAAGACTTTATTTTCGACTATCCACTCAGATCACTTCTGCGGCTCGGACAGAATAAAAAGTGCTCCATGTCGACTTTTAACCGTGCCCAGGTGTTTCCGGACGGAGGGAGGATTTTAGACCCGCGCTCGAAACCTCTGATCAGTCCGGCGGAGAGAAAACTCACCTGTTTCATCCACTTACCAAAGTAGTTGAGGGTCGGGGGATTGGTGCGCGGGCAGGGGGAAAGTGAAGCGGCGACACGCAGCCATTCTTTTATTAACATTAACAGTAAGATTAACATTAACACCAAAACGCGCGCCGCTAACTTTGCGCCTCTTTAAGAAACGCCGCACTTTGCTGCTGTACAGCCGCGCTGCTCCTCCAGAGTTCAGTTCTGACAGTGTCGGGCTGTTTCTGCTCCTTCACCGCACAGTAAACTCAGCCGGTCTCCTTTTCTATTGCGTTAAAACAGCCTCCAGTTCTCCAGTTCTCTTTTGTCCGAGAGCAGACCGTCCCGCCGGGCTGTGCTGATTTAACCCGGACTGAGAGAGCAGGCTCGGGACACTTTCACGCTGGTTTTGAGTGCAGCACTGGCTGAAGTGAAACTGAGAGAGAAAATAAGTTTTTTGCACGCTCTTGCACATACAACATTGTTTATCTATCTATCTATCTATCTATCTATCTATCTATCTATCTATCTATCTATCTATCTATCTATCTACCTATCTATCTACCTATCTATCTATCTATCTATCTATCTACCTATCTATCTATCTATCTATCTATCTATCTATATGAAATATATATATATATATATACACTGATGTGTGTAAAGAAAAGCCTGTTGCTGATCTGATCAGCTCAGTCTATACATCCATACGATGCTGATTCGACACTGAGCCGTTTAATCTTAGTAAACAGCCCCTGAAGTACTGGAGTCTGCTGGTGCAATGCTGACCTGGTGTCGTAAGAAGAGTGCTGCTCAGGACAGTGGTTTGTTATGCAGCAGGTTTTTGGCCGTGTAAAGTGACCTGGATACATGCATGGGCTGGAGGGGTGTAGAATATACCCCACACCAGCCTGTGAGCTCGCCCAGTCACACTGTGCCTCTGTTCACACTGTTTCTGTTTCGGCTGAGCGTGGCCGAAGTTGTCACTGTCCCACATTGGTGTCTACTGTTATTCTAGTAGCTGCAGAGAAGCCTGCGAGGGATTTTGGGTTAATCCCAGAAGCCTCTGAACACTGAGTCCTGTGATGACTCTTGTTGTGTCTCCCCTGTGTGGTTATGGGCCACTTTAAGCATATGAGACATTGTTGATTAGATTAGGGCATAAGAGGTCCTAGAAAATGCCACTTATCTTGCGTTTTGGCCAACCTTGCTTATTTCTGTTTGTCTCAACTCCAGAAGAAAGTACATTCACCCAGATCAACACAGATATGTGTAATTTTTTTTTATTGCATCCTGGCTATAGATTGTACATCACACGGCTGTGTAAAGGCCTATAAATGCAGTTTTAATTGTAAGTGGCTGGTAAATATGAGCAAACCGGCACATGTTTGTTTGCGCACAATTTACAGCATGCGAGAGAGTGAGAAAGATCAGCGGCTCTTTAAAACCCTGGGGTCTGCCGATTCTCGCTGGATCTTTCTTCTTTGCTAATTATTGTGTTGTTTTCAGAGCAAATATGTCATATCCATGGCGACCAGGCAGGTTTATCGTCTTTCTCATGCAATGCCTCACATAAGTAATTAATTACTCTCTTTTTTTTCCCCTCTCTCTCTTCTCTGTGTCTGCAGTTAAACCAATCATTCGAGGAAAGCCATCTCATATTTAAAATGCTTGTGGTATCTGAGTGAAGGTAAACACAACTTATTTTCTACAGTTTATCAAATTTTTTTCCATTGATTTGTTTCCTCTTCTGGAATGTTTTGTCTTCTAAATGTCTTTTGCATGTATGCCTTTTTTTCTCCCTGTTTGTTATCCCTTTTGAACAACATGGGATCTTTGCATTCTAGGCATGTGCAGCATTTAAGCAGTGCAGCTTTATAGCATTATGGGAGCGTATGTACCTGTGTATCTTTGCAGTTTTGCATTTTACACATGCAGTTCTGCGTACTGTCCTAAACCGTGCCTCCGCACAAACACTCGGATTAAACAGCTGGTTGGATAGCATTCAGTTCTGTCAAAGAAATTTGGCCACTGAGTGATCACAGCCTTCCCTCTGCTCGCCGATTATCGACTGGCCATATGTAATTGTTGATTAGTGTGTGAGCCGTGGGGTGTGTGTAGCAGTGGTGGTCCCAGTCGTCCTGCAGTGTGTGTGTGGAGTGTGGTGGCATGTGGCTCATGTCCGAAGGTGCGCTTCCATCTGGACAGCCAACCACCTCACACTGGCCCAGCACTTTTACAGGAGCTCGTCTGCCTCAGTGTTGATGAAGCACTGCCATGTCCATCTGTCCCTTGTTTTCATCCTCTGACACTTTCACACCTCCTTTTCTTCCTCCTCATCTTCTCTTTGCAGCTCAGATTTTACCTAATGCCCGTAGGGCTGGAGTCCGCAGTGTCTTTGGCATATCGTGCTTTATATCGTAGATTTATGCACAAAATGATCTGTTTATCGGGAAACGTATTTCCATGCATACATGAATGCAGACCTATCATACAGGCAATTCCAGAACCATGAAAATGAAAATGAGCTCAAATCAAAAGCAATTAAAATATGAGGGATGTTTTGAAATGGAACACATGCGTAATCTTCCGCTTTCTTTTTTTTTTCACAAAAATTTCTTTAGTAGTATTTCTTTTAAAATATAGATTTAAAAAATATTGCCACCCCACAGAAGGCACTGGACTGTCATGCCTATCAAGCTTGGGGAACACTTGTTGAGGGATCTTGGACCACACCTGCATGCAGAGTGTTTACAGTCCCCTGATATTCCCGTGTCTTTGCTAGTGGATGTATTTCATCAATAAGTACCATAAGTGTAAAATTAGCTTTGAATTTGGAGTCTGAAAGAACCATGGCAAATCTGCAAAACTGATTTTGTGTTTCCACAGCTATTCCTGTGTGGATTTTGGTGTTTGGGGTCTTGATCTCGCTGTAGCGACCAGGTTTCAGCCTTCAGGAAGCGGCAGATATGTTTCGGGCTAAAATCACTAACAGTAGAACTGCCCCAAAGTATCAATGACCCAACACCATGCTGGACAGTGGATATCAGGTGCTTTTTGTTTGTTCAGTTTTTGTCTCATCTGACCATCACAAAATTGCATTCCAAATTCCAGTGGCTTTGTGGAGTTCTGGTGGTGCATTTTATGGCTTGTTCTTAGAAATGGAGTCTTTCATGGAACTCTTTCAAAAATCTCCTGGTCATGGAGGTGGCATGTGAGCGTAGATTTTGACATTTGAAAACCTGTTTAACTAAACCGTGCTGTTTTTAAAATGTGATCTTAGGTTTCGTCTTTGCCTTTCTCACCATTCCCTCTCTGTGCATGGGTGCAGTCTGCACGGGTGTTCTATGCTTTCTTTATTGCCTTGATTGTGCTTATGGTAGTTTCAACTGACTCCTATTTTTATGGCCATTTCCTGATCTGTACGAGCCCACAACCTTCTGGCCATTTTTAACTGAAAGCTTTGTTTTTACTTCTGTTTATGAATGACAGAGAATTCATATCTGTGTAGCCTTATATTCATCCCTCAGAGAAACTGGAAATGGTCCTTGAGTTCTCCCCTAAATCAGAGATATCTAAATATTGCAAAATTGCATAAACCTTTCAAAATGAGTCCTTCGCTGGTGTGGTTTTTACTGATATGATGATAATATTGAGCAATATTATTGGCCAGCCATGATCGACCAGGCCTTAATGTCAATCCCTGTTAGGACTCGACTAGTATATTGGTTGACTGATAATGTCGCCTGATATTGACAGCTTGGTTTTAATCACTCGTTATTGCTAATAACACACTGATAATTAGTGATCCTTATCTTTGAATTTATAATCTCATAATGATTGGGCAAAACATGAGATAGTTCTGCCATAGATGGTTCTGCAGAATGTATTGAAATGTAGCCTTTATCCTAAAAATAATGTGTTATAACACATGTCCTTTTTTGAGCAATCTGTATTAGATTTGTAGCTCAGTCTGTGTGGACTAAAGAAACACATAAAACATACCAGCACATTTCCAGTATTTTATATAAGCCACAATATACAATAACAATAATTTTCTCTTTAACAGACAAAAATTTGATCATAAATGTTGCCTTTTTAAATAAACTTAACTTCAAAATAGGTGACTGGCTGTTAGAGTGTCACAATCTTTGCCTGCCTCAAGTTGTTTATCTTATTAAATGATCACATAGATCTTTGTTGGTAAAGAAAATTTGTAATGCCGGGACACTCCACCCCTGACAGTTCTGACACTGTTTTAACAATTGAGGGCTGACAGTCATACTAGTCTGCAAAGTACTGTTGAACGTATATTACCCCTCTTGTACTCTAAAATCAGTATCTCCATCAGCTTTTACATTTTTATATAGGAGCAAGTATTAATCCCTGTTTAAACACACACTATTCTCTTTGGAAAATGATAATCAATTAGGTGTCCAGAATATCAGTGGCTTAAGAGGTTTTTTGTTATAGTGTATTATTAATTCCTGATAATAGAGAGTTAGACCAACTGGAGTTTATAACAGAACCAGATGTTGCGGATTGTTTTAAATATTTTTTGCTTCATCCCCAAGATTAGATTTGGCATTTAGACCTAGATTCTAACACTTAGGGAAAGTAAACACAATCTTCTAATGAATCTCTCAGGTTATAGGAGATGCAGTGACTCCATCGGGCACGATACCACACATAGTAAAAGCTTGCACAAAATACTCCTGCGGCATCTCCCTCTCGCTTCGCTGTCGAGCTGCGCGGTTTCTGGTGCTAAACAAGCTCACGTTAGCCTCATTAGTGCTGTTGATGTTCAGTGACACAGAGCGAGCAGGAAAATGACTAAAGTTGAACAAAGTTAGCCTAATGCCAAGATGCAGGTGTTTTAAGTTTTCTGTGTTGCAAACATGTGCGATTGTATAGTACTTTAAAAACTTAAGCGCACACATACACACACACACACACACACACACACACACACACACACACACACACACACACACACACACACAAACATACATCATATTGTCTGTTGTCTGCAAATGATTTGTAGCTCAGGCCATATTGGTTCTCTTGGATCTTTTTAAAAAACTTTGTGTTACCTTCATATCTGAAGCATGTTGTTTATAGGTTTCATTATATCTATACAGCATATCTGTTCATACAGATCAACTGTGATACATTGTGAGTAAGAACTGAAATCTTGTTTCTAGGCTAAAAAATCGTGATACACATTCATTCATAAAGAATCGTCATGTCCGAAGCTTCACACTTTCTTCTGGCTTTGCGCTCTGACAAGGAACTTTCAAAGCTTGAGGGATGTTTTCTTTTTCCTTTTTTGTCTGACCTTGGCTTTGAACCCGGAGCCCTTGCGCTACAAATGTACATTCATAATTCCACACTCTGCCTGACACCGCTCAAGATGTAGTGTAATTGCTTTTTCACACCTCCACTTTGTAAATTGCACGATGTAATGATTTGGTATCCATCTTCACACCATTGTAGGCCTTGTAAAATCTACTTCCCTGTACAGAGGAGCGTGAGGAGCCTCATGTTTGTTTAATCATCGTTATTATTTTTATTTTAGTGCTTGGGAAATGTCCTCTTTGCATGCTTGATCAACCAGTGGAGAAATCCAATATAATTGAGGTTCAAGGTGAATTGCGTCCCGAGCATTTCCCCTTGACCGAAAAAAAAAGAGAGAGCGCACGCAAAAAAATCTCGGGCAAAATAAACAAATCACGGTGACAACAGTAATATAGGCTTGATTTTGAAGGCATGAAATAAGTATCGATTTAAGCCTTCACTTCATAGATGAAAATGGCCTTTTTGGTAATTTGTCCAGGGCCCTTTCAATACAGGAGGAAAAGAGAGAGAGGAAGAGTGTGTGAGGGAGGGAGAGGGAGAGGGAGGGAGAGACGGAGAGCGAGTGAGACGGGAAGGGAGGGAGAGTGAGAGGAGAGCAAGCTAACAAGACAGAGAAAGGGACATGCTGCCCCTTTCCGAGCTCATTATCATTCTTAATAAGTCTTAAGGAAAGAAGGAGCATTGAGTGTAAATGCAAGGTAATCCTAACGCTGGCCAAGGTTAGTGGGGACACAAGCACATGCACAAGCCCTCCCAGCTGGCCAGTCGTGTCCACGGCGGGGCCTTTTCTACACCTGTTGTGGCTGAAAAAATGAAAAGTGCACTCAGAATCCAACCTGCACTCCCAGTCCGAACACATTTCCATACTCTAAACCCGCCCCCCAAGCCCTAACAGATCTACAATAATCTGAATCTGAAGGTTTTGCTGTATTGTGCTTTGGAATAGACCATTAACTAAAAGGGGAAAAAAAGAGAAAAACATCCCTGCAGCGAGAAGTAAACAGGTCCTGGAGTGTGTTGTAGTGTAGGTGTTGGCTGCCAGGTATTTATTACAGTTGCGAGAAGATTAAGTGATTGCATGGGCAAAGCTGTGTTTAGCTTACAAGTGAGTTTAGTGAATTATCACACTGAGGAAACTGGTTGACTAGTTGAGAGGGATTTAGAACGTATGAACACTCACACACTGGGACAAATCATCTGCAGGGCCTGTATTTATATTACAGACATTTCTGCCTCTGTACTCGCCCCCTTCTGCTCTCCTGAGAAAAGTTTATTTTCAGCTCACACACAGTGATTCTCTCGTGCCGTGTCAGTTTACACTTTATGTGCGATGTCGTATGCCTGCTTTTCCTATTTCAGAGGCTGCTTTTATTTGTTGTTTTAAGGCAGTCCGCAGGCCCCGGCTCTGATAAGTGTGTAGTGATGCACCGTGCACTCTACTGCATCTCTAATCAGTCCACATCTGAATAATACACAATTATGCGCCGCAGCAAACAAACAAGCAAACACAAGCCAGGCTGATCCGCTGGCTGAGAAGGAGCTGCCCTTTTGTCTGCTTTGTGCTAATGTCATCTCTTGCCTCTGTGCGTCACATAAAGATGATTTACCTTCAAACAGATGTTCTGAGCCTTTTACGTTCGGACTGTTGGTCCTATTTTCCGCCCTTTCAAAGGTTATGAATGAAACGCAGAGCCTTTTGAGTGCCCCTGTCTAATTGCTCATGTTTGTGGCACTGTTGTTTTCTGGCTCTGAGATGGAAAGTGCAGAGAAAGCTTGGATGCAAGCCTTTGGGACCGCTTGGTGTGGTTACATCAGTGCAGGCACCTGTAGGAGCGTCTTTTCCTGCAACTCTGCTCTCTGTAGTCCCCTCCCCGCCGCTCTCCTGGCTGGGGTTTGGATGGCAACCTGCCGGCTTCAGGTCCCATGGGGCGGGTTGGGTGGCGGAGAGCCATCGCCATGGTGATCAGAACCCAGAACCTCCACAAAGCAGGTCCATTGTGACTGGCGTGCGTCGAGGTGAGAGGAACAAAATGTCACAGCAACGGGCCTTTTTTTTCCTTTTTGTTGTTTTTGTCTTGAAGGCCCAGTGGGGTTTGTTTAGCCTTTGATTCATCCGCGCCGCTGTCTGCTAAACGAGCTGTTTGTGATATCGCTTAATTGCCTCTTTTAAGTCATCCGTTTTGGTCTGGTGTGCTTGCTCTCTTGCTGCAAAATACGAAGGAAAATTGAGAAAACCAGGTGGAAGAGTGTTCAATTCTGCCATTTAGGGAAAAAAAAAATATGTTCAGAAAATACCTTATTGGAACATTGAGAAATATGATGTTCACATGAATAAAATGCAATACATGAGCTTGATCATTTCCAGAAGTCGGTAAAATCAGAGACAAACTGCACTGATGTTATATATTTCATACGATGTTCACCTCTGAAGTATGTACATTTCCGTCAGCATTTTTCTCAGTTATCATGCCTGTAATACCTCAATACTGACATGTGAAACATTGTAAGTAGTAAAAATAATGCTACCAGTCCAAAATATATGACAGATAACCCATGCTTCTGCCACTGGCACCCTTCATGATAATGACCTAAAATCAGTACATAACAAACTAAACTACACATTAAAAGCAGGTTATGTTGCGCTTAAACAAATCGATGCAAGTTGCATATTTTCAATATATTCTTTTACACATTATCATGTTTTGGATCAAAAGCAGTGTCACTAGAAACACATTAACAAAAGTCTTTAAAAGTATTGGCACCCCATTCTTGATATTTAGTAAAGCGTTCCCTGGCAACAAGAGCAGCACTTACACACTTTCTGTAATGTATAGAAAAGTCGGCGAACACTTGGACGAAGCAATCTTGGACCACACCTCCATGCAGAACATTTCCAGAACCTTGATATTCTTGGGTTTTGGGTCTTGGCTTTTCTTGGGTCTTGGCTTCAGTACACACCACAGGTATTCAGTTAGACTCAAACGTGGAGACTGAAGGGCCTTCCTCTTCAGATACCTATTTGTTTGTGGCCAATATCTGTACGTATTGCTTATTTTATGTTTCGATCCAATATCTTGAGGAAACAGAAGATAATACAGAGATTAACCAAACTTAACAAGTTAAAGTGGGCCACAGTCTGTCAAGGTGAGCCCCCTCACAATGAGAGAAACTCTTCAGACTGATCCCTGTTTGAAAGCAACACTAGTATAAAAGTAGACGTATGATTGGCTTCCAATGAAAGTGGAGCCCAAACCTTTCAGTATGCAGCTGTTAGACAGTTTAAACCAGCGAACTCCAGCATTTTCCTGCTTAAACACACCTGATTCCACTCAGTGGTTAGTTACCAGGCCTGGTATGTGTGTTTAGTTCAGTTAGAGTGGGATTACTTGTTGCATGGAAAAGTACTTTGTAAAAAAGTCTGAACAGGTCGGAAGTTGATTTCAAGGATGTGTGTTGATGAGAGATGCTGCTTTTGTTTGTGTGAAGCTTTGTTTTGTTTTCCATCAATCCAAGATTTATTTGACTTAAACTGGTTGTTCATGTCATCTTTTAAAAACTGATGTTACTGTGTACTATAATTAGGCACAAGATTAAGACGAACGACAGGTGAAGTGAATAACATTAATTATCAGTCAATTTTTGAGGTACTGGAAGCAGAAAACATAGGTGATCACAAGTATAAGTGACAGGAATCTTTGCAAAGGGACAAATTGTGAAGGCAAACAGCAGGTTATGTGGGGTATTCCCAGTATACAGTGGAAGTGGTCCAAAGAAGGACAACCAGTGAACCAGGTACAGGATCATGGGTCCCCAGGGCTCACTGATGCAAGAGGTGTGTAAGGGGCTGTATAGCTCAGTGTATAATATAAGTGATAATGAACAGGAATGGAAAACCCCCTCATTTAAGCAAATGACTTAAGTGACTTAAAATGACTTAAGTAAAACCACATTAGTTAAAAACTTCTCAAGTCTTGAATATACTTATTGTAGAAACAAGGTCATGTAACCAAAGCTTACATTAACAGCAGAAAATAAGTCAAGATCTTAAAGGTTTGCCTGACAATTGTCATATTTGAGTGTAAGTATTGAAGTACAAACCTAAAGTGGCTAAATTGCTTCCTAGCTGTAGTTCCCAATTGACAACAGACATGTCTCAAGCTCAAGTAAACCAACCTACAACAGTCTGTAGTTTCCTCAAATAATAGTGATCAGATAAAATAATCGACTTAAGAAAATGTTCACATGACATGACATCACTGGATGTTGCATTAGCAGTAGCTGAAAAAGATTAGTGTGTCTTGGATAATGCACATTCTAGTCTTGACCTTCCCAGCTTGCTTGTATATGAGAGTGGATGTTATCGATAGCAGGTTGAAAATCGGAGAGAAAGTTGGGTAAAAATCAGACATGTATGTGTCATTGTTTTGTTGTAATAAGTGTGATGTCTGTCGTATCCATTACGGCTTGCATTACAAAACCTATTCTGGACAGAAAATGTTTTAGAGACAACTAAATGTCTTTCTATTCTGAGGGAAGATAACAGATCTTTAATTTTGTCTTTTAAATGATCTGATATGATAAATTGTGCTAAAAGTGAGAAACGACCGAATTTTATTTCAGATTATCTAGAAGTCTAGAGATACTGTTTTAAACATTTTGGAAATATGTTTGTGTGATTAATTATGGATTCAGATGCATATGCTATTAGATTTATATTCTGTATCCGCAGGGTCTGTATTCACATTTTGTTTCAATTTTAGAAAACTGAATTTTAGAAAATTGTTTCAATTTTTTGTACTTTCCACAGAACAATACTGTAAATACGATTAAATTTAAACACCTTCTACTTACAAACACAAGTGTGGGATTGATTGCAAGTTTGGTACTTCAGTACTTTCCAGGCTTTTTCTAGGCTTGCTTTAATAAGTGGAGTGGAATTGAATTAAAATCCACCTGTTTTCTGCTTTTGCATTAACTGGAGATAGTGGAGAAGGGTTAAACATCCTTGTAAAGTAAAGTGGTCCATGCTTTGTCTGTCTGTTGAGTATCGCAGATTGTGTTTTGTCGCTATCAGGCCTGGAAGGGGCTTTAGTTTATGGTAATTGATGCTGGTGCGGTGGGTGACATACGGCGAGGTGTGACAGGCGGGGCGCGGAGGCCGTGGCCATGGGGCGGGTCAGTGAAGGGGCTGACCGTGAGGAAGGCTCCAGGTTTACCTCCTCACCTCCAGGAGCATGCAGGCGGTGCTGTGTGACAGGCTCAGGGTGGAGCGTGGCCTCCGGAGTAGAGCTTTAGGCTGAAGGTGCTGGGGTGCCATCAACCACACTGCACCCAGACTGCCAACACTGTGGCCTCTGATCAACTACACACACACACATTCACTCACTCACTCGTTCTTCTCCTCACTTCCTTTCTTCTTGCAAAATGATTCTTTTCAGTCAATTAAAAATAAAAACTGTAATGGCTGTGTTATTATCAAGTAGATACATAATAATACTTTCTTTTCTTACTTCTCTTGTCTTTTTCTCTCGCTTTCTAATGCCCCTTTTTCCCCTTTAATTTTTTTATTTCACTGTTTTTCTATTTTCTTTTCGCAAAAAATACCGTGCCAAACTCTAATCTACTTTCAGTCAAAACAAAAAATCGTTTTCAAAAAATGATAAGTTCATGAATAAGTGTATTGTCTGGGACGTTTCAGCTCCTTCAGTGTTTAATCCACTTTTAATGTTTGTGCCTCTCCTGCCACTTTAACTTTTCCGTCCCTTTAATCTTAAACTGGTTAAAGTTAGAGCTTTAACCAGTTACAGCTGTGGCCGTAAAGATGTTCCCAAAGCTCTTGCTGACAAACTGGCTACATGCACACACCTCAGCTGCCATGCACATTTCTTTCTCATGTGCATCCAAAATGGATAAAGGAAAGATTTATGAGGAGATAAGAAAGAAGATAATCACAATGAAGGCAAAGTCTAGGTGAATTAGTTTCTGCTGTGCCTAAAAGATAAAGAGAAAATGACACTTGGCTGTGGCTATGACCTTGTAGAGCACCCTCAGACCACCAGCAACATATAACATGTTCATCTTTAAAGGGGACATATTATGCAAAACTCACTTTTGATATAATAGGTTTATGGGCTACAAAACATGTTCATGAAGTTCTTTGCACAAAATCACTCTCACATAAAGAGATCTCACCAGCTTTATTCTTCGCAGGTTCAGTTCACTTCAAAATGAATGTGTGACGTCCGACTGGGCAAATTTGCATAGAACCGCCACTCATCTGTCGAGACTCCACCCATTAGATTAGTAGAAAATCCGCCTTTTTGTCTGCCAGTTTTACGAGCATGGATAAACCGAGCACTATGGCTACAAAGGCAGGTTACACACAAAGTGTTGTGTTGTTGGCTGCAAAGAACTGCACAAATCCCTACACTATCTTGTGGCTTTCATTTCATTTTCGATGGTCATGTCTCAGCAACAATTGGTTTTGTTCCACCTTAAAAAGTTTCACCTTAAGTATTTAGGGTGGAACGGAAAATTCGAATTAGGAGCTGTGAATAAGGAGCTATCTTCAATGTCGTGGGGGATCTGTACCTACTGTCCATGACAAGTCAGCAGATGAGGGAGATGTAAGTACTTTCAAATAATGACTTTTGTGTTTCTATCGCAGTTAAGTATGAACTAACTTGTTCACTTCGTTTCGCGTGTGTCATATGAGCAGCGTAAGGGGTGGGTGGAGCATGGGATGAGTGGGGCGTGGCCAGAAACAGCTTATTTGCATGAAAGGGACAGAGCCCTGAAACGGCTTGTTTTGAAAGGGACCAAAACTGTGAAGATTAAAACTGGTGATATCTCTTTATGTGAGAGTGATTTTGTGCAAAGAACTTCATGAACATGTTTTGTAGCCCATAAACCTATTATAACTTGTTTTTAAAAAAGTGAGTTTTGCATAATATGTCCCGTTTAAATGATAGGATGAAATTAAGCTCCACTGTTGCTTCAGATGTGAATGTTTCTGTTCATCCTCCACAGTTAGAATTTTAATATTTGGTTGTTTATGCTTCTGTGTGATTTTTCTTTTAAATGAATGACCGGGTAGAGGTTGGTTGTTTTCACTGGAAGTTAAATAAACAAAACGATGCTTTCTGACTTTTTCACAGTGGTGTAACTGGAAAGGTTTTGTTAGTATAAAATGTTAGATATTTGCTAATTCATTGGGTGTATTTTGCTTCAACACTCAGCTTCATTTTCAAAGTGTTTTAAGTGTTGGCCCTGTCATCAGGAGCTTTGCTCTCTATGGTTGGGATGCCCTCCCTCTCCCCATCACTCTGCCAATCCTAACCAGCACAGGTGTCAGTTGGTAATGAGGTCTCTCTTCCAAGTGTGTTACGCTGCCCAGTCACATACAGTTAGCAGCAGTTCCAATAGATTAGATGGAGCTTCTTTTGACTTGGAGAAAGCCCATGCTACCCTTCAACCTTCCAAGGTTGGTGACATTGTGTCAGGGGCGCTGGAAACATTATAGCATATAGCACTTTTCAAACTCATTTGTCGAGAGGTGGAGAGCAGTGAACCCCCCCAACCCCCACCGCGGACAACAGCCGAGATGTAGAGCCATGCACCTCCCACAGTAAAAATGCTTCCGTCGTGCATCATTGTGTAGTGGAGGGAGTTCTCTAAAGAGGGCGGAAATGGCAGTTATTTAATTAGCCAGAAATCCAGCAATTAAATTAAATAATACATACATCTCTCCTCATGGTTTCCCACAGTCCACAGACATGTGCGTCAGGTGAATTGTGTGTGAGTGTGTGAGTGAATGGTGTGTGTGTGTGTGTGTGTTTCCTGTGGTGGGCTGGCACCCCGCCCAGAGTAGTCCCTGCATCGCGCCCACAGACCCTGGGATATGCTCCGGGTACCCGCGACCCTAGTGTGGGTTGAGCCGCGGGTTGAGTGAGTGAATATATACATATCATTTAATCAGAAAGTTTTCTGTTCCAAACAAAATGTCGTTTAAACTGCATGACGGAGGAGAGCTGATGGAATAAACTGACCTGTACTGGCACTAATATTACAGCACATTTACACACAGTGTGTGATGTTAGTTCATTAAAAATGATTTATAATATGTAAGAGTATTGCTAGACAGTAAAGGAAGGGTTTAAATTAATACCTTTGATGAAGAGCTGGGTGTCCCCAAACTTTTGAGGATCCCGGTCATGCTTCGGTATCTTTGTTGAAGTGCTGTGCTGTCTGTTCATCTCAATGGCACTGTTTAGTCCTCTTTCTTATTTTCTTTCTTTCGTTCTTCCTTTCTTTCGGCCTGTGTTTTCTTTGAGTAAGACCACAGCCGCTGCCTAGCTGTTCTCAATCAGCCTCCTGTGCTAATTCCACTTCAGGATTCCACTTGGCGCGCTCAGTAAATAAATTTTTCAGCGTTTATTAGAATCCAGCTCTGCCAGAAGGGATTCCTCTCTTCTCCTATAGCCGCTCCAGTAATTAGCAAATTGATTAGGAGAACTTCAACACACCTCCTCGGCTCTTATCTTCTCGTTCTAGGACAATATTGCTGTGCCATGGGACGGCGTAAATATTTTAAGGGGAAACCCTCAGCGAATCTCATTAATGGCTGTGGGGCACAGCAGCTGTCTCCTACTGTAGGTCCCAGCCAATTTTCTAAACTGTGATTAAAGAAAAGTTTTGGATTATTTAAACATGCCCAAGTCCTGTGGGTTTGCGGCGCCACCGAGGCCTTCCCTGAGCTTTTGTTTAATTTTTCTCCCCCCGCTTTCATTTTCATGTTCCTTTGTCAACTCCCTTCAGATCGATTAGCGTGAACTCGCTGGAGCGCCAGAGCTGTTGAGCGCACTGGTCATTCTGGGATGCATCGTGCAAAAAAATGACAAAGACCTCTCTTTTATGTACAAATGCTAATTAAATTTTTACCCCCCATCCCAGCGCTGCAGTGGCGAAGACTTGGTAGCAATTTGGCAGCTAATCAAATTGCATTTTAAATGGAGCCGTTTAAGGGCGACTGTAGATGGCTCTCAGGAAGACACAGTGGTGCAAATTAAGTCAGAATAAGACACTGTTTGGAGAAAGGAACAATAAAACAAAATCCACATCTCAATTGTCTTATGGGCTTAAGTAAACAGACAACTTACAGTATTTGATTTGCCGTTTTAATTAGTTAAAAGGAACACAGGTATACAATCAGCCGTGCGTTTGCAGAGAGAGGGGAGAAAACTGTTTTTCTTTTAATTATGCCGCCTCTGTCGCGCATGTCCTCGCGATTTAACTAACTGAGGGAAAATGCACAATCTAACAAACAGGAGGCTGTTAGATTGGTAAAAGGAGGTGGCACCCTGGAAATGATTCATCACTCCTAATTTGAGATTAAAGCCTGCTCGAAATGGCGAACTCTTTTAGAAAATCTTGTCAACAAGCGCGTTTGCTCACCAAAACGAAGGGGGTGGGGGGTGGGGGTGGGATATGTGCACTAAGAAGCTGTCCTCACACATTTGGTATACATCATTAAGTTCCTTGTAGCCAATCAAATTGCCCATTCACCCGGCATTCCAGAACATATTAGTGACGTCTCGTTAGCGGAAAACAGATAACTGAGGGAAAAATTAGGGAACGGGTCGGAGCTGTTTGTCAAGCAGAATGCCTGGAAAGGGTGATTCTCATGAAATGAGATTTCTGTTTCCGCTCTTTTTGGCCCGAAAGCCTGCCTGCCTGCTTCTTTTTCCATCAAGAATTCGGAACAGAATGCCTGCTATTACCCTTTGTCTCCTAACTTTATGTTCATCTCACGTTTTAACAGAAATATTCTGTCATGAATACTGTGATTAAGCAGTAATTATATCAGCTATGTCAGCAAAAGGCCCTTGGTATCTTATAAAACCGTTCCCATTCGTCAGCCTTTCGGTCAACAGGCAATTTAGCTGGACGTCTTATCCGTCTGGTCTTAGCTGTTGATCATGGTTGGCAGTAAAAGCTGTCGTTTGACAAGCCTTACATTTGGATTAATTAATTCAAGCCCCTTGATAAGTACTGAATGAAATATTACAGACCTGTAATAACATGAACTACATGAGACTCTTAACAGTAGGTGGTTGTGTTAGCAGTTTTGGTCACTCATTGTTCTCGCTAAGTCCAAACCCACAAATGTGGTCCTATGAAATTCTTGATGTGATAACTGCTTAATTAAGTCTCTTGCCCTTAATTTAGATTTCATGGTGTACTGGAAATGAAAGGAGATTGAGGCCTTGTGGTAAGAGCTAGCATTTCTCTGTAAGCAGGTTAGGCCTGGGCTGTATCTGCTGAACCATGCCAACCACAATTAGACTCCACCATGTGATCATTCCATTATGGGAAAATGGAAAAAAAAAAAGAAAGTACAAATACGTTTTTGGTGTTTATTTTGCAACCGCACCCCAACAGTCTGCAGTATTTAACTTGGGTGGAGAAGAATATGGGTGGGGAAGTACATTTTGTCAACAGAACCTGTCCTTTTACTCATAGAACAAGCCAGCCTGACAAAAAAAAGTACAAAAGTGTCACCCTGTATGAAGCAGGCAGAGTAAGCTGTGAGAAGTTTTTTTGTTTGTTTTATGGCTCAGTTTGCCCCTGAATGCTGATTGCTTTTCATATGAAAATGCCTCATTGCTTTTACACAGCAGAAAATAAGCGCCTAGTTTTATTGGGGGTTTGAAACCCAGAAACAGCCTCTACTGTCAGTCTCTTTTAAATCCACATTCCAGACCTTCCATGGGTCAGCCTGCTCTTCAGCCGGTCTATTTCGGTCTTGTGATAGTGTTATACAGTATGTATGGAGACAGACAGGAAAGACACGTGTTTGGACTCAGCTGAAAATGTGTAGCTCATTTTGAGCATGGCTACACCTCCCACAGTGCCAACGCATTGATTGGCTGCTGTCGAGGCTCTTCTGGCTGGTTGACATTGTCAGTCATGTAACATCTATTTATTGAGGTTTCTTCTGTTCTTTACCCATGATTCTAAAAGGGGCGCAGCTTAGTTGCTGTGTTAGCAGGAGGCTAGTCAACGGTGTCCCAAACACCAGGATCAACAACTTATGTCACGTGACATTGATTTGCAAATATTGTCCTCAGGCTGATAGTGCAATGTAAATGAATGGATCGATGAAGTGGATGACGGATCATGCCAGCCTGATAAGGCTGTGGCACACCCCGCTTCAACCGCCAGCCGCCTGCACACACTTTCAAACACATCAGCTGTATATTTCACAGTTTGTTTGTGAGCACACACATTTGTTTAATTTGAAGAATTGTTTGACCTGGGAATTCTGCCGATTTTCAAACTCTGTTCGATCATTGAGATGTTACCAAAGTCATAGAGAGTGTTTTTGAGTGAAATTATTCATGGTAAAGAAGCCAATCAACTCCGATTTAGGACCAAGCGCAATGGCAGTGCAAATATATATAACACAACAAATCATGTTATTTATTATGCAAATTCAACATCCAGAACATACATCCGTCATGTGAAATGATGGTAAATCTGAAAAATACTTTTTTACATTACAGCACTTTTCATATATATTAGGGCTGCACGATATTAGGAAAATAATGTTGTTGAGTGTTGCGATGGCGATATCACATGCGATAAGTAAGTAAAAACGTAGTTTTTATAGTGTTATAGTATTTCCATTTTTTTTTTAAAGAATTTACTTGAATAGAGCATTTAATGCTTCCGATAAAACATTTGAACCATTGAACATTGTTGAAAAAAATCTCAAAATATATATTTTTAATCATTTTAAATCTTAAATAAATGTAAACATAATTTAAATTATAGTGATTTTTTGCCCTCTTCTCTGTAGCACTGGGTGAAGAGTTTTGGAAAAACACCATTTATTGCAGTTCAGTCTTTCGCGATATGGATATTGCGCATGTTGATATTGCACATGTTGATATTGTGATGACCGTAAAATTGCGATATATAATTAATATATATATATATTATATATATATATTAATCTCACTGTAATCTTGGAATGAATCTAGATTAATCTAGATTAAAATTTTAATCTACATTAATCTAAATTAAAATGGCTCATTTGAATTCTGCCGAAGGTCTGAGCCCAGCCCCCCCAAAATGATCTCAACCCACCCTAAATATAGTCATTATTCTATTATTTTTTAATTATACATCCAAACATTTTATACAAGATATCACTGAGCGCAGATACGCACTTTGCAAATAGAAACAAGACTATGAATTGAAATGAAAAATAATAAGTCTGGCTATCATTACTGAATTAAAATGATGTAGTGGCTGTTGAAGTTGTTGTAGGTAGCAGCATTAGGACCCAGGCGAAGCTACACGGTGCTGCTTGTTAGCGAGTAGCAACCGGAGCCCTTTCATTCTCTGGTAGCGCCGTTTGTATTCAGTTTAACAGAACAATACTATGGGTGTCCATAACTGTTCATTGCTGAACTTTTCTTGTTTCCTTAAGTGAAAGGAAAGGTTTGGTGAAAAGTTTCAGCCCTCTATACACGCTAATTCCTTCCTACAGCCCTGGGGGCTAAGGCTAAGGCTAAGCCCCTCTTGTCTTTCCTTCCTAGTGACGTCACTGTTTCACAGTAGGTATACATGCACTAAAATATCAGGGTGAAAGTCATCATAGCTTGGGTAGTATAGACCCAGCTCCCAGCCCAACTTAGTGAATAGATTAACGGCGATATTTTTTCTATTGCCTGATAAGAGTCTCACATTAACGCAGCACGTTAACGCCGATAACGGCCCACCACTAATATATATATATTAGAATGACTAAACATGTTGGTTTTCTGGTTCCTATTAAAATCACTTTGAACTGTGGTCTGAATGCCGTTTTTCACATCAGTGACTTGGTTTACATCTTGAACATTTAACAATTTAGAAATATTTTTTTCTTTAAATGGCTAGGACCTGCTGCCAAATCCTGATTTCTGTTACTCAGTGTCAGAACTTTGGATAAGCTTTTGTAAGGATTAAATTCTTGACTTTTCTACGCTTTCTAACCATTTTAAAACACCACTTTTACTTTACATCATTTGAACAGTTAATTATGGATGGAAATGACTTGAAATGAAAGTGCATACCATCAATGTATGTTAAGAGTATTTCTTCCCTTCGTTTCAGAGATAGGAGGTTTTGTTATGACAACTGCTAGATGCACTTTGTACGTATGTTTGAGAAAACAATTTAAGAGGCCTGTTTTATGTATGGAAATAAATGTTGTACCTTCCTAAGCAGTGGCTAGACTCTGTTGTAGGAGGTGTTACCATTTTGTTTTCTTTTTAAAACAAAAAAGCCCTGACTTGGTGAAAGTTTAATTAATAAGAGAGCTAAAGCTGTGGAAAGAGGAGCTGGATGTAGGGTCTTTAAGGGGTACTTATTTTTCCATCTGGGCTATCCTCCAAAAAAACTAGTCAATTAGTGTCTTAAGCTGCAGAGACAAAAACGTTATTAGTTCTAGCAAAAAGAATAATGGGTTTAAAAGGTTTTGCTTGAGAGGCAGGCATAGGCCCAAGCTGATTCCTGGGTCGTCTGAATTTTTCATTTTTCCATAATCACGAAATACCAAGCAGATTATTCTTCATGCAAGGATTTTTCTTTTGTTTCCCTCCAATAAAAGGAAGTCGGGAAGAAGGTTGTCATGGTTAACAGGAAGAGAATAAAGGTTAACACAATGGATGCTCAAGTAATCATTTATTCGTGTTCTTAAAGAACGTGCCAGCTCTGGAATGTGTGGATTTTTGCACTGCTGGATGTTTTTGGAGCTGGTAAGAAAGGTGTGCTTGATTTGACCACGTCGTGTTTGTATTGTCTTTCGTTGACTCACTTGGTTAGTTGCCAGTTTGTTGTGAGTTTTTGGGATCCCAGTAAGACAGGATATTATGGGATGTAATGCCAAAATAATTGTCTGCTTTGCACGGTAGCTCTGCATACAAGAGCCACACCCTTGCTTATGCCTCCAGGATATTTGACTTAGACACAGAAATGATGGCCACCATATCAAGCACCAGGTGATCCTGTTGGCACTACATTTATTCCAAAATCCTCCTGAAATTGGGGGAAAAAAGGGATAATACTGCTTTTAGTTTAGGAGTTTTCACCGCACTGGTGTTCTCTGGTGCATCATTCTGAAGCCGTTCATTCTCCTGCACTGATTTTGGAATGTTGGAATCAGTTAAACTGGATTAAAGCAATAAGACACAAGAGGCTCTGTATTATATTAAACAAACACACCTGGCATAAATTCACTATAACAATCGGCCTCAAGCATTTTCTTACTTTGCTAAAAGTTTCCAATAAATTTTTAAAAATGATAAAGAATAGTTATATAATAATTATAATGAACTTAGTGTAGGCTATTGTTTCTAAACAAAGGAGGTTAGCAATTCGAGTCATTTCCTAAACCCTTTAATATGTCATATAATTATGAAAATATAATAATATTTACAGTGTCCTGGGTTTTCCTGGGTTCTTATTTTAGCATCAAGCTAACAGTGACGCACAGAATTAATACCAATTAAGGTGGATCAGACCAATCCAAAGGCATTTGAAGACTTTTAAGAAAGAATGTTTACTTTTATGTTACAGTTTTACAGTGAATTGTTCAGTAAATACTTCAGTAAACATTTTATATTAATGGTTGAGTGGTTTGAGTTTATCCTTTGGCCTGCTTACCCTGCTGTCTTTTTATCCCAGAAAACCAGTTGTGTGCCCTGCAGTTATAGCAAAAATGATTGTTTTATATTTTGTGGACATTCCATTACTCTCTAAAGGGCTCACATATGTGGAATCATTGTATTTATAAACGTCATTTTGAATTAAATGAAAATAATCTAATTAAATGGAGTTTTTGAATTTTGAGTGTCCATGATCAGTTGCTATGTAGTCGCGGATAAAGGGTTCACTTTGTGCAAAATATTTGCTATAAATGCAAATAAAATGTCTGTTTTTTAAGTTGCCGGTCCTAATAATGAAGAGACTACTGAACTGATCATATCTGTGGGCAGCTGAGACTGTCATTCTTAGAGTGATTTCTAGAGTGAAATGTGGATTAGAAGAGAACTGCAAGGACTAAATCTTTGTAAGAAAAACCTTGCCTGAAAACTACCAATCCCAGCACCGTGAATGTATCCAGGCCCTTAGCAAATTCAGGGAAATGATTGGCTACAGAGCATCATCAAACAAATTAATTGTTTCCCCTCCATGGTAAGAAGGTGCTACTCTTCCAAATCGAGTGCCTGCACTTGGTTATTGCACTTTAATAGCTTGCTCGCCAAACTAACCATATATTACTGCGTGTGCAGACTCAGATCAGAGAAGATGAATAGGCTATTAATTAGAGTTGCGCTGAGAGGGCACAGGGGAGAGACTACTCATAGCCCTGCAATCAGCGTCAACTGGGCCCTTCTCTCTGTACGCCAGCCAGGCCACCGTCAGGTCAAAAGGCTCCACTACTGACTTACAGACCCGAGAGGACAAGTGAATAAAGCTCAGCCAGTCTGGTGCAGACGCAGTGTTCTGTTGTTGTCGGAGAATTTGGCTTGCTGGTTGGTCTCGATCAGTAAGATTCATTTCGCTGTACACAAGCCTAGTAAACAACTGCCGCACGTACTGCTGATTTTAAATTAGAAAGTTATGGATAAAACACTTGGCATCCGAGGATGATTTGCGACAGAAATGATCCTTTGGCTTAGCCGCGGAGCCGAGCTTCCGAATTAGCCTTTTATCACAATTAATTAAAGCGCCCTATAGGAGCTGTTCCATCTTGCGCTCATCCGTGTGGGATAAATAAGTCAAAGCGGAGGATATATGTCCCTTTATTAGCTGACATGATCTCGGCAGCATCTGTAGCTAGGAAGCTGTCTGCGTTCCCCGCGACTTTGCGCAGGAGTCGCGCGCCATCAGTCATGCCGATCGCCGGCTTTATGGCTCGTTTTGTTAAAAACCTCTTTTTTTTTTAATGCAAGGTATCAGAGTTATGGCCTGTCTATGCAAATGAGGCAATTTTGACAGTTTGTTATTCATGTCATCGCCTTTTTAAACACTTAAGGGGAATAAATTCATCGCTGACAGGCCGCTCCGAAATTGCCACTAAATATTATTAAATATTTTAACAAGTTCCTTGTAAATATGCCTTAAATGTTTGAACGATGGGCAGCAAGAAAAATGGCCTTGCATCAACTTATTAGAGGCAATAAACTGGGCATGATTTACGGCAATTGTGGAACAACTTAGGACACCTTTTTTTTTTTTCTCTTCGCTTATCCCGTTTGCCTCGTCCGTCCTGATGCGCTCAGTAAACAGCTAAGCGTTGTTTAAAACCCAGTGGTTTTTATAAGTCACGGGACATTGGGGAGAGAAATGGCTCAGCGGCCCATCAGTAAGACAATCACTCTGATGGCACACTGTACATCACTGCACCACTTTGAACATCTTTTAAAGTGCTCCTTATCTTTTTATTGTCAAATGCTTTAAATTTTGTGGGGCTGTTGGGCCGGGGGGTGGTGGTTGAAGAAGTTGAGGACGTGTTTGTGTGTTTATGGTGGAATGAGTATCCTGTTATGAGGACCAACATGAAATCACTTTAATTGAACCGAGCACTACTGGAGATTAGTGAGAAGGCGATGAGATATATGCCCAGCGTAACAAAAGTTTAAGTCTAGCCATGGAATTTTCATAGCTTTCCCATCAATACGTCTAAAACCAAACTACCTGGTTTTCGTGCAAGAATGGTTTCTATGGCACTTAATGTTTACTGTACATAAAAGCTTTTTTTGGCTATCTGTCAGAAATGGCAGTTAGATGAGTCAGAGCGGCTCCTTTTTTCCCCCAGTGAAGGAATGCTGCTTTCATTTTGTGGACAGAAAAGACTCGAAGCAGCCTTATACCGAGCCCTACACTGAAACAAGCAGAGCTATGTCTTTTCAGACATTTCAACACAATTGCTGCCAAAAGAAATAAGAAGACAGCAGTCTAACAACTTTTTTGCAGTGCCGGGAGCGGCTGGAGGAACCCGGACTGCGTTTGGGTCGGCTGTTAAGTCCAGGTGTGGGACGGGGCTGCAGAACATCAGCTCTTGTTTCAGACAGGATTCATCCGTCCTCTCCAGATGTTTAATAAAAGCCTGTGCACCACCACTCCTCCAGGGTCTTTATTCAATAACCACATAAGTCAGGTCACTAATTTGTTTTATTAAAAAGTCAAACAAACTGCACTTTCTAAAAATAGTTGAAGTATTGCACAATATTGGAAGCCAGAGCTCGGTTTGTGGTCCATTATCTATTATTAAAGGCTGCAGTTTTAATAGAAAAAAAAATGAATGCACAGCAACATATGTCTGCCAGAATGTTTAAGTGGCCTCATGTTGTACAATCACAGTTTTCACAGATGTTCTGCTCTGTACTTGGTAGTAGTTTTCATTGTCCTTGCATCAGTTTGCCCATAATCTCAACTCCAAAAAGCTATATATATATATTGGTATAATTCATTTCTTTCAGACTATTACACAAATCACCCTCTCCATCTAAGATTGTGACCTTTGCATGCATACAAACTAGAGATAACTTAGAAAATAATTCATTTAATTAATTTGTATTTTGACAGCAAACTAAAGTTTGTTGTGCGCTACAGTTTCTCATGGATGTGAGCTGAATAGGATTTTGGGCTGAGATTCTGTAAATCTCCCAGCACTTGTTATTAAAGAATGCGTTTGTGAACGTGTGAAGGCCAGTTTCAGAAAAAGATACTGTAAATAGTAGAACTACTGAATGAAATGTTTAGGTTGCAAATATTTGTTGTATGACTGAAAGCTTTTAAATGATGTTCTGTCAGATATAATCCCTTTCTACCAAACATTAAAGGGCCTAAATCATGGAAAAGCAATTTTAAATTAGTGTTTACTGTATTATGTAGACATTTTTACATTTTTGACAGAATGTACTCTCCAGTTACCTTAATGTCCGATGTTTTGTGATGTCACAAAAACAACACACAGATATCCACCTGTTCAGCCTACACCTGTTTAGCCCCACCCATTCATGTTGAAGCCATAAACAGTGTTTCACAGCAGATTGATTTTTAATGACAAACAATACAATACAATGGCACAGCCAAGAGAGCAAAGTTGTCTTCTTTCTCTCCGGGTGGGTAGGACGACCTCTGCCCCCCCTCATCATCCAGTGTGATGCTGGCCAAAGTCCCTGTCTGTTAACTGTACTAGCAGAACTGGCGGTTAGTGTTCTCCTTCAAGTGTGTTGAGCTGTATGTCGCATTGTGTAAGTGGCGTTAGCTGGGTTCACGTGACTTAGTGGAAACACATGCCATCCTTTACACCCTTCAACACGTTTGAGTTCTCATGTGACTGAATTGGGTTAGAAAATTCGGAACAATGTGAAAAAATCAGTTTAATTGTAAGAAACACAGAGATTGGAAAATTATCATAATTCCTTCAGGGTATTATGGACTTCAGCAAAAAACAGTCAGGGACCTTTAATCATGAATGTGGTCATCCTTGAGTGGAGAAATGCAGATTTGAAGTGTGAATATGATGTTGTTGATGGCCTGAGTGGTGCTGTAGGGGAGGTGCTGCTCTCCGGCCCTGTCCTCCTCCTTCTCCTCCTCATCTCGCCTGGCTCTCTAATGCTGTCTGGGTGCATCATTCTTTACGGCTGTAGCGAGGTGACGGCTGCCCCGTCAGCGTAGTTGCAGTGACCCCCACCCCCACCCCCTTTCTCTTTTCTCCCTCTCCTAGCCCTCCCTCTGCAAGTTTTTCGCCGGCTTGGCAGAATATGAGTGGCTCGCTCGTCCGCCTGGCTGTAACCTTGCCACCAGCTCCTGGGTGTCCCCCCCAAGTCTAAAGACTCAAACAATGATGACTTAAGCTGTACAGAGTGCCCCTGGAGGGATGAAAATAAGACTCTGACTGCGGTGGAGGTGGGGCAGGGGTTAGTTTTAACAGTGGCTGGACATGAACGGGTGGAAGGGGGAGCTTCTGGGCTAAAAGCTCGGCCTGCTCTCGCCCCGGCTTATTCGATTAGGCTGTCTGTTCCACAGGAAGCGCTGAAAGGCGCTGGCGATTGTATCGCTATGAGGAGCTCTGGCCCACAGACAGTTGCCAGTCCTCCCCTTTTGAATGCCAAAGTGGTCTTCAATTTAGTTAGAGCCAGGCTGGCGTATCTCGCTCTCCCCAAACTCCCCCTCAGGTCCTGATTAGCAGGGTTAAATATGAATCACTCTGTGTTGGTATTTCTGGGGTCGCTCGCACCGCCCCACGCATGAAATGCTTAAATCATTTATTAGCCTCACACCATATGGCTCAGTGGCTCGTTTGACTCCTCAGTTGCAGTTTGGGACAGGATGGTGTGAACATTTCAGGGTGTTTAATTATCTTGTTTTTATCATCTTATTTTTGCTATCATTATTATTTAGTATTATTTATTATTGTTATTATTGGTAGGATCAAATCACAGTTAGTATATTCTTTAAATGTTGAAAACACACAACACACTTTTTTTAAACATAGTAACTGAGAATGGTTTTTGGCATGAACTGGGCCTGTAATACTGCTTGAGCTTCTTAGATTTTGACTGTTTTCAGGTGAGAAATCTTGCCTGCGGTATTCTGATCTCTGTAAGCCTGGAAGTATACGTTTTTCCTCTTGAAATATTCATTGTCTGATATTATTAGGCACTTTATGAAGTACCATAGTTTGGTGTTCCTGTGACGTTCTGTGATGTTTGCACCTGTATAGATCCCACAGTGACCGAGCAGATCTTTCCCGCTGTGGTTCTACAGGGGTGGGAGGCAGAAGCAGAATGGCTTGGGATGGCCCTGGAAAAAATGGGGTCCTGATCTTCTTGGAAATGCCACAATAAATCGCAGCACCTCACCAATGCATGGATGATTAAATGTGCTCCTAAACTGCCCTGATTTGTGGGGGCACCTTGCCGATTTTATTTGCCACTGTTAACATTTTCATTCCTGCATTATGCATGCCGCTCTGGGCCAAGGAAGTGCTACAAACAAATGGCCTGAGGGATGAGCGTAAACACAGTCTGCCTCCAGAGCTAAGACTGAGAGAAAGAAAGAGGGAGAGGGGGAGAGAGAGAGCATCACTTTACTTTTCTTCCATGCGGTGCCATGCTACTGCGTACTGACAGTCAGATGCTTCTCCAGTGTGCTGCTGAACTTGGGCCACGAGGTTACGCTTAAGGTTCTTACAGGCCACAAGGCCATCAGCCTCTAGCGTTGCAGTTTACTGACACATTTGAATAGGAACTGATAGGTAATGGAAAGTGATGGTGCTGCTTCTGAATGGGTAGCTGGCTGAACCGTTGTCTTCAGCCAGTCTTAAAGGAACACTCCACGGTTCTTCAGGCTAATGCAACCGCAGCACATGGCTGATTACCACAGACATTAATTCTGATGCATTTCTCTGTACTTAAAAAAGAGAACTGAAAACTGAAAACACATTTACAATAGAAGCCAGTGCAATACAACAGAAATGTTGAAAGCAGCTGCCCGGTGGCTTGTATTGCTGTGCTTTCATGTGATTTTTTTTTCTATGTATTATTGCCTGCAGATGCAGCAGATACACAGAACTCTCGGGCGTGTGTAGGTTCTCTTGTGGTTTTGGTTGATAAATAAAAAAGTTATATTTGCTCTGTAGACACTTGTCGGCACGTTTCTGTGGAATTCTCCTTTAGAGGCTGAGCAGACTCTGTGTCTGGTGGATTTGTATTAAGAAATGTTCAGGTTCACCAAATAGCAAGAGAGATCTTTATAATGGGGCAAGGAAATGGTGCTTGTTGTCCGATGATTTGTATTTTATGATTTTATTGGTGCAGTTCTCTTGTAAATGTAGTTGATAATTAACTAGCGTTTTCACAGCCTGTGGAAACTCTTTGTCTCACTCATAACCCACACAGACATCTGTTTATTCACGTAAAAATGTGTAACGCTGTTTGACTCACACAGGCTGACGTGTTCTCCACTTGCTGGGCCAGGCCTGATCTGAGTGAGTGAGTGTGTGTGTGTATGTATGTATGTATGTGTGTGTGTGCGAGAGTGTGTTTAGGATAGGATTGACGTTTGGGAGAGCATGTCAGCTCTGTTAGCATCAGAGTGCAGTTAGAGGCTCGTCAGCTCTCCCCACCCTCGCTGCAACCTGACAATGCAAATCTATGCAAATGACATTTCAGTGGCGGACAGTTCTCCGCAGGGCCTGCACTGTATGAATGGGTTTTGCAGTTTGAGGAAATAGGCCAAAATTATGTTCTTGACTTTCATTTTTGTTGAACTCATACTGAACTTTGTAATAATAATAATAATAATAATAATAGTATAAAAATGGATAATCTTCAAAAATAGATATTGACATTAAGCAATATGAATAAAAAAATAATATGTACCAGGCTTAGAGATGGGTCTGTTCTTACTGGAGAATTATATGGCATTATCAACATGACAACTGTCAACTAGTCATTGTAGAAACATTAACCAGCCATGACCAGAAATGAGCTAATTGACCTCAGCAGTAATATTCAGAGTTATTAGAACTATTTAGAACTATTTTCTAAACAATTCGCTGTAAAACCACAACATACAAAATTGTGGGTTAATGTCTTAACGTTAAGAAATTGTGGTTTAAGGTCTTAAAGGCATTAAATGTCCATGTTTGTGTGTGAAAGTGAAAGTAATCATGTATCATGACTGGGTTGTTAAAAGAGGCTACATAAAAGCAACTGTTTATTCATTACACAGTGAAATATAATGCACAGTTGGCAGATGTTCAAAATCGTAAGACAGAAAGCTAAAATGCGTGTCCCATGCTTTATTGTATTTTTATCAGAACACCTTGGGGACTAACAACACACAAACTGTGAAACTGTATTTCACTCAATGCAAGGAGTGCCTAAATATGTTCGTTGTGGTGAAATGTTCATGGAAAATGTTCATGTGCATGGTTATGTGACACGCTTACATTCGTGTCCTGTAGGGGCACAGATGTTGAGGTTTGATGCAGTTTTCAATTGTGATGTCAAGATTTAGTTAGTTTTTTTGGATGGTTAAAAGGTTAATAAATGAATCCAAAAATCACAGACATACACATTAAAGCCCTGACTGGGTGTGTCCATAACATGAGCCCCGCCCCTCCCTGGCCTCTTAACTTCGACAGGATGCTCTCAGGTGACTTGTTGACCTCTTCCACAAAATCATTACTTGGAAGATCTTTTGATATGTTGTTTCAAATTCAATTTTTGGATACCATTTGAAATTGTTACAATTTTATTCAAACGAGTTTAAAATGATTTTATGCTGGTAGTGTATCATTCAGATACTGCTCATTTAAAGCATTGAAAAACAAAAACAACTTGAACTTCCATAGTGATTCATTTTTGCTACTTGCACTGGTGTTGAAGGATGTGCCCTCTTGAGAGTGTCGTTTACTTTCTTTAAATTGCTCTTTTTTCCCGCCAACACTCCGCTGTCTTTCAGCCAGCCGCCGATTCAGCCTGCTCCACTGGCCAAAATAGAGTTGATAAGAATTGACTAGAAGCTGCAAACAAGCAACAGTCACTCTGATGGTGTCAGACCACCAGTGATGTCGTCTTGTGTCGGGGCCCTGGGAAGTTTAAAAATAATGGAAGATAATGGAGATAGAGAGAAAACAACATGGTATGTGTTGCCTGTAACACGGACACAGCGGGCCAGTCCGTTCGCTCGGTCATTACTGCTGGCATTGTTGGTGTGATCAAGTCTCGTGACAGAGGCTCTGTGTTCCCAGCCAGTTCTTCATGTGGGTTATTTCAGCCCGGCCTGTTAAAGAGCTCTCTTTTGCTTGACATAATGTGACTCATGCACAGAGCATCAGAGGGAAGGCTGATATTGTCTTTTTATGACTTGACCTTTGAGTTATTAGTTTCCTCTTTGATGAATAACTGTTGTCGCCGTGGCTCTGAATGAGGCGAGAGCACTTTTTTTTGTGTAGACTTTCAGCTTTCTGACAGTGGCGTTGGCACCTTTTGACACAGGACAGAGAAGGAATTTGCTTCCTCATTCGCTTTGGCAGGAGATATGAGGCGATATATTATGAAAAGTTATGATTTGATTAATTGAGTGGAAAGTTGTGAGAAGGTCAAGAGCAGTTTGCTGGAAATGACTTTTGGTTCACAGAAAATGACCTTTCTCTGCATAATTCTTGAGTGTTGTCATTTCTATTGGAGGCCGAAGTGGAACTGGAAACAATTAGCATGACAATCTCCTCATATGTCACTCATTCCATCCCTGCTAATATAAACACGCTGATCCTCTGTACACTGGGGGCACAGGCTGGAACAGTTTCAATACAGCATCGAGAAATCGGACTAAAGACTGTTCAATATGGTGTAAATTTCAATGTAGTGAATCGCTGATGGGCCATTCGCTCATTTCTGAAAGCTTTTCATTTGTCAACTTTGCAGCTTTGCAGTGTTTTTTTTTTTAGGCAAAGCCCTCCACATAGTATATGATTTGAGGCCTGTAGAATTAAAACAATGTTTCATATAAAATATCGAACTTGGATCTTAGAACTGAAAATCTGATGATGATGATGATGATGATGATGATGATGATGATGATGATGCAGGGTTTTTTTTTGTGTTGATAGAACAGAACAAACTAAACCCAGGCTTTAACTAACTGGACATGCACCGTGATATTGGGAATATATTCATATTGGGTGATAAATACTTTAATGTTTTTGATTCGATCTGACTGATATTTCAAGCTAAAATATGATGATATAATTTTGTTAAGTCAAAGCTAATTCGACTGAAATAGAACCAAAGGCTGCAGAGGCAAGGATAACCATTCCTAAACAGTTTTTACAACAGAACAACAGAATGTGTAGGTAACACTTTATTTTATTTGTTTTATTCCATTTGTCAAAACAAGGGCTTTTTTTCTCTCTGCAAAAAATTTCTATATTTCTATGTTACATGAAAATGATTGGATTACAACATCAGCACACAGCACACCTATATCGGTGCCTCCCTAGCTGTGGCTACTATGTGAGTTGTGAGACATAACAATGTTCCTTTGTTTAGTATGTCATACAATGTCTGAAATCCCATAAGCAAGTCTTTTTGAGATTACTTAACAACTCAGCATAGTTTGAGGTAAGTGAGTCCATGTAGTCCATGCGATGCTAATTGTAAACTTCCATTCCAGGTTAGCTACATTAGCAGCTCCAGTACAGAACCAAAGACACAAACTACAGACACCAGACAAATCTGAATGATTACATTTGAACTGCAAATTAGTTTATATTGTGCCAAATTATAATTTTTACATGTGAGATGAGAGACACTTACCATTAAGTAGTAAAAGGGAATTGTTTTGCATAGTCAGGCTGCATATCGAAAAGAACTATGCATCTTTATTTTTGGTAAAATGTAAAAATGAACCTTTGTGGTCTAGTCAAGGCGCTGCCGTAGGTGGAATATGTTATAGTGTGGAAGTCATAACTTATCACAGCATGCCTCGCTCTGCCATATGAAGCCATTTGGCAGCGGGGTAAGGACCGAGCTGAAATGATGAAATATAGATGCACTTTTATCTGTCTTTTTTTTTTTTTGATTGCTCTCTCTCTCCATGGGAAATGTGACTCCCACTCTTTGGTGTGTTGATAAGCCAGTTTCTGGTTGAAGGGAGCAAATATTTAAGGTGTCCTCGACGCGATGCACATCTGTCTCGCAGCCCGAGGGCCAAATCCAGCACACAACAAGGCAACAAATGCTGATCCCGGCCTTCTCTGCGGCGAAATAAAATATGGCTCAAGTTTTCATTAAGGTGCTATTGATTAGCTTTTCCTGGCAATGAGTTATGGGCGACATTAAATAAAAAGGAAAATATTTTTATGACTTTTCACGGGCCATGCCAGAATCCACAAGCTTCTCACTCACTAGCCTCGACAAGCGCTTTGTTTTCCCTCAAATTCTTGTGGCTTCAAGCAAAAACTGGAGTGATGCTCTGACTTTTTTTGTTTTTTTGAAGCCATGGAAACCGCCGTTGTGCGTTTTCGTGGTGTATTGTGTTGTCTTTAAACGCCTAAAAGAAGTGAAAAAAGGCTGGGATAGCATGCATTCTGCTCTTTTTAGTCAGTATTTGCGGGAAATAAACATGCATATGCTTGGCTGGTGGCATGGGCGGACGGCGGAGGCAGAGGGAAAGGAGAAGGAGAAATTTGCTGAGAGCAAAGAACCATGAAAACCCCCTAAAGCCCAGACAAGTGGAGGAGCGCCGAACGCAGCCAGTGTCTCTGTGCAAATTTATGTTCAGCCCACTTTCAGAACATGTCCTACAGTGTTTTGTTTTATTCCAGCATCAAAGGAGGTCGATTCTCCTCTCCTTTTAAAGCATAGCCCCGAGTTCACTTTTCTGTGCCAGTCCAGCCCACCTTGTGCGGATCGGGTTGCGTATCATGTTGAGGAGATGCACAGGGGCACGTTTAGGGAATAAAGACCTAGGTGAGGCATAGCAGTGATTTCTGAAGAGATGAAAGGCATGTGGTTATTAAGAATTTTTATCCTTCCTGTCTCTTGAAATGAACCTGACAAACAATTGTGCTCTAAAATTACACATTGATATATGAGCGTAGGCTGATTTCTCCTGGTTTTCAAGTGACCCACCGTTTAAAGTCTTTAAAGTCTGGAAGATATTTGTTTTCCGAAAGCCCTCGTTTTCCTGTCGTCGTCTTTCTTCACACAGAAAACTATCTTCCAACCAGCGAGGACTTGCCAGCGGGCACAGATTGCATAGCATTGCAGTCTGTGTAGTTACTGGACGTAAAAGATGTAATAATTCTAAAATCTGAAGAGGTGTGATTAAAATCAAAGTCAAAGTAAACTTTGTCATAAGACTTTGGACACATCTATAAATAAAATGTTAATATAAAATTTGAACTAGATTTTGGTACAAAGGGTAAATTAGTGTTGCACTGATACCAATGCAGTTTTGTTATTGATACCAATGCTAGCGCCCGATAGCGTGAAGCAATATCTGATGGTCACGCATGCGACTGAGTGCCAGTAGATGGAGCTGAACTGAAGCAAGCAACACGTTGCCGAGGAGAAATTATGTCCTGTTTCAGTCGTCATATTAAAAATGCTTATTGCAAAATCTGTAACACGAGCACATAAACCAATATACCTGTAAAAATTCTCCCTAATCTAACCTTAGTGCCTTTGTGCTTCTAACCCTGCTGTGGTACTGCCTACGCTGGTCACCTGCCTCAGATGCCACCCCAGTCTCCAGGCCTGGTTCTCACATCAAGGTGAGAATCTATGGCTTAACAGCTGCTACTGATGGTGCAAATGGCTGTAATGTCTGGCCAGCAAAGATGTAAGCATAAGTGACTTGGGAAGTGTACATTTAGCACTTTCCTGCACACACACCCAGAAAGTGAAATAAATTCTGAACTTTTAAAAGCAGTTAAAGTGTTGTTATCCAAATAAAATACTTAAAAAGTGTATAGTATAAATATCACACAGCTATTGAGTATTTTGGATAGGTTAGCTAGTATCGGTGTCGGTGGCCAATACTTGAAATGGTGGTGTTGGAAGGGAAAAAGTGCTATTGGTCAATTCTTAGTTGTTTTCATGTGTGCCCAATATCAATCCCACCCTATTTGCTAACAACGAAAAAAAGGAAACAGAAAGAAAAGGAAAAAAGGGGTGGGGTTGGGGAAACTCAGGAAAAAAAGTTGGCGTCTGTCCTTGACTGCGTACCTGTGGAATATTTGTGTGTTTGACTTAGGAACACTTTTATTAGAATAATTAAAACCTTTCACATTATCCTCTCGCCTGTTTGGCTTGTTTTTTTTGTTCCAAAAGACGTCTTGTTTACTCCAATGGAAGGAAAAAAAAAACACCTCTCACACCCCAGTGGATTTCATGGGCCATTCTGTGCGTGACCTGAACCGAGTTCATTTATTTAATTTTCTCCTCTAGATTGATTGGCCTCAGCGCTCACAAACGAGTGATGAGGATTCAACTGGACATTTGTGAAATTCTGGGACAGAAAGCGTTTCTTGTGTGTCCGTGTGCCGGGCAAGGGGAGATGGGCCCTGCAGCCTTTGAAACACGAGGCTTCAGAGATAGCATTTCACACCCAATAGTGCTGCCCGAGCGTGCAGCCCACATGAAATGAGCCCTCGGCCTCCGTTCTGCCTTTCATTTCTCAGCTTTTCATGTCGACAGGCGCTCAGAAATCTGCTGGAAAACGTACGTGGAAAAGCATTTGTATCTAAAAGGACCCATAATGTTGACGGTAAACACTCAACAGACATCTCACCGTTCCACCAGATAAACACACATTTCTTGATCTCTGCTCCAAAGTGGCCTAAACCTGAGTTTGGTCACTTAATTTGAAATAGCAGAAATAAAAATGACGTAGCAAAGAACAAGGTAAAAAACGTCTGGCAGTACATCCAGCATCTATCAGTTTGGTACTTAAGGTACTGTTCTTCAGGGTTTGGCAGCGTTTTGCTCAGAAATAAAATGTTAATGCCCAAAAGTAAGATTTGAGGGGCTCAGAGTGATCAGCTATAATACAGTCCAGGTGCAAAAAACTAGGACAGGTTGAAACCCAAGTCTACAAACACTGATTAGGTACTAAATGTGAAATATTAAAGTGAAATTGAGAAAAAATGATTTTTTTCCCTAGAAGTAGAAGCTTTAGGCAGAAATATCACTTTAAATATACACACAAGCCAGTCAGTGTATTTAGTTACTACACTCAACTCTCCCGGGTTTTTTTTTTTTTTGGTGGCTCATGAATTTAAGAAATGTATTCGCTGTGTACTTTCTTAAAGTGCCCAAACTAGTTTTTCTAGCAAAAACTCAAAGTGTAAAGATAAAACAGAAAGAAAAACAGAATAATTGAGGTCAGCATGAACATTATGCAAGGGACAAAATATCCCTTAATAGGCAAAAGGGTTGTGGGGTTTGTTGACACAACTCCAATGACTTAACTGTCTGAGCCTTATTGCAAAATAGATAGAAGTTGCTGCAACTAAGCAGTGGAGGCACCCTGACAGTGTTAACAAAATCCTCTGAACACACCTTATGTAACTGCGGTTTTATTAGAGCACACGCCATCGGACGTCTTTTTGGGTTGCTTGTTTGGTATCTGTACTTTTTTGACAAGTAATCTCCACCTTGTCTCTGTGGAAGATGCCCCAGGCTCTCAGGCTGCCACTTTTAGTTAGTAATCTAAAGCCTTAGGTGTGTACCAGGTGTTTTACTCAGATTTATTTTTCCACAAGTCAAATGGAAAAGTCCCATGCTCTTCAACAGTGCTGTTAATGTGTCTTATACTGCTTCACATGATCAAGCCCCAAAACATGATTTTATTGCAGAATCTTGTTATTGTGAGGCATAGCTTCCAGTTTACGTTTTCAGTTAATAACAGCTTTGTGCACACGGAGTGTCACAAATTAGCACTTTGGGCAAAAGATCAGTTGGCTCCTTTCCCGTCAGCACCAGTGTGTATCGCCAGGACATGAGAGGCAGATAATACGTGTGTTTGTACGCATGCACACAATTTTACACACGCACATACTCACACACACCTGCTTTTATGCCTTGGCGGGATGTGGCAAAAGGCATTTTATATGAAAAACGTGTCTACATTTAAAATCAATGTATCCCATATGTAAGTCGCTATATATGTATATGTATCACATGCAATACATGTAGGTAACTGTATAATACGTGCTATACTATTATATGTGAGTACTTATATGTAGAAATAGTGATATTATTAAATATGTGGTTCTTTACCTACACACACACACACACACACACACACACACACACACACACACACACACACACACACACACAACACACACAAAAAACA
>JBBJLR010000139.1:23807226-23824917 GCA_037577145.1 Brachypetersius gabonensis
TGTGTGTGTGTGTGTGTGTGTGTGTGTGTGTGTGTGTGTGTGTGTGTGTGTGTGTGTGTGTGTGTGTGTGCATCTTTTAAAATCCAAATGTTTCAGATGGAATAATTGAAGCTGGATCAGAACCCATGAACAGACAGTAGAATGTGTTTTCTTCGTTCTCCCTCTCCGCAGTAAATGAAGATAAGAAGCTGTGAGTAAGTCTTTAAGCCTCTAGCTTTGGGTGTTCTACAGGGATTTTTTTTTTTTGAATCTCCTCGAATTGTCTTATTTAATATGAGTGTCTGCTTGTGTTTGTAATCATTCGCGGCGCCTTTTGCCGCTTCTTCATAGTCAGACGGCTGAATTTCGCAGGGAGCATTTTTTTTTTTCTCCGTCCTAATAAGAGCTGTCCTCGTCGGGCGTGTTTCAGAGGGAATGACTTGATGTGAGCAAACAGCTCCAAGCTCCTGAAGTGTCTGTCTTTACTGTTTTATGCCCTCTATCTCCACTTTCCCCTTCATTATGGCCCCTTTCAGAATGTAAATACACTTCAGGCCTAAACCAACACAATCTATATCAACTCTCTCTATATCAAGTTCTTCTACAGTTCCATTTTCTTTTGGATTATCATGCTCCGATATTATGCGTTAGCTGTTATTCTGTTTTAATAGTTATTTGCAAAAGTAAACTACTTTGGAAGTTGCTTCAGCGAGAGTTTGTTTGCTTTTGTTTTTTGCCATCTAACCTAATGTCCCAGCACATCCCTGGTCTGTTATGGCACCGTGAACTGTTTTCATTTTCATTTAGTCTTAGCTCTGCCCATTTCTGGAATTCTTGCATGTCCAATGTGTATTTAGCACCAAATCATGGGACTATTCCTGGGCACCTCCGCACTGCTCTGCTCGCCGGACTGTTTTTCGTGTTTTCGTGGAAAATTCCACATGTCCTTATGAGCTGCGTTTCATGAGAAAGCAGAAATACATTTGGAGACAGATCCTGGGGAAAAAAAAAAATTAATTAATGGAACGTTGCAGCGAGCAAAAGGCCAGCGCAGGCAATTATAATGTCTTTGTGAAGTGTCAGGATTTTGGAATTATGGAATCAGCCAGGATTGCCAGCAGTAATTATGTTCGAAAGAGGAAACCTCCTCACACCTCTGCTCACATTTAACCATTTTCTACTCACTTTCTACCACTGGGCTCTTTTTGCACCCTGGAGGCCGCTAACGATTTCGTAAGAGTTTAGCACGTCTCAGTCGATTCAGGTCCCGTTTAATTTGATCTGTAATGTTTTTTAAAAGTGTAATATCCCTACTGAAGCATTTGAACCTTCAAAAAACAGCTCTTCTCTAGGAAAGACGGCCTCGCGGCAGCTCTGTAATTGAGCCAGTAAGCAGAGGATAATATTAAATCACCCAATAGAGGGTACCAAACCACAACAGAGTTTCCACATTTTACACAATCGTGGAGGGACTTTTCTATTGAAAAATCCACCTGTCCCTTGTCTCCCGTGATGCCCAGCACTGTAATCCGCACATGGCTTAAGCTAGGCCTTTGTTGGGCTAGGTTGCCATGAAGATTGTCTGCTTTACCCCATGTGCTGTGATGTGGATTTAACTCTTGTTTTCACAGATTAGGACCAAAGAGTTGGCTTAGGAGACTGCAGTCGGTGTTCTGTCTTTGTAGAGACACTTAAGGGTTAGCTGCAACATTTGTTATGTCTGAGGTGAGCTGGTATTACTCTAGCAAGCAGCATCTATTTAGTCTGCACATTGTCTGACGGCCAGTTGTTGTTCGTACATAAAACATAGTCAATAATCATTCTGGTAAAAGGCTGAATTAAATTTGGACGTGTCATTGTCTTATTGCGGCGCCGAACCTAATTGAGGCTTATCGGGGGTAAGATTTTGTGGTAATGTCTGCGGCCGCTGTAAAATAACCTATTGATTTTTTTTTTCTCTTAAATTTTGAGATTTGCCGAGATTAGATTGTTGGCAATCAAGGAGGATCAACAACACACACTGAGCCTTTTTTTGAAACGACAAAGTTAAAGCAGAACATTTTTGTCTTGACCTCGAAGTGTGCGCTATTGATTAATTGATTGGCCCTCGTCTGAAAAAAGTCCTAGAGGTGCCTGAAGAAATCTTGAATAAGACTCAGATCTCATGCTGGTGAAACTGAGATTTTACTGTAGCAGAGGAGAAAAGATAGGTCACATCCAACAGTATTCACTGGGACCCGTTACTGCTCCCAGCCTCTTTCTCTGTATTTAGTGCTGTCCTCTATGGTGAGCATAAAGTATGCAAAAAGGTTGGACTCGTCACATATTTCTTTTTGATTTTCTACGTGAAAGCAAGCGCATGTCCTCTACATTGTGCGCATTTTATGAATGGTTACTTTTTATAAGCTGAATGTAACATATTAGGGAAAACATCTACATTAACAGAAGGTTTGATTTGACCAGAGTTGGGTTAACGATTGCAAGCTATTGCATAATGAAAACTGTAATTGCAGTCAACCCTAATTTTCTTGCTGCCTGTGACACTGTGTGAGAATTTCACTAAAACTGACCCAAAATTGAAATTGCCCAAAATGACCTAGATTCAAATCTTACAATAACTTACATTAAAAACTAAAGAACATTTGATGCCCTTCTCCTAGAGAGTCTCCATTCTGGAGGCTTTCCTGGTTTGGTTACGACAGCGATGATGTGGCGTATCAATGATGCCAGCTCACGTACAGAATGGAGCGATTTGTGGTGTTGATGTTTTTGTGTGGACTCTTCAGGGAAGTGAAGACAAACATGCAATTAGTGTGTGTGCGGGCTGGGGAGGGGCGAGGAGAAGATGGCGGTGCGGAGAGTGGCGTATCACACACAGGAACTGAAGTCTCAGGTGAGGCTCAGGCGAGTCACCTGACAGACATATTCCACTTCAAAGATTCAGCCCCCTGTGTGGATTATAGGCTGTGGATATCCCCTGAGCTGAGGATGTGGAGGAGTGTTTTTGATGGCTTACTGCCTGCACCGACACTCGTGTTAGCCCTTGTAAGAAATGGGATTTTAAATGTTAAAGTTAGCATGTCAAATTTAGTCAGTTTATCTCATTATGGAACATAGTAGACTGTACAAACCATGGAAATCTTCACATGTTTTTATCATTCACTTCCTTAAAGTGTGCACTTATAGTGATTGTGTGAGTTTTTATGTATCAAACACAGTCTTTGTTTCCGAGCTTTTAAGACCAGTATATTTAAATAATCTCTGTTCTGATTGGCTGCCCTGTTTTGCGCCCTAGTATGAAACATTCCTTATGTGTGTGTTTAAATAAGCGGGTCCGAACTGCTACAGGCTAAATAGGTGTAGATATATTTAAATGCTTTGGTTTTCATTTAAATCAAGTTTAGTTTCTACTGTATGGACTGAGGGGTAAAAGCATGTTTCAAACTTAAAACAGTGTTTAAATGCTGTATCAGTTTTATTCTGTTATTGTTTTTCTATGATTGGCTCCTTAATCATTTTATCGAATCAAAGTCTCTTATACTGTTGCCATAATATTTTGCTCATTTCGAGCAATAATACTTGTAGCAAACTGACCCATTGGAGTGAGATCACTGCATTTTCAGATAACCTTATTTTTTAAATATCAGCAGGTTTTTTGCGTGTTGGTTTGTGGCTCCATCTGCAGCTTCCTGAACTCGCGGAGCTCCTTAACGGCATTGACCTGCCGCGTCTGTCATAATGCGTAATAAGCTGAAAATCCCTTTTGAATGTCATGTGTGTACATCAGCATCGGCTCCAGTTCGGTTATGCTCTGAACTCCATTTCAAAGGTTAATGTCGGAATCTGGAGCAAATTACCTTAAAATTACTTACAATGCTATTAAAAGCCCAAATACGCCTCTGCTGTGGCAGTAAATTAATTTCAACGGGGAGGTATTGAGGTCTCCTTAAAAAAGGCAAGGCCAAAAAAGGAGCAAAAGCCTGCGTGGAGCAGGGCGGCGTAATGCTTCTGGCAGAGCGAACGCATGTTTTAAATGAAGAGAAAAAGAAATTGGGCTTAACTGAAACCATATGGTATTGCGCTGGAGAAGCGGTCTGCTTAAGAGGATCATGGCAGAGTAATAAAGGCAGACAGGAAAAGGGCATGTGTGGTGCTTTGGGTGCATGATGGGCATTTCTTTCATTCAGAGCAGGTCCTTTAAAGGGCCAGTGGTGCAAGAGTGAACCCTATTAATCAGAGTGCTCGATGCTTAAGTGGAATCTGGACACCCCCTGACACACACCCACTCTCACGCACGCACACGTACGCACGCATTCATGGGAGTCTTAAGCCAGTGCTCTCAGAATGCTATATTTCCTATTAGTACTTTGTGTCTGTAATTATTACCATTAAACCAGGCGCCCTTGTTGTACCCTATGTAATTTTGTAATTATAATTAGGATTTCTTGATCTTGTCTCGTCCCTTGTTCTTCTCGATATGACTGCGGAATTGAAATGTGTGTCTAAGTTTAATCATAACAGCCCTCTGGATAAAGAGGCATACTGCACCAATTACTCTCCCTTCTCCCAACAGATATGGTTTATGAGGCTTCGTCATGACATTGTCAACTTCTCTTACTGAATGTGGAATTTTAAAAAGATGTTTTGCTTAATTTTCGTGACATTCAGCCTCATTAGATGGAGAAAAAGTTTGGCTCTGCTTATCTGCCCACTGTCAGGCTGAGAATCTCATGGTGTAATGTTCACATTTAACCTGGCAGACTGATTTTGAGCAGGATAGACTGATTGATCAAGTAATTGTAGCTAATATGAAGTTGTTCATTTGGGACTTTGTGGTTTTTGTTTCCACATTGGAAAGCTGCACGCATAAAAAAAATAACAACAATACTGTTTAAACATATCGGCTTCCATCATATCTGTATGGCCTTATGCGTTCCTGTAGGTTGCTATTGATTATTTCAGTTGATGGCTGGCATGACTGCATAAGTAAACTGACAGCAGACTGTTATATTGGGGCTGCAAGTCCAGAAAGCAACACAGCAAACAGGAACAAAAACAACATTTCTCTGAAATATGTTGAAAGCTACATTCAATACAATTTGTCACCTCTGTCCTAATTCCAGTTTGTGTTGAATTGCAGAGAGAAGCAGGTGAATGAGACTATGAAACTATTCACTGTTTGAAGATAAAACATACGTTAATCAAGTGGCCCTCCCACAATTTCTACCACCAATCTGTGACAGCTGTTGCAATCTGTTAAAAGTTTGGGATGTAGAAAAACAAAGATGCCCTCTTTTGGTTTTTCTTTCAGTGGATGTTTCCCCAAATAGCAATTTTGAAGTGTGAAGAGCCTCTTGATGTTTAATGAATGAGCCCCCACCTGACTGTGGGGGGGCCCAGTCACTCATCCATAGTTAAGAACTGATAAACCTCAGCAGACTCTACTCTAACCTTTTCATTTCCCAGTAGTTAATAAGAAGGCTTCTGGAAGTGCGCGGATGGTGCCAGAATCAACATGACTCGGGCACTGACCCTCCTTAGTCACGATAAGTACAGCAGCCCTGTTCTCGCAGAACTGATGACCCTCTGCTGGATTTCTGGATCTCTGGTCTGTTTTTGCTGTAGCCTCTCAGTGTCACAGGGCTGGTTAAGGGCTGATTGTCTCAGCTTAAATTGGCTGCAGTGGTTACACTGATTAGATGAACCTCACTGAGATCTGCTGGTTAAGTAACCGTGTCTGCTCCTACATCAGAGACAGCCCAGGCAAACTGCTTTGAAAGGCTTTTTGGCTCTTGCCTCAGTGTAAGAACAGAAATAAAAAGAGATTTTTCTCATTTAATTTATTTAAAATATTTACCTAACAAATAAAGATTTTGAGATTGTGACAAATGATAGTAACACTTTGTCACAGCTCAGACCAGTACCAATAAGTGATAATGTAATTGTTATATTTTGCATTTTAAAACATGTTCACCATGTAATTCATGCGGTGCCACGAGTTTAATTCATTTGGATGATTAATTGGACAGAGCTGTGACATAGATAAATCAATCATGATGCTGTAAATATTACCTTTACATCTTATCCAGAGCAAATGGCATTCAGTTTTTATCACCAATCCAAGTGGCACAACTGGTGCTGGCCCTGTTATTGGGAGAATGTGACTTTGATGCCTGGTGATACCTTTGCCATCCATGCTGGGACTCCCACTTTTTTTTTCTCTCCCTGGGTGGGTAGGATGGCCCTCCCCCTCCTCCTTCTGTCACAGCTGTTAGCTGATGAAACAGAATTAGCACTCTCCTCCAAGCGTGTTGAACTGTCCAGTGATAGTTAGCAGCAGCTTAGAAAGATGTGAGGACGCTTCAGTTGAGGGGAAAAAAATAATCAGAAGTAATTTCGGCTGCCAATATATCGTACACCTCTGATGGAAGCATGCAGCACTTTGAGTTGCCCTATCTTTGACTTTATCTTCATTTGAAAATGAGGTTAGTCCTTCGGTCTCGTCACTTTGGGTTTGTCGGCTGGCGTCTGATTAATTATTCTTAATGGAGTTATCTCAATAATTCCATTAAGAATTAGGCTTTACCATGCATTAATCACTCCCCACACTTTGCAACATGCTTTTTCTTCTTCTTGCTTTAAATGCAGTCAAATGCAGTATGAAAACAGCTCAGGAGAAGCTATCCTGTTTCTCCTATTTGCTTTAATGAGCTCAGTAATATTATTGCAGAGGCCTCGGTGTCACCTCCTTTTTAGTGCAAGTTTCCTCTGCATTAAATGTAAGCTGCTATAGGACCCAGAGGGGCTTGGCACTCTCTTTTCCGATGATGTTGTCAGACATGTGGTTGTTTTAAACCGCCCCCCCCGCCCCCCCCCCCCCACTCCAGAGAGGAGGAGTAATCAGCCTTTTCATCTCCAGAGGAGGAGAGCCAGGTTCAGGCTCTGAGACTCTGTCACTTTCACTGGCCCTGCTCAGCTTCACACATCTGGGCCTGCACTCCCTGGCCTTCCCCCATCTAAAACCCTCGGCACCTCAGCTACTGCCAGAGTACACAGCGGCGCGGAAATCAGTTCTGAGTTGAGCCTCAGTGTTTGTTTTCTGGGTTGTTCTTTTATGACATGTGGAGCAAATTAAAAGGCGAGCTTGACTGATTTACACCACATTAAGTCATTTGTATGTTTTCCTAGATAAGTGCCAAAGTGCAAGCTATCAAGCTCGGCATGTTGGGCTCCAAACGTGGCTCTGCACTAAGCTAATTTGTTTGTTTTGGTGGTTAAAGGGGTAAGCTTACTGTGGCGAAATCTCATATACAGTAGCGGGTGCTTTGGTCCAATTTGAAAGTGTCATATTTAACTTTGAAAACCCAGTACCTTTTTGTTCAGTATCTCTGTCTGTATCTAATGAGAGGTGCAGCTAATTACATGTTAGAAACGCTATGTGTTCCTTATTTCAGGCACTTTTTCACACGACTGTCGTCTCTTGATTAATGCATGTCCAAATGCCAGTTTAGCTGCAGATCAAAACCACGACTTGTTTCATTAAAGAGCAAATTGCTTTCCTGCTTTTAAATAACTTTTTTTTCCCCTCCTTCTATGAAAAGGTAGATCCACAATCCCTTTCTTTGTGTAGGTGTTGGAAGTATTGTTCTGTTCCCGCGCACCTCCCTAAAATAGCAGACGTACCAGGCTTGTAAGAAAATTAGTGAATTTAATTTCCTTGAGTAATGAAAATGTCATGCACCATTTAATAAAACTGCATGAAAAAAGCCAACATTCCATGCCGTGCAGATAGCCGTGCCCCGTGGATTTGAAAGTTAGGCCGTTTGCTCTGTTTGATGCTTTTGCTCAGTTTTGTTTCTTTTTTCTTGATGTGATTTCAAATTAATCTGAACAGCTTCTTTGTAAATACGAAAATGAAAAAAAAAAAATTGTTTGGTGTCTCCCACAAGCCGCCGCGTGGCAATTTGAGCCGGCAGATAACTCTCTCCTTTAAACTGTGAATTATTTTACGTTTATGAGTTTGTCTCATCTTCAAGGTCAAAAATGTAATTTTTGCTCTTTCAAAGGGTTATAACCTTAAAAGGGAGCCTCCATCCCGGGTGATTAATGAGAGAGTCCTGCATTTGATGTTTCAACGTTGACATTTTAAACTTTAAATATTTTATATGCACACCTAGGAAGGGGGAAAAAATGAAGATACGCATTCATGTGGAATAAACGGTATTGCCGAGAAGAAAGGCCGAGCTGGGTATCATTTTAATAGAACAGTTAGAGTGCAATGGTTTTTCTTGGTGATTTTTATTTGAGGTTTTTATGTGTGCGCAAGCTGATTTAAAGGCACAGTAAATCATTGGGGATGGGGAGTAGTGGATTATGCATTTAATCAAGTAGCAGGCCTTGGAAAAGTGGCTGGCCGAGTCACTGGGGCATCAGCTTGGGGCCCTATAACACTCTGCCTGTCCTTTGGGTCTGCCTGAAAAGACCAAAGCCATTTTCACCTGAGGTGGAATAAAGTCGATCGCTGACTAAAGGCTCAGCTGAAAGAATACCTTCCAGTGTGCTGCGCCTGTTTCAGATTCAGTATGGGATTTTAGGCGTTTTTTGGGATGGGATTTTGCGCATTTCCATTAGTGCATAAAGAACGGAACCGGTTTGATCTCCTTGTTAATAAAATCTCCTTAAGGGCCACATTTGTTTTGAAGAAGCTCTTAGCGGGACTGGAAGGATGCACAGTGCCTATTGCTATCATCACATCTAAAGCAATTTTATGTGTGCGGTAATAAAGCTGGGGAAATGGAAAACTGGCACCCGGCGTAAGAATGCTGCAGTTAGCCATAAAAGCTCTATAGTGATGTGGCATTCACACACTGCCCCCCCACCCCGCCACCCCGACTCTGAGCCAGTCACTCAGCACAGCCCCTCACCTATCATATCTTCAGCAGCTCTAATAGAGACGAATGTGCCGGGCAGAGTTAGAGCGGATGACAGCGTGTGGGAGCTTGCCATTCACCGCTGTCGAAATAAAGCAAGTTGGCACATGCACAGGTGGAGCAGCAGTGTGTCCCGTTCCAAACACTTCACCCTACAAACTCTTATTTGATTTCCAGCGCCCTGAGTGGCCCGCAGGAAGGCGGCACGTGTCCGTGGCTCAGGTTGAGCGGCCCATCATAGCTCCACAGCCTCGTTAGATGTCGGACAAGACCGTGGCACTTTCCTGTCCATAAAACGCTCCCATTATTGCTGCTCCATTGAAAATTAATATATGCTTAATGCTTGATGACTTGCATTTTCCTGCAGGACAACAAAGCTTTTAGCTCACTGGTTAATTTATACCTGACAGTGTTCTGCCTGACACAGCTGTAAAAATGCATGAGGTCTTTATTGGAGCGAATGTCCACAAATTTGACCAGGAACTGATTGGAATAGCCAGAGACTCATAATGTAGTGTGTTGTGTCGCTGGGACAGGAATATAAAGCCTTTATATTTGGTGTAACTACAGTGGCATTGGTGTTTTCTGGATGCAACAGTGCTAGCAGGCAACAAAGGTAAGAGCTGTGTAGGATCTTTTAAAGGTATAAAGAAACTTCACATAGTGTAGTGAGGGTCATAAAGGTTCTTCACATTCACATTTGATTTAAAAGCATAGTTATTTAGGGAACTAAAATAATTCATCCATGGCATCGCTCAACTAGGTAGCTCAAATAGGGGTGGAGGTAGCTCAGTGGGTAGGATACTTGCCTCCAGACCATGAGGTCATGGGTTTGAATCCTACCTTCAGCACCACCACTGGGTCCCTGAGCAAGACCCTTAACCCCAAGTTGCTCCAGGGAGACTGACCCCTGTAGTTAGGGAATGGAAGTCGCTTTGGATAAAAGCGTCTGATAAATGCCGTAAATGTAAATGTAAATAACCCTCTGTGGCACCTTTAACAGTATATGGCATGCCTGCACAGTATATTGTTAATTTTAATCTTTTTTTTTCTGTGTTCTGTTGATCTGCAGTATTTTTCGGTCTATTGACTGATGAATAAAAGTGTAGTAGACCCTACCATGAATGTCTAAAAATGTCTGTTTTTTCATGCAAGTGTTTGTTCTTTGGTATGCGCTGTCATTTTCTTTAGTATAAGCAGATAATTACACTAATAATTTAATTGAATTCACAGTAATACAAATACAGGGCTTTAAGAAGAACAAAAAACACGAGAACAGGGCTGCCATAGATGCGTCACAGGGCAGCAGCCAATATATGGCTGCTTTGTGTTATCTCAACAGTACTAAAAAATGTATTCAGTCATATTTTATATGGCCATTTAGCTGAATTCACTTTAATATTAATGGTACAAAATTAGAAAATTATATATTTCATCATAATTTAGCACTACAATGCATGAATATTTATATAACGGAAAAAAAAAAGAGGAATTCAGGGGGTTTCCACTGACAATTACTAGTCGGGCTCTAGGAAAAAATCTGTGAACGACTGAAGCCTTGAACTCTGGTGCTAGTGGTTTATATATTGCAACCCCAGTACATAGTAATACGCAATAGAAGAGAAAAAACGCTTGAGAAGAAAAAATGGAAAGATTGTGCCTTATTACTGAGGCGGTATTGTTTACTTTCATTAGCAGACACTTTTAACCAAAGCAAACGACATGCGTTATAGGTTTACAACTCCTCCTAGAGTTACAGCACCCCTTGAGTAATGTGGGGTTAAATGCCTTGTTCAGCTGACTCCGATACAAGCAACCCTCAGGTTACGAATCTCTTAGAACACTGCTGAGATTTGAACCGGCGGTCCTGTGGTTATCAGCTAAATCCTTCTAATTGCTGAGCCTCTGCCTCCTATTTGGTGTTGTTCTACAAAACACTTGTGGATATTTATACATTCCTGGGGAAAAAAAATAATTTGTTGGTTGTTTGTGAGTGTATACACACACAAACAACAGCCAGTCCATCCAAGCACTGCTCCATGCAAGGCAGTTCAAAATGCTGGCGGTAAATATTATCCATTTAATAGGATTGAAAAACAAACATTGTATATCGGGGGCAGGGTTTGTCTTCTCTTCCTATTTGCTCCTGGGGGGGATTAGAGCTGTCAGTCATGCTGAGTGACAGCACTCAAATCACATGTTTGCAGCAAAGTGGCTGATTTTTGTCAGGCCTTGTCAGAGAGACAGAGCGGTGTTATCAGGAGCACCTTGTTTGGAGACGCGCAAAACCGCTAAACCCGCAATTCATGGGAGATCTGTTTACAATCTGCAGCAGCCGCGGACTGCTAAACAGGCTGCAGCCGTGTTTTGTGGGCTGTTCGGAGAGGAGCTGAGTGATTACCACAGCACGGGCTGCTGAAGCCCCTCTCAGCAGAGACAGTGGATACACACACTCCGTACAGTACAGATCCGACACACTCTGAAAGACAACGTGCCACAAGATCTCTTAAAGAGAGGTTTGGCCAAAAAATCCTCCTTCCCCAAATAAACTCATTCAGCCGAAACATATTTGATGTCCAAAGTTTGGTTTAATTTTAATTAAACTTTATACGTTGTATAAAAGTATAAATACTTCAGTCAGCACAGAGCTACATACATCACAGACTCAAACAAGTTAAAACATCTCAAATAGAGCAGCTTGCGTGGTTTTTAGCACTTTGTGATAGCTTTGCGATGACGCCTTGTATTATTAGTACTCTTATGTACTGTACTTCTGTCCATCATTAAAAAATAATAAAGTATATTTTAATGAACCAATAAATGCACAAATCTAATGCACTCAAAATAATAAAGGAGATTTTTTATAGGCTTTTCTTCTTTGCTAAAGCTGAAAGAACAAAAGCACTTAAATTCTGCACGTTGCCAGCAACAGTGTGTTTGATTGATCGCTGCAAATCAATCAATTTAAATGCGACCTCAGCCTTTACGTCTATTCATTTATTTATTCTTTATATAGAGGAGGAAGGAGTTTGTTAAAAGCATTCTGAAAAAAAACATAACATGTGTTTTGGAAAAAAGAAAAATGAATTGGTTTCTCTCCTGCGAAGTATGTCCGTTTTCTGACCATCGTTAAACAAGCAGCTCTGTATAAAAAACATTTCCAGAACGAGTAATTATGTTTTTCATCACAGTCACAAAGCGAGCTTTTCAGCAAGGCAGAGGACAAGGACTTGGCAAAACAACCATTATTCCCACAAAAATACAGAACTGTCCTGTTTGTATGTGATGTGATTCGCTTCACCAGAAGGTCAGAAATGTCTAGTGCACACTGTTACATTTTCATATAATTCTATACAGCGATGTGATCTAGCACTTCTGTTCAAAACATGCTGGAAAAGCTATTTAAAAAAGAACTATATGTTGTGCTTTTCCCATGAACCAATGCCTAGATTTTGAAAGATTTGCCATTCTATCCCAACTTTTACTGCCAGAACGCTGTCATAGTCCATTTCCACCCTTAGATGTCATAGAGCAGCTGTGCCCAACCTTTTTTGCGCCATAGATCAGTTTAATGTAAAACAATATTTTTATGGACTCGTAGAGATACAACTGAAAACAAAGTGCGTTTGATTTGACTCATTTCTGCTGGCTTGTGTTTTAGATGTACTGTATCATGTGACCGAGACGATTATTTAAAAAATAAAAGATCTTTCAGAATCTGCTAATCAGTAAAATATTTGTATTCTGTCTTTCTGTGTCCTCACAACCTGGTGGTTGGGGACCTCTGCCATAGAGTATGAGAAACCACACAAGCAAGTTTACTTCAGGGGAGATCCTTTAACAACATGATAGGGTTTGGGACAAATATGGGATCATTTAGGCATGAAGTGCTAGTTTGTGATCGATACACTTCCTTTACCCTCCATGAGCCTCACAGCCTCAGTACAAAACTAAAGAAAGGAGCTTCATACACCCAGCATGTCTGATCAACTAAGAAATTAGATTTTTGATTTTGTGCCAAACTGTTCCTTTAAGTTCTGGTGGTGGTTTATTATTAGCTTTATCTTTGTGCTTATGTTGAAGGGCTGCCGTGTTGCGATTCCAGTAGCGAGCTTTTTAAGCACCAGATTGCTCTGCCGTTTTCAGCAGGAGCTTTCAGCAGCGCAATACGTCACTCGTGAAAGCTCAGTAAGTACAGCGGGCTCGCAAAAGCGTCTTTTAAGGATCATTATTTCCAATCTTCCAATTATTTGCTTGTTAGTTTTGCATACTTGCTCTCACTTTGACAAAGACGAAGAAGAAGTAACAAAAAACCAACACCTTGTAAATTTGTGGAGCTGGAATAAATGAGCTTTTTATTCCTATGACTCACTCTGATCTCTCCCATCCTGCTCTGAACATACAGTATCGGTCACATTGTCATGCAAACCTCTCCCATAGGCTGACCGTTGACGTAGACTCTGATTTAGACGTTCGGTTCCATTGAGCTGCATTAAAGCAGGTCAGTGGGATTGGTCACTTTTTACAGGGTTGGCATTCAGTTTTTTTGTGAGGATGCAGCATCTTAACCACTAGTAGTTTCAAACACAAGCCTGAGACGGTACAGTGCCTGGGGCATTAAAGCAATGAGACGATGCAAAGTGCAACACGTACCGCAGTGTCCATTAAAGGTTTTAAATATCGAAACTACATTAGCGATTTTATTTTTGCGGTAAAGGCGGGATGGTGTTAGATGAGTGACCATTAAGGTGTTCGGCTGCAGACAGATGGAGAATACTGTTAGAAAACTATTACAAAAAGGCTAATAGCTGTGCACTTTTTTCGAAAGAAATAGGAAATCTATGCATTTCATTTCATTCTGAGCTCAAGGTGTTTTATTCCAGCGCGGCCAGAGCGAGGGAAGCGATTGCCTCTGCGTAAGCTCTTGTCATGCAGAGGGAAGTCTGTGCACTGCACCAGGCGCTTTGATATATATTACCCCTTTGTAAATAAATCCACACAAAGTGCATGGAAGAATTTTATCTGAAATGTGGTATTTAGGAGATTTGGAGTGAATGATGATATGTGACAATCAGTCACAGCAATTAGTGTTGCTGTTAAGAGGCCTTTTTGTTTTCTCTCACCCATACAGAATGTCACAAATAAATCCTCACTTGCATTTGCATATTAATTGGATCGGAGACGTCAAGCATCTTTCATTAAGCAAAATGATCTGCATATTTGGAGACATAAAATAGTTTATTTCGACGTGGGAAAAGAAGTCATTGAAAATTGACCGCATGCCGGATGTAAACTTTGCGCTGATGGAGGCTGACACGTTAACCCTCTGGGTGCCGCCACGCGGCTGCGGTGCTGCATTAAGCGCGTAGGGAACACAGAACTGAACTAAGTGACACGTTCCTCCAACACGCCTTTGGACTGAGCACTGGTGATTAAACATGCTTTTTAGGTGATGTTTGCATAAAGACTGGAGAGTTTAAGACGGAACGGAGGCCAGTCATGTGTTTGAGGATAATTTCAGACGTACTCAGACGTTGCATACGGACGTTTAGGGACTGTAGGCTCTCTCAGCAGTCACTCGCGTGCAGTAAACGGAGCTGTTTGGAATTGCCAGATTATGAGGAATTTATTGGTTTGTAATGGATCGCTACACGGCTTACTTGCCGCTGATATTTTTGCGGTCCGGCCTTATAAACGTGTCCATCAGATGAAAAGCGACTGCAACCGAGGACTAATTTGAGATGGCAAGCCCAAATGGACCTAGAGGGAGCAGAATGTGTTGTGTGTCAGTGGAATCTTTGTGTGTCAGACATAGGCGGGCTTTGTTTGCTGCGGCTGCCGCTCGTTCTAAAGGGAAAATTGACATTGGTTTGGTTCGATATGATTAAGGCAGGGGGAGGACGGTAATGGAAGGGCTGTGTATTGCGGGGTCTACATGGTTAGGGGCTAGACTTGTGAATAATTTGATTAGGTTGCAGGGGAATATATCTGAAGGATTATGTAAATGGACTTGCCCCCATGCAGAATTCTTTTGAACTCCTCAGAACTCACATCTGCTGGGGTGGCAGCCAGACAGGACGGCTGTGTTTCCTCTGTGTTTCAGCAAAGTGTTTAAAGGTCATATTGAGAACAAACAAAATTGCCCCTGACAGAGCCGAAAAGGGCCTCTGACATAAATGGCTCAAATTTATCTTTTGTTGATTAAAAATGAATGATAATTGCGAATGCATAAACATTTGCTCACAAAGATCGGGGTTTAATGCGTTTATTATCCTATCATAATTAGTCTTCGTAGCTCGGGCGCGGTCTCCTCTCAAACGTGGCATCTGAGACGCGTCGCACGTACGAGGGTAAACTCTTGTGTTTACCAGCATTTTCCCAGCTTGCTTTTTCACCCTTTTGATTATGAGATTTTTTTTTTCACCCCTGGCCTTATTTGGTGTATTTCTGGGTGGGGATATGTTTGTGTGGAGCACTATGGCAACCAAAGTCAAGGTGACCAAGACCATGTTGAACACATTAGATTAGCAGAACACAGACGCAGAGACAATGCAGCCTGCATGAAACACAATTTATCTGCTGCCTGATTGTAGGCCTTTCAGAAAGCAGCCCCCGTCTGCCCGCCTGACCGCCAGCATGTCTGGGGATTTATTGCCGGGTGAGTATGACCACTGGCTCCTTCTCTGCCTCTGGCTGTGTACTGACCTCACTGGACCAGCACTGTGAGTGGACCAGCAGTGTGGCCTGTTAGGTAGAACAGATTTGACTGCGCCTGTTAAAAGGTGGGGAGGGTCAGGGGTTTCTGTTTGGGAGGGGGGTGTAGTGTGAATGTACTGCATATGAGGAGTTTCATCTGTTTTTACAGTGAGCTTTCCTCAGTATCAGGAAAAGAGAATTCTACTCTTACTACAGCCTGTGGTTGTTTTATTGGCTTGCGATGGTGGGGAAGCATGACTTTGTTTGTTTTTGGACTGGCTTGGATACCATATTATGACATGCAAGAGTTTTTAAAGAGGTGCATTCTCCTCTCTGCAAGGCAGATACTTATAGAACAGTACAGTGTATTTGGAGTGTATACAGTACAATTACTTTTTCTAAGTATTGGAGTTTTGTAAACTTGCTGATATTTGGAAAACAGGACAATCCTGTTTTCTTACTGAAGTGGTCTTTTTGCTTAAATACTGTCATATTAGAATTAAAGTGTTCATAACATAAAGACAGTTTTTTCTTTGCATTTTTAGATGAGTTTGCTGTGCTACGTATATATTTTTATAACTTTTTCAGAACCTGGACTGTTTTTTGAGAGAGACACAGTACAGGGAAACCAATCAGAAAATAGCTAGTTTACATATGTCAGTCTTAAAGGCACAGTAACAAAAATCAGCCTGTTTAAATGGGACATTGAGAGGCTGGACAGTGGTCATGTAAAAATGAGTTACATCATGGTCATGTTAAAATGAACATGTTCTGCAGATATATTCACTTTAAAATGTTCACTTTGTTCCTTTTTAACTTGTTTCAGATCCAAGAAACTACCGTTTCTGTGCCTCCACATCAGAGTGGGCAGGATTTTCAGCTGTCTAGCTCGACCGATCTCCAGAACAACTAAACACCACTAATTTTAGCAGCTGGGCTCAAATCTGGCTGCTCCATGGCAGCACATGTTAAATAACAGTGATAATTTATGCCCCCCTCTGTGCTGGGGCTGGGGCTGGGGCTGCGCTGTGCGCTCGAGCCTGTCGCTCTTTTCCGAGGGGAAGTGTTAAAGAATGCTTCATAGAAACTGAGGAGGGCCTTGCCAGCACTGTAAAAGTAATCACTTTGGCAGACGCTGCGTTTGAAGGCTTCAAAACACGTGTAACTTTACATTAAATGGAAAGACCCAGAAGCGCTAAGCTATTTGCTCTTTTTGGAGCCGAGCACGTCGTCTGTTTCTGTCCCTCGGTCGCTGCCACCGCACACACACGTGTGAAGGACTGGTCAGGGAACTAATACAGCACTAGTGCTCTATTCCTATCTCCCAGATTCCAAAGAATTTCTGACACTTGGACCTCCTCAACCCTCTCTCTCTCTCTTTTTTTTCTCTCTCTCTCTCTCTCTCTCTCTCTCTCTCTCTCTCTCTCTCTCTCTCTTTCTCTCTCTCAGCTCAGTGGCCTTGCTCTTGTTGTGGAATGCACAGTGCAGTCCATGAGCCCACCAGGAAAAGGGTAACACCAAATGTTAGAGCTAAAACATGCACTTTCTGTATTACAGATGGTTTTCATGTCCAAAACAGTACATTTATGAGAACATCATTTCTCTTGGTCCTGAAATATTCACCCCCTGGAAAGGGCAACTGCCCTTTTGAACATTCTGTACTGATTGATATGGTCGTTTGAGGGTCAATTTTTTATTCTGCCGAAGCATTCTAGTCCACACTGGCACACCACCACTTGTCACCGGGGTCGTGTGTGATTTAAGGGTGACAGCTGGATAACAGAGGTTTTATTTATATATATTCAGCTCACTTTTGCCACAGGCCGAGCTCATTTCGCAGCAGTTGTTGTCCGCATTGTTATTTGAAATTTTTTTGCTTGTGAGAGAAAAAGGAGCAGTGTGCTGGCGTTACGTGAAAAATGAAGGGAAAATGGAAGAAGCCGGAAAGCCTCACCGGAGGGCAATCTGAATCTGTAAAGTATCTGCTTCCTCTTCAAAAACCTCAAGGCAAAAGAGAGAGAGAGAGAGAGAGAGAGAGAGAGAGAGAGAGAGAGAGAGAGAGAGAGAGAGAGAGAGAAAAACAACA
>JBBJLR010000139.1:23847421-23863114 GCA_037577145.1 Brachypetersius gabonensis
TATCGGCCGATCACCATGACAACAAATCGGTACTTGGTATCGGTGGCAAAAATCCTGATCGGAGCATCTCTAGTTTGGTATGGTGGCCAAGTGATTTCGTTTGGTTGGCCGGGGTGAGGTGGTGGCCTTGGGTGACAAGTGAATTCAGTGAAGTCAAACGAGGACTTTGGCGAGCAATTTCTGTCTGTCGAATGGGTTGTGGAGGATGGCAAGTGATCCTTACACTGATATCTGTTGGCATTGCTGAGAGTCAGTGTCAGCCTAATCAATGCTCTCACATAAGCTCCACCTCTTAGATATACATTTTATTAATTGAAAGCAATCTGTTCTGAACTTTATCTATAGTATTTAGACACCAGTGTTTGTGTATATAGCATTGTTTATTTCATGCAAAGTACTTTTCAGAGTATTTCTAGACATTTTTTTTTACTTTTATATTTTTTACTTTTTTGCTTTTATATTTTATATTGTTCTTTTCTTTGGCTCTCTGTGCGACTGTGCCTTCGTAATCAGTTTCCTCCGGGATCAGTGGTTTTCCCATTCTGACTCTGCTAAAACGCTTATGCAGCTGTGAGCTTTATGAATGCTGCCCAACAGTAAAGTGTTGCTGTACTTTGTGTAGATCTCTGATTCTGATGTCTTTCAGATGAGAAGGACATTATTACTCTAAGCACGGGGACAACGAATAAACATATATAAACAAACACGTTGACAATAAATGAGAATATGGACTTAGTGAATACGGAATTTGCCTGAATACCAGTATTCTTTCAACCACAGAAAAACAAGCTGCTACTACGGCGAGCGTGTGTTTGTGTGGGATCTTTACAATTCTCAGCTCTCTCTGTGGTGTGTGCTCAGCGGCTCGCTGCTCTTTTCCGAGCACATATATATCAGCAGACGTCGCGGTGTGGATGTTTGTTTATGGAGGAATCAGAAGAAAGTGGTCACAGTTGACTTGGCTTTACTGCCTGGTGTAATATGAGTGTCGCGCTGGCCTCGGCTAATGCGCGCCGGCCAAGGTCATATCAGCTAATAAAATCCTCCCCTCAATCAGATTTTAGGATTACTGATTCTAAGTAAATTATCATCGGCAAGCTGCGCTGAAATATTTACAAAACTGGTTAAGCAGAAGCTGCACCTGCTCTCAGGGTCTCCGGGGGGAGATGGGGGGGCCGTCACCTGTCAGTCCTTACTGATGGTGACATCACACACTTGTGCTCCAAGAGCACACAAGGGGTCACTGCAGGGGTCGCTGAAGAGCTCTCGCTATGGGTTGCTCCATCACAGCTCCTTTACCCATGCATGTACAATCAACCGCACCTTCAGCACCACTGTGAGATGGATTCGTGTACATAGGCTCATATGTGGCGTTTTATGTTCTAGCCTATGATTAAATGCTGGCCTTGTACAGGTCATGTTTAAAGAATCTTTTTTTTAGATTTGCATTTTCTCTCTCAGAAAAAATGCTTCCAAACGCTTAGAGAATGCATCCATAGTAGGATACTTGATATGAAGAGCAGATTTTTCAAACATTATTCTTGGTTTTTGGTTTGATTTTGAAAAGTGGTTTAAACAGTTAGAGGGTTTAGCTGCTGATAGGCCCTGAAACAAAATAAGTGCAGATTGTTTTCACGGTAACATTCCTTAAATACGAGGCAATTTTTCAAACAAAAATAAAACTGGTTAATTCAAACCAACAAATCAAATGTATTCATTTGTATTTATAATGTCTTCCAAAGTCCTTTGGTGAGCGACGTAATTAATGAAGTCTCCGTTTGCTGTTGTGTCTGTTCTGCAGATGAAGTAAGCCTGTGAATGGAGTGACTTGCTCTGTCAGAGAGAAAACAAGGTAGGACAAACAGGACCTTTGAGTAATCTTCACCTCTCCTATCCTCCCCTACAGGAAAATCAAGTGTCCTCATTCATTGCACCAGGATCAATGTGGCCCTGGCTGTAAAAATTGACAAATTACTTATTAGTTTCACAACATTTTTTTTTTACTCCTGACTGATTAACTCGCAGGGAGGTTCCAGAATGCATCACGTTCTGCTCTGTATAGGCTCAGAGTGGCATATTATAATATGTTACTTCTGTGTTTTACTGAGAAAAACCACAATATATTGAAACAAAAGTCTTTTATGTGATTCTATGTGCTATGTGCACCTCATCCCTCTGTCATTTCTTTGTGTTTCTGCCCTGACGCGCGAATCTCGCTGCAGATCTTCACTACTCTTGTTTCAATAGACAGATCTGAAAACACTGAAAGCCATTTTTCTAAAAGTGGGGATGCCAGTGTTCCTCTTGCTTTTTGTGTTCAGTAAGATCACTGTAGAATAACAGTTTCTTTAATATACTCTGTGTTGTTAATCATGTGAATTGACTTCCTCTGGGCTGTTGTTGTTTGTAAAGAAATGTAAAGAATGTGTTCTAAAACTGCTCAAAATACACATATTGTTATTGTGCTTAGCGAAATCCATAGAAATATACAGCAATTCCCGTCGTGTTCCAATCATTCCCGCATATAGTGAAAAACTGCGTTGTGTAAAAAAAAAAAACAACCCTAAAAATGCCTATTTTTATAGTGTAAACCCTACATATACCCCCAAATAAACCTGTATATGCAGAAACATGCGGAATGTCGTTGGACAAAAGTATTGGAACATCGCAGTGAGGTGACCAGTTTTCAGGGAATAACCCCTGATCTACTCTGGCTAAAAATACAAATGCGGGCTTATTGAAGTGTCTGAGTGCTTTTACCACAGAGAAATCACGCTTGGAGCGTGGGGGCTCAACCCTGGTCTGGAATAAAAAAAAAGTGCTTCCAGGTCGGCTACAGCCTGCCCTGAGTTACCTTGTGTGAAAACATCCAGAAAAAATATATTTATTGCCGCAAAAAAAGCGGATATTTGCAGTTTCCACGCTATTTTTTGGAGAAGTTTGGTTCTCAAAAAAATCAGCGTGTGACTGAATCCGAAGTAATCTACAGTGAAGCCAATAATAAAACAAAGGAAACCGTTGAATGAGAATGTGACATATAACATATGAAGTTACAATTCCACATACTGATCCATTGTGCTATGGTGAACGTAAACATGTAAATATATAAATGAGTTATGACAGGGAGGACCTGAAGCATGGGTCCATGTACTTCCCAGAGTTTACAGGGTTTTAGACTGTAATATCATTGGTTTTGCAGTGGGATCAAAGACCCCGATGTTCTCAGTTTCATTTCCAAGCTGAAAGAAAGCAGACGACAGTTGTGCTGAGGTAGATGCTGTTGTCATTGCGGAACGAGGCGGTGGCTTTGCCCCTGGCTTCCGAGTCAAGAGAGATAGAGTGTGGAGGAGTGATGCTGCGTGTTGTCTCATGTCAGTCTTGGGGTCGTCCTCATGACCAGGGGGGCCAGCCTGACCATGATATGCGACTCATAGAGCTCAACTCTGCCACACAGCAGTCTTTTGTCCTGCCAGTGTCAGTCAGCAGCACAGAGGAGAATACACACTCGCAGCATCAATCATGGCCAAACTACGTCCAAACAATATCCAACAACCCCTGTGCCCACCAGCGTTAAATGGCTGGACATGGGCTGGACGAGCAAATACCCAGAGTATAGTTTTGTGTCAGTCAGGCTTTTGTGTGTAACTAGATGTGTCTTATTCAAACACCATTTGGCCTCTGAGTTTTGTTACGGCCTGAGCATTTCAGAAAAAAGTCTCAACCCCTTATACATTGATGGGCTTGTCCATGAGTCTAAGCTGCAGTTCCTAACACTTGTAGCTACATTCAGGCATGTGCAAAAATTTAGGCACCACTGGTCAAATTGCATGTTATGCAGATTTTAAAGAGAAGATTATTCACATCGGAGAACACACATTTTAATCTACAATTACTGTTTTTTTTTAAGAATTTAGTTTTCCATGGCAGAAATTGGGGCCGATAAAACATCTTAAATGTTTTATGTTTATCTTAACTAATAACCAGGAGGTTTGCAGTAACATTTGCTGAAAAAAATACTAATACTGTTAATATTACTAATACTATTGAAGTTTGTTTCCTATGACTATTTATTTTCATTTACAAATCAGTCAAACATTTAATTTGACTGGTGTACAAACCTCCGCATGTGATTGTACCTGCATATTATTTTATTTGCTAAAGAATTTACAATACAGAATAACGCTGTCCCAAGACTCTCATAACAGAAGCCAATGGAATGATGTCGCATCATCTGTCTATTAACCTTCACTGTTAGGACACTTTGACTCAACTTTCTGTCCTTTAACTAAACACAGAGAAATGTGATGATTCTCTCTTGGGCCTGAGCATGTGCTATAGATGCAGCAGGTAGAAATGAGGTTGAAAAAGGCTGGTGAATTCCTTTAATGCCTGAACAATACATCTAGAGTTTAAGAGGCTAAAAGGCCCCTATGCTGCTTTTTTTGGACTCACTCTTTGGGCAAAGTGGTGTTTTGCTGCGTCTTGGCCTAATAAGCTGGATGCTTTAATAGTCCCAGTTTGCCTTCGGAGAGTAGAGAGCGTGCCAAGCCCAGGCAGCTCGTGCATCATGACCCAATTCTCCCCTCGCTGCAACCTGAATGGCTAGAGTATAGTTAGCTTAATTGGGTTTTGATATATTTAATTCAGCTAATCAGAAAGCCCAACTGGCTCCAACATGGGGCCTGCATGCCTTTCTCTGCTCCGCAAAGCTCCCAGAGACCGGGCGGGTGCAGAGCAGGAGCCTCCCAGAATGGATTCCCTCTCAAACAGTGGGAAGAAAATTAAACTGCCAAATTTGTTTTCATTGGTTCAGGGCTTCTGCGGGGAGCTGGAAGCTTTTAATTGCGCTAGCTGTGAAGAATCGACCAGGCTGTTTTTTGAAACAACAACAACAACAGCAAAAACACGCCGCTTCCTTCTTCCTCAAGTTCTTTTTACAGATCGGGGGTCAGCCATAGTGCAGAGACATGCGGTCAGATTTTTGAAGTGATGCTTTTTAACTTCTTGAGCAATTACATGGACTCGTCCTAAACCCTCTATTAACTAGCCTAGAAGAGCTGTGTTTGCATTTCTAAGTATGTCATGATCCTAAATCATGTTCTATTGTTCTGATAAAGGGAAATGTGTTCGGTTATTATATCACTTTTTGTCAGCTTAGAATCTCCACAAAAAAAAAAAACCTCCATCATCAGCTCTTTTGTTTGCCAGGCCCCCATTTTCTCTTTCTTATTCTCTTTCTCTCTGTTTTTTGGGCCTTTGAATTTTTTTCCCCAATGTGTCAAAACAAGCCGAGGCTACATGGAAACGGCGGCCCTGTGTAAATATTTATGATGTAACATCTCCATGTGAATAGACTTTCCTCGGAGCCCATCCATCACTCCTGAAAGCCCTCCCCCAGGCCGACGTTCGGGCCGCAGGAAGCACACACAGGAGCGCCGCTTAAAGCGTTTGTTTTCTTTTGAGCGCCCGCAGGACGTTAGAGACGGTGTCCGACCCCCCCACCTCCCACTCGCCTTTTCAGGAGCCCCCCTTGTTGAAAAAAACTTCAAAGCCCACCAGGATCTTTGTCCCAGTGATGTGGCCGCTGGCCCGCAAAATGCCGCAACAGAAAAATGCGATGTAGGTCAAATTACGGCAATTGCGCTTGTGAACAGTGGAATTCTGGGCTCTGCTCTGGAGGGCCCTGCCCATCACCTCATGTTAACTAGGTGCTTATCCCGTCCTTGTGTTAAATGGGTCTGGGCAAGGGTTGCAGTAAAAATCCTCGAAATTATGTGTTTAGCGTAAAACTGGAAAGCAGCATTAGCTTGTACTTCTTTATGATAGCATTGTGGACGTGTGTTGCACTCGTGTCCAAACAACCACAAGAGAATTCCAGAACAGTGTCTCATTATTTAGAGTGCCGAACAACAACACCGATATCCATTCATGTTCCCAGCTGTGAAAGGGCTTCAGTTATGTACTTTAATCAGACCAAGCTAGAAATCCAGCATGCATTCGTCATCAGCCCCCCCTCCCCCCTTTAAAAATTTGAACTTGCAGCCATTACCACATGTCACACCTGGCCACGTTAGAGACAGGTGTGGTCTCTGGCGTGCTCCTGTCTGGATCAGCCGTATTCCTGCTCCCTACTCTTGCGCAATCTGGCTCTGGTTGGTGGGAAATTAGGTATTACAGCAGAGTCTCTCAATAGGGCAACATTACAGTGCTTTTCTGTGCTTTTTATCACAACAAACCAACAAACTGGTTGCTAAGATGTAATTATCGCTGTCTCTCTCTGATAGACTGAGCCGGCGACTGAAAAGGTAATATGGATTATCACAATAGTTCTACGGCTCAATACTGCTATCTAACTTTATCCATTTATCTGCAATGATGGGAATCCTTTGTGTTGCGCGCCAGTGTAGCATCTATCTAAATAATAAAGGCTATTGTCTCCCTGCTGAAGAGGGATTGTCTTTTTAATTTCACCAGTTTTATTATTGTTAATATTCACACCACGGCGGCCTCTCGCACGCGAAACTGAAATATTGAGCGAAAAACATGCCCGCCTCCAAAAAACAGGAGAGGAGAAACTTGGAGGAGTTTGAGAGAAACCCATACAATTACACAGAATAAATCTCAAAGCAGACCCTTATTTAGACATGTCCATTTTCTATGGCATTTTAGTATCTATTTACCATCAAAGCAGAAATATGTCTCCCTATGAGCCATATATTATAGCAATTGACCATTAAGGATGCATATCTGTCTCTCCCTCTCTCTCTTTACCCCGCTTGCTTCTCTCCCTCTCCCTCTCTCTCCCCCTTTCCCTCTCCCTCTCCCTGTCCTCACCTCTGCTCTGTGTCTGAGTGTGTGTATGTGTGTGTGTGTGTGTGTGTGTATCTGTGAGCAACCGTTGGCTTTGAAGAGTATATACAGAATAGATGACATTTTTTTCTCTTTTCTCTCGAATTTTGAGTGCCTCTTTTCTCTCGGCAGATCCATTCAAGCTTTCAATACCTCCCCCCCACCCCACCCCTGCGCCTTTCTCAGCAAGCAGGAGGGTTTTACTTTACTCCTTTGTCATCCTAATTGATTGCATTAACCTTTTGAGTATTGAATTTCCTGTGCATCACGCCGAGCACAATGTGGAATATTATCATAATCCTTCCAAGTAATGGACACAGGGCAATCAACAATGCTTTAGGAAAAGTACATCTTTGAAAGATGGAGCATCTTATTATTTACAATCAAAAGGCTCCCCTGGACTGGCAGGCTTTGCCAAACTTTGACAGCGCTCTAAAGTGTTGTGTCTTTCTGTGCTTCAGGCTGTTTTGTTTGGAACTAAACATCGTTTGAGGTGTGAATGTGGACAGGTTCGCGGCACAACTGGGTCTCATGAATAGGGATACAGCGATTTCATGTGCATATCTGTCGATGTCAATATCGAAACATTTATGAAAATGTATTGAATTGCATTACAGAGAAATGCAACATTTTTGCAGGGATGCAGAGAAGTGATTAACTGTCCAGTGCCAAAAAATGTTCTGCTATAATGCTGCTTTTATTGAGCATCCCTTAACTTTTTTACCAAATATAAGACAACAAGGCACTAAGAGCACTAACCTGATCTTTTAGAGATGTGTAAAGTACCAGTATGGCAATCATATTGCGGCACATTATGGCTGCAATATAGTAGAAACGCATTAGTGAATCTATAATACGATTTAGATTGTCTTGCATTGTTTGTCAAAGTGATTTTACTTTTGGTAGAATCAATGAATACATGAATACCTTGATCAAAACACCCACGCTGGAAGATTCACCAGGAACTGTGACTGGTCAAAATGCTTGTAAAAAAGTAAAGCATTTGAGTCTATTTGTGTGCGGCAAACCTCCTGTTGTACCAGTCCTGCAAAGGACAATTGCAAGGTAATAGTAAACAAACAATATACTGGGCAGCATTAATCTAAGATGAATTTTGTTAGACATTGAGCATTATGATATTCACCATTGTATTTTCAAAATGATGCTACATTTTCATTTGAAGATGTTTAGGATCAGAGGTCAGGAAAAATCATTTTTACTCACTTGAGTAAATCAAATGTTAGGTGCCCATATGTTGCTTTCAGTTTTAACAGTATTTCTAGATTTCTATAACTTAAGATGAACAAACAGCTGTGACCATGAGAGACTCTTCAGCACACCTCCTCGTTTCATTCTGCATGCTGTCCTCTGGATGGTTTTGCTTTTGGGGTGGAATCATAAAGGTCTATTGAGAGGACAGAGCTTTTTTCAGCTGAATAAGAGGCAGCGCACGTGTGCATTGATATGATAATCTGTGTTTGTGTGCACATGGGTGTACAGCCAGGCCACCCGCTCACCTGAAACAGCTCCAGCAGTGTTTTCTCTGTCCTGTAGTTGTGTTGTTGAAGTCATCTGGGTCAGTGTACAGTGGTCTTTAAGGCAAGATTAGCCCACAACTTACTTGGAGCTCACTGGGCCACGTAATTTAATCCCTTTACCCTCTTTGGACTGGCCCGGCTGCATTTAGGAGAGATGTGTGTAAGTTGTAATGCCTCTGCTGCTTGGGAAACAAATGTAGATTAGTTACATAAGTTTTAAAATGTCAGTTAATAGAATTTTAATAACTTTTTTTTTTTTTTTTACAGGATTAGGAGTCTTACTGATCTGTTCAGCTTTAATTCAATGTAAAATATTTCAGTGGTATACCCTTAGAGTACCCAGAGAAATAAAAATACATTCCTGTACATTCCTGAATCATAATTGTGTTTAAACACTGAAAGTATTGTAGTGCTCCTCTTAGTTAAAACCACCCAACAGAAAATGATATGAATGGAATATGAATGATATGAATTAGAAGACTGGAGATCTAACATGTCAAATTACCCACCAACATAATTCCAGGGCCATAGGAAATGACCCTGGAATCCACAAATTTTGATTTGATTTACATTATTTTTTTCATAAAACATGACTTGTGGAGCATCTAGACGCAGTAAAGACTGTTAATATGAGCTGGAATCTATTGAGGATGTAGTCTTATGTGAGAAATCGGCAACAACATCAACAGCTCTGCGTAAGGGCTCTTTATGGAAAGAGTCGTTGTAAACTTGTGGTCATGCCTTTTATAAGCTTCCAATATCCATTTTTAATCTAGAACATGCAACAAATATTCATGTGGCTTGCCATTAGCTTTGTGCCAACATACTTCTAGAATTTCTTTTGGTCATGATTCACTATTGATTTATACATGCATAAATGAAATACTGATTTAGATATTAGTGTTATATGGATCTGTGATGAAATTACACTCTTTATAGTGTTATAAGGTATATGGTATTCAAAGTACAGTATTTATTTGTTTATATTGCTATATACAGTGTCTGACCTGATGTTCATTTTGGTCAGGGACCAGTCAGTTACCGGTTGGTTGCCAAATGTTGGACTAAATGTTTGGATCCAGAGAAAAAGAAAAATCCAGATGAGTGCATATGACTGTAAGGGATAAAAGTGAGCGCTTTGCCATGCTTTTCATTGGCATTATAGTAACAGAAACCATTCTTTCATCAAAAACAGAGCTCCTATTGGTAACGGGACATGGCTTGTTGAATTTCTGCATGCTAACAAAAGGCCCTGTCTGCCTATGGAGCTCGACTGCACACAGCCATCTGGCTCCTCTCTGCCTCTCTTTTGTATTTCAGGATTTATTCAACAAAACCCTGAAAAGTAGAGCGCTGGTGGAAAAAAAGAGCGCTAAACTGACTTTTCAGGTTTTAATGGGAGGGTAAACAACAGTGCAAAGCATAAAATTAATTGATTGTTGAGCAACACAGAAGCTGTGTTATCATGTTTCCCTGGTAACATGAAATTATTGTCTGGTTGCTTAGATGAATTGAAGCAAAACAGCCTTTAATTCATGTGAACTCTTTTATATATATATTTTTTTGCAGCCGGCAGTAGAAAATCAATTGAAAGGGACCCTTATGCGTGGGCTGGACTGGCTTATGATCAATAATTATTGTAAGCAGGGATACAGTGTCATGGTTTAATGGGTCCAGGTTAGACATTCAAAGATATTGAATGCTCATATTTATAGAAAAAGTGTTCAAATGATGAACAGTGATGCCAATATCTCAATTTTAGGCAACAGAAAGGTCACCAGGCCCATTTTGTCTTGGTTTCATGCTGAACGGACAGCATGACAAAATGGAGGATTTGGTTGAAAGATTGGTCAAAGTCACTTAAAGAGACAGCCATCAGCCCACTGGGGATCCATCACTGCTGGGGCTCATCTGCTCACACCCCAGTCCTAATATTCAAATGTGCAGTCGTGTAGTACCACGACTCGGTGCGTTTGGCAAAGGACAAGGCTCATCCTGTGCTGAATTATTTCACAGGTCAAGGCCGGCGAGCTGACATCAGCATGATTTGTGCACCATATGAAAAATACAGTCTGCGTCACTCTACGCTTTTAGGCAGATTTGCTTCCTTTTCTGTTTGCAAACTGAATCAGGCCGGCTCGGCTGTTGCGCTGCTTTATTGCACACCATGGGCTGGGCTTTGCCGGGGAGCTCGAAGCAGGACGTTTGTGGTGGGGTGAGGAGGAACAAGCCATGGTAAAATGAAACGCTGAGAAGTTTTGAAGATCTGAGAAGCGAGTACATTAGAGGAACCTAATTCATTTCAAGAGTGTCTACCGCACGACAGGCTCTTTCCACATTAATAACTATTATCGGCTGATATATTACAGAAAAGGCCGGCACTGTATTGGTTTCTGTATATTTTAGCACACTGTCAAACACACTGCCGGGGAGGCAGGAGCAGCAGGGAGATCCCTTAAGTCCTCTAGTGTTGGGAAGCTGCTGCTGAGCCCACCTCGGCCTGGGCTTGAGTTTCAGCTCCTCGCATTGGTCCAGGCTGGGCTCCGAGTTGACATTTTCAACATTTATTTCAACAACTGACACTGGGTGTCATATTTCCTGCCTTTGCCCAAACCAGCTGTCAGCTATTCCAGACTCAGAACCTTCTCTTGTGGCCATAATGTCAGGTTTAAAACAAACACGGCAGCAGAATACTCTTATACTCACACTCATTTCTGGCATTCTGGCATTGTAAATTCTCTTGCTTTGCACATGGACTAGGTTGTTTGATTAGCTCCACCCAAGCTTTTTTATGACCTCCATAACTTTGTTCAAACAAAACCATGTCTCCTCTCCATTCCTCCATTTTTCTCTCAGTCTTTCCCTCCCCCCTGTTGTTACCTTCGTTCTTTTGTGGTGTGCTCGCATTCTCCATCATGTTTCAGAGTACTATCGAAAGACAGCTATAGAAATGATCTTTATTGATCAAATCTGGTTACTGCTCGCTTGTTTTCAACAGCTCCATCAAAAACTCTCGCTACCCCATCTCTCTCCCTCCATCTCTACCTCCCCCCCACTGCACCAGAGCCTTCTGCCCGACCCACATGGTGGTCACATGGCCTGGTTCACTGGTCTGCAGAGCCACAGGTTTTTTGAGCATTCTCTCCGACTCAGAGCTTTAGTCTGGCCTGATTTTTTTTTTTTTACCAAAATACAGTCGCACCTAAACCAACACAAAATGTGTTTTGCATCCAAACCCAACCTGAGTATGACAAAGTTCTCTCCCATTCCAGCATGACCTAAACTACATTTTTAAGCTTTGAAAACTGTTCTGGGACAAAAAGAATTTTGTCTGAACCCAACACAGGCTTATTATGAAACCTGACAAGATAGCAGTGGTTACTGTTGCAATATAACAATATAAAATACAACATAAAATAATATGTCATGAAAATATAATCACATGTCCAATGTTAGGTTTAAATCCCTCTTTAAAGAAAGGATTAATCAAACAATGCTTTTAAACAACCTAACAAATATTTTAGTCTAGGTAAACACTCCGTACTTCACTGTTCTCACGCTCTGCACTGCTGATAGCCAGTAGTAAAAAAAATCTTTAATTCTTGTAAATGCAGCAGACACTTTTTAAGTAAAGAGATTTTAAGTAGAGAGAATTTTGAACATGACCCATGGCTTAAACACATATTTGTATCATCAAATATACCCAAAAGACTGTGGCTTCCCAGTGGATTCAGTCACATATTTTAGACTATACCCAGTTTGCCTGCTCAGGTAACATTTGTGTACCTTTTAATGTCCATTTAACTGATCCATTGCTGCACATTATAGCAATGTCAGCAATTACACAGCTGAAGTTAATTATCAGCTCTTCAGCTATTATAAGTTTGAATGTCATGAATACAAGGTTTGTCATAAAGTATTTGTAAATTGTTTCAGGAGAAATCTGTTAAATGTAGGAGATGTCTGTGAAGGCAGAAGAGAAATGTGTAAATAAAATGAAATTGAAATTTGAGTCCTGCAAATATTTGAGAAACAATGTCCAAACACAACCAATTGTGATGTCTGTCATTATGGTCTTACCAGTAGTTTCAGGCAGGCATTTTACCAAATCCAGACCAGCTTGGTTCACCCACTATTTCGTCCCCTCAGCCACAATCTGCTCTCAGTTTGATTGGATTCCTTTTCAGTCTCTTGGTGGATTTTGGTTATGTGTCACTGTTCTGTACTGGTCTGACAAAATGTACAGTGCTCTGTATTGTAAATCAGGCAGCACTGTATTAATGTGTGTGTGTGTGTGTGTGTGTGTGTGTGTGTGTGTGTGTGTGTGTGTGTGTGTGTGTGTGTGTGTGTTTGTGTGTGGCAGTATTAGGCCAGAGGCAGCAGTGTAGAGCAGACAAGGCCGTGCTGAGCTCTGGCTTCTGCGCTGTGACCCAGTCCCCTTCACACTGGCGTCTGCCTGTAAATTTTCTGCTGCCCTTGCTATTCAGCCAATTACACCAAAAGAGCTTTAGTGATTTTTTTTCCGCCTCTCCAGCCTGCCTTTATTTATTTATTTCACAGTCGAATGCAAAGCATCTCTGAAGGTTAAAAAAATTGCTGAATTTCATAGTGCTCATAACATAAACTTCTTTTTTTTTCTCCTCCTTAGCTACACTAGCGGCTGATCAATAGATGTCAACTCCGCTTGCTTTGTGAAACAAATGTATGTGCAATATAAATCAGCTTTAGAGCGGTTTCCCATTTTATGCCTCAAAATCGGACATATCCCCGATGTCATATGGATTCTTAGGCATGGTTAGAAAAATAAGTAATGCAATCACAAAGCAACTACCAGACAGTAGAGTAACGAAGAACACAGTATCAGCCCTGACAAGAACAGAGAGTGCGGCCAGGAGCAGCGTTCTTTTTTGCTCAATACAATGCTGTCCATGGCCATGCTAATCATTCTATTCTAGTTTATGACTGGGCATGTGAAGATTGTCAAAATGGCCCCTTATTGGAGTCCAGTTACAAGCACATGGACCAGAGAGCTTTGAGTGCTAGTAATTGGTTTATAAAAACATATTGACAGTAAGTAAAATAGGAAGTGCAGAATGAGGCTTTGCTACATAGCTGTAATTTGGAATCTTGCAGCTTCTAGCTCAGTATCTACTCTCAGTACTGATCTCTTTACCTGGATGACTGCCCTAGCTCTCTATATCTGCTAAGAGGGCAGCAATGCTATATTTCATTAGGGATTAGGAATGCCCCAGATCCAGGCTTTGTCCTCCAATCCACTCTGTGTACTTAAATATTGAGTGTATTTTGTACCAGTCTCTGATGGTTTGCTACTTGCAGTAAGAGGCAAAAAATAGACTTGAAGCCTTGCACTCTCATTTTATTCTTTTAAGTAGTTTTGCACTTTGCACTTAAACATTTAGACTAAAAATCTGTCTCACAGACACAGGTTAAGGATTATGGTATACAACCTTGATGGTGGAGCACAAAAAGGAAGCAAAAGATTGGAAGTAGATTAGGCTTAACATAGCTAATAACCTGTGTGTTAACCCTTTAGGGCTTTTTAAGGATGTATCTATTTCTAGCGTTTAGCCTTGTCTGTTAATCACATGATTTTTCAGAGCTGTTATTGCGTTTTATATGTAAAAAACATGTAGAATGTTGTGTAGTGATGTAAGTCACACATCATTATAAACAACTATTAAATTAAATAAGTGAATAATTAATGAATGAATGGCTACAAAATAATTGCCTGAAGAAACCAAGTTAGCTAAAAGTCAGTTGCTGTCTATATCCCTTACGGGATTCATGCTTAGAATTTGTGTGTGTTTGTGTTTGAAAGACCATATGCATGTTGCAGTGGAAAATGCACAAGCTCCTGATGATGTTGGGGTGGTACGTATGTCTTATCATGAGGTTCACCTCGTTAAACTTTAGTCACATTTGCACGTTTCCAACAGGACAATTGTGACCTTTGTTTTATATCAGAAACCATGTAGCAGTAGTGCAACAAGTGATTGATGAAATATTTTGTATTTGATAATGGTAGCACAGTAAACCTGAAACTGGAACATTGTGATTGAATGTCTTTTCTTCCATTGTTCATGCAATGCTCAAAGTTGAGAGCTTGCTGTTTGCTATCCATTTAATTCATAAGCTTCGTAGTTATGCTTGTGATCTTCTAGCTTTGTTTAGCTTTCACTGAAAAAAATGCCCAGTTGTGTTGGTGACATGGTGACACTATGGTCACTGTACTGTCATCATGGTGTTCATCTCCTAAATAGAATGCTATTGATCAGTGAATCAAGATCTTGATTTGAACCTGTGTTTTGTGAAGCACTACATATCACTCACCTTTACAGTCGCCCTCTGTCCCACAGTCAGCCTACAAAAGCTCCTTAGCTTACGAGAGGGAAGTATATAACATTTTAAAAAGCCTTTTTTATTTCGTGAGCTGGCATGTTATCAAGTCTCTTTAAATGGAACCTAATGTAGAGCCTCTTTTCTCCCTTCAGCACTGTAATCCGAGGGTCTCTCCTTCTTCTGTCCTCACTGAAGGCCATGCTGCGCTGCATTTTTAGCACATTAGCGTTTTTCCCCTTCCCTTTCTAAGTGAAGCCCGCATACCTGTGCGCATACAGTACATAACCCGATGTTTGTGAAGCCTCTGAATAGCTATCAATAGAATGTCGAATGTGGTTGAGAGCTACAAAGCAGTCAAAGAATGTGTTAATAGTGCCCCACCACCTTGCATTCTAGTGCTAAAGCAGCCATGCCACCATTTTTGAAACATTATATGGCACAGCTTTGTTCTCTTGGTCGCTGTGTCTCAGAGACAGAGATGACCCTCGTTAGCAAGTTTAGATATAACCTCATGGAGCCGGCTGGTGGGCATTGGCCAAGGAGAGTGTTCAGACCCCCAGGGGAGATGGGAGAGAAGAAAACATCATTTTGATTGGCATGTGACTGACGAAATGAAGCTGTAAGCTGTGATTATGGGAAAAATAAAAACAGAATGGAGGTTTGTAAGCAGCAGGCCCACAGATTAGCGCAAGGACAAATTGGTCTCAACTGTCACAAACAAACTGTAGGAGTGAAACTAGAAAATGAAATGAAATATAATATAAAAATAAATCTTATCCATTGGGTTTAAGAAATGGATCCTTAAATGGGCCATAACCAAATTTCTCTTACTGATTTAAGTAAAAGTGGTTGATGTAGTATGTAAACACTGCGACAGTCTCTAAAGTGTCACTCTCTATCTCTCTCTCTCTCTCTCGCTCTCTCTCTCTCTCTCTCTCTCTCTATA
>JBBJLR010000139.1:23874770-23887782 GCA_037577145.1 Brachypetersius gabonensis
ATATATACATACTGTACGTTTTGCATTAAAAACGTGCTACTTTGTTTCTAGAGTCTTTGAGTGCAGACCTGTATCAGCAGCCTTGTGGAACAGTTGAATCACTTTAGCTCTGATGAACTGCAGTGCATCCTAGCAGAAACGCTAGGAAGGCTTTCAGTGCTGGTTAGCTGCTTAGCGTCTGGCTGTTTAAGTCAGTGATTGATAGACTGATAGTTTATCTGTTTGCTGGAAGTCCTCAGGTCCTTATCTTGGACCAAACGCGGGGGTCAGCCAGGGGTGGGGGTGAGGTATAAAAGCACAGGTCTTTGGGTGGTCCTGGAGCGCACGCCACACGTCACATCTGTAGCGCGGTGCAGATGTGCTGTCTATCAGTGTGAAATTAGTCAGGCTTGAATTTGTGCTAATGGATCACGTGAGGACACACACACTTCCTAACCTGTCCCTTTTTTGCCTCTGTCAGAAAACCACTTGCTAAATGCCTCTTTTTTCCCTCTCCATTGATAAGAAAAAGAAGCACATGGCTGTGTGTTCCCTGTCACCTTCATCCTGGGAGAGAGCGTGTGTTTGCTCTGGAGAGGCACCAGGCCGATATCCCGTCCTGTCTGGTAATTGACTGCAAACAGGGGCGCCTGCGTCTGAAACCCTCCCCTGCCGCGGGTCCCCGCACTCTGTGTGTTTTTTCCTGTGACATTCTATTCACTTGGGTCAGTAGCAGGCAGCGGCAGCAATAATTACTGTCTGTACATGATAAATCTGAAGCCCAGCTGTTCAATTCTGTCTCAGCCTACACAGTGCCGGAGCAGCGGGTTGGGTGGGTGGATGTGTGTGTGTGTGTGTGTGAGGGGGGGTTGGGTCTGGGGGGGTTAGAGGAGGGACGCTTAGGAGTTTGCTGTTTGACTGAATTTTTTTTAAACTCTGTAACTTGATAGGATTACATGGTTCTAGGGCCCACACCTGTTAAAAGACTGTTAACAGAACAGTTGGCAGTCTTATGGCTGGAGCTTAGTGGTATTTCTTTTTCACTCTGTCCTCTTTTGGGGATTTCTCTCCCCATGAGCTTTGTGGGCTTTTCTCTATCCTCTTGGCCAGACCAAGTGAGAAGCCATGAGTTTGAGTAGCTGCCCTCGGTCCACACTGGAGCGAGAAAGTAAAAAGTAAGGAGGACAGTCTGCCCTCAAACTGTGCGGTAGATTTTTTTATATTCTGGTTATTTACAATAAATAGCCAATTTCCTCCTCCTCCAAATTAAACACTTCTCATCATGTAGTCACCAGTCTATTAAAGGAAAGAGGAACAACATGTATCTAGGTAGAAACTTTCAGATCTTCTTCTTTCCCGCAAGAATTTCTGTATGAAATCTTCCAACAGGGTTATATATAGTTGAAAAATGTGACATTCTATGTATTCATATACAGTTAAACAGTAGAATGTTTAGTTAAAGTCTATACAACTATGATTGCCCATTCAGTTATGTTATATATAATTTTGAACCATATGATTTTCTATACAGTTATATTTTACACAATCATATGAAATGTCTCTGTTTAGGTAAAGAATATAAAATTGGACAGTATGACGTTCCATACATTTATGTAACTAAACTTGCACAATAAGACCTCCCAACACTGAATGGAAATTAGAAACATTTTCCTGAAACCCAAACAAAAACCAGTTTCTAAGCTGAATATTCTACATTATCATACTTTTTTATTGCCTTTGGACCCTGAGACAGGTCAGCCAGCAATAAGGTCCCGCTTGCTGTCGTGAGAAAGACACGCGGCTGTTGCCTCCTTACATTTCTGTTATTTGAATTCTAAAAAAAGAAGAGCTTTGACACTCAGGGAGGAAAAAAAAAACTTTTTGGGCTCTCACAGGTTTTTCCATTCTCAGCAGCTGGGGGGGCTTCTTGCGAAATGAGTCAAACACAATGTCAACTCTCTGGCAAACAAGCAACCTGACACCAGGCCTGCGTGCTATTATTTGTGCAATTTTATGTCCATCTATTCATATGCAGTGAGTAATGAATTAAAGGGCATACAGGAGCTACTGAAGCCAGCCTTGAGTCCCGACATGATTTAGATATTTTCCATAACTGCTCAGGACACAAATGCCATGTTATGGCTTTCAGTACCTTACAAGTAGAATAAGAATTGCTGTTTAATTTCCGGGCTGTGTTAAACAACTTCATTACAAAAAGCAGCGGCGCTCACTCGGATATGTATGGATCGTCGAAAACAGCTAGAAGAAAGATATAAAATGCTAACGGCTTGTTTATTTTGCCTCCATTGCTCCACGACCATGTTTGGCAAGTGTCGGCCAGTCATTTTCTGCGGGGCTCTCAACACCTGTCCTGCATCTTGTGCTGGGATTTTCTATATTTGGCTGCAAGTTGGGTTCATCATTTGCTGCGAAAGGGCACAGTTTCTCATTGGAGATTCATAGAGAAAGAGAGAGAGAGCGATAGACAAAGAGAAAGGGTGAGAGAGAGAGAGAGACCTCTGCCACGTGTAGCGGGCTTTTTTTTAATCTCTCAAAGTTTCTTGATAAAAGTCATTTTCATTTCCCAGTGGAATAAAGTCTTTGTGATGAAACACTCTGCAAGATATGATTCAGAAAAAAAAAAGATCCAGATCAAGCCGGTAAAACTGACATTATATATTATCTGTAATTACACAACATGTCTCCATAACCACGTATTTCTGCAAGCAACAGTAATCTTATCTGAGAGAAGGAGGTGGAGGAGGAGGAGGAGGAGGGAAGAAATGTTTAATAATCATAATTCAGGCAGTTTTGATGGTCCTGATAAGTAATCTGGGCACGGCGATAAATAAAGGAACAGAATGACTTTAAAACAATTCCCCTCCCTGCTTGGTGGAGACTGTTCAGAAAGTGTCGTGTCCATAGGAAGCCTAAGCTCAGCTGCTCTACAGAGGGAAATAAGCAGGCTAGATTTTAATTGTTTGGGAAGTATTGGAAGCCCCTCTTCGCCCCGGCCGCACGCTCCCCTCTCCCCGGCTTCATTTCAGCCGCTCTCCTCCTCAGCTGCTGGAAAACGGCGTTAATTTTTTTATTACCTGTTTGACTCTCTGGCCTTATTACTGTAGCCCCTTAATGTCCTCCGTAACCGTGGAAACCGGATGAATAAACGTCCGCAAAAAGAAAATGAGATGATTAAACAGGTCACCCTTGCAAAACAAATTCGCTCGGCCGAGCGCAATTTGTGTGCCGTGCGCCTGTCCTCAACAGTTTGCTAACAAGCGGATTGTTTGTGAGGTGAACGGAAAGGGTGAAAGCAAAGGAGAGAGGGATAAAGCTGACACTGAGCGCTTCGTTCCGTTTAGGGAAAATAGATGCAAATATTTAAGCGTGTTGCACGACACATAAATACCGCCTGCCTTCCTATTTCTGTTTAGTAGCTATTAATATCATTTTCTGGTAAATTGAAAGTTCTCTGCGCATATGATCTTCCTGTCTCTCTCTTTCTCTCTCTCAGAACCATTCTGCATTATCTCTGTGCCCGCGGAAGGAATCCCGGTTATGTGTTTAATTTCTGTAAATATGTACATTAGGGCTCAAGCGCACGTCACAAATCCTTTCCTATTTGAACGTATGGCTCATGCTGGAGTCACAGACTATACATATGAAGAGGCGCAGTGTGTGGTTAGTGGTCAGTGAAAGGCCGTATAGGATTAATGTGCTGTTACTGCCAAAGTGCCCTCAGAGCCCTCTTCAAGTGGAACGCCACCGATCCCTTGTATCTTCTCCAGGGAAGTTTTTTGCACATTTTCCTTCTCCTCCCTCTTTCCCAGCCTGAGCCGTATTTGACCCCTTTTGTGCATATTTAACATACTCCGCTTCAGCCCAGCAAGATTGTTTGGTTGCTCTCATCCTTGTAAATAAGAGGCTTGGCGGTGCCGATTTAGACATGGGGCGAAGACGCAGAATTAAAGCCATGTCTGTGTGTGCACAGAGACCACTAATCACCAATGGCGGCCATGCCGTGGGGATGTTGTTTATGGAAGTACGCCACTCAAGGGTGTTGGCTGTTTACTCTGAAGCACCACTTTCTCAAAAAAAAAACAAGAAGAAGAACAGAACGGCCCCCAATCTTCTCGATTTTGTCTCTTGTTCCATTGAAGGAGCGTCCCGGGCTGGCGGGCGTGCGCTTTGAGAGGGCGCTGGTGCCCCATTGCTGGGGGTGTCTATGGCACACACTGAAAAGCACTTGTGCATTATTGATGTTTTAATTTGTGCAAATGCCCGAGTCTTTGTTAAGTGATTATAAGCGCAGCAGAGATAGGAGGCATGCACTTCGGGGCAGAAACAGGAGCTGGTGGCGTGGTCACCAACAGGCCCAACCCAGGGCTCCAGGGCGCTCTGGCACCGTCCAGCCCAGGGCTCAAAGTTGGAAAAATATCAACGTGTCAAAGATAAAAAAGCCAGTTGATCTTTTGTCCTTTTTTTCCCCCTTCTTTCTCTCCCAGCTACACCTCTCCCATTTATGGTGGAGTTTTATAGGCCTTTTACATCCCTTATCAAAAATTATTTGATGTAAATATAATAGAACTGACCTGAAAAGCCCCATAAGCAAATACTGTGTGTGTCACGCAAGCGACTGACCTTGGGAAAGAATGCTAAGTTATAATGCCTCACACTAGAACAACAAACCCATAAAACAATAGTTGGGAAAGTGAGCTGGTTTAGGTAAATAAGAGAGAAGCACTATTTTTTTTTTTTTTGCCTTGATTAGCAATCATAAACTTTTCCATGACGTGTCACTTTTGCTGTGGTGTGTCATTTGGGCTTGTTCTAAAGGGACTTTTCACAAAAGGTTCAAGCAGATTATGGTAGTAAAAAGAGGCACAGTGTTTAGTTGGTGCCTGAAAATATATTAAATCGATTAATGTATAATAACATGAATCATCTTGTATTGTCCACAATATTGTCCACAAAAGTTTGTTTCGACCTGGCGTGGAATTGTCATGTCAAGTGGGGACTGAACGTCATGTAGGGTGTGTGTTTGTGTATTTGTGAGTTTGTGTGTGTGTGTCTATGTGTTCTTGCAGAAGCAAATTAATATTTGAGGTAGTCTGAGTTTGAGTGGTTTACCCACACCTTCCCACACCTCACAAACTGAATGTTTGACTGACCACCGAAGGAAGTTCAACAGAAAAAAAGCACTCGTGTGGCTCCCCCTCTCCTCTGACCAGCCCTTCTCTGACCCCTCGCCCCGTTGGCCGTTTAGTGTGTGTGTGTGCTGGAGTTTTCTTTTTAGCCGACCTGCTGCGAGCTCACTGAAACACACACTCCCTGTCTGCCTACCCCACGCATTTACAGCTTTATTAAGCTGTCTCATAAAGGCTTAGTAGGGGAATACAGTGTAAAAGAAAAAGCACGTATTGCTTTGATGATCTGATGTCATTTGCGGGCTACACAAATGCCGGCTTCATTGTGTGTGGTAAGGGTGGGGGGTAGGGGGTGATGTTGGCGCTGAAATGTTGGATTTCAATTAGGTGCGTAATCTGAACCTGCCTGCTTTGATCGAGCCATTTTCTGAATAAGAATACAGCAGCACTTGTAAAACATTAATTATGTGGAGATTTTTTTTTTCTTTTAAAGGAACCCCGGCAAAGTGCGCTTTATTTGGCGCTCCTTGAAGACAGAAAGAAATCTACCTCATACTAAATGGCCATTTGAACCCACAGCGGCAGGGATGAAAAGAGGCTTTCAGAGGGTGCGCAGGAATAGGAGTGTATGATATTTGAAAGAGAAGTAAGGAAATCTCCCCTCTTGTGTGTGTGTGTGTGTGTGTGTGTGTGTGCGTGTAAGCCTAGCCATAGCCAGCCTGTGTTTTAACGCGTTTCTCTGCGACAGATGACATTTAGGCTGTGTATTGGATCACATTTCTGACATTATCTCTTATTTCACCAAAGCCAGGATTTATTAATAATTCATGCTCGGCTCTGATAGAGAAAAGCTACATTAAAAGAATTATCCCCTCTAATTATTCATATCCAGCCACTTTATTTGCTTTAGTAAGCTTCTGAATTTGTATACCTTTAACTATATTTTAACCAAGAAAATGTGGTTGTTTTCTGGAAGGAAGTGTCTGTGTCATAAACACAGTAGAGTGGGCTTTGTCTGAAAGGTGTGTTAACTGTAGGGATGCAGTGGTCATAAACTCATATGGTAATAACTCATTAATACTATTATTATAAGTGCTATTAAACACATTGTTACATCTCTGTCAGCTTGATGCATATATATATATATACATAACAGCATTGTGATATGAAATTGGCGACTTACAAAGAGGCTAATGTCTACACGCACTACTGCTATTAAGTGTTTATAATTATATGCCAAAAACAAAAATGCTAAATTACTCAAATATATCTGGCTTTATGTTCATACAGGATGTGGTTGGAGGGTGTGGAAATGACTACAGGGGGGAAAAAAAAGGCGTCAATAGAAAATAGTTACTGCCATGGTTAAATTCATATATTGCAATAATAAATATAGTCAGAATACCTGCCGGTACATTCATTTTAACAGTAAAAGCATGGTCACAATCACAGGGCCCATGTACTTAGCTGGCTCACATGATATGTGGTATTAAATTCAACCTCCAAAATAAATTGCCAATCACAATCTACCGATTCCGATTCTGGCCGATTGTGACCGTGCACCCCTGGTGATGTGTAATAACTGTGGCACATACAGTGTGCATATAAAGGTGAAGCATGCATGGGCCTGTAATGGAAATTTGATGCACTTCTAGTAAGCAGGCCTGCGTATATTCTCAGACTGAAATGTATACTGTATGTTCTGCTCATGCTGAGCCGCTAAAGGTTTGATTTCGACTCTGTCAATTTGCTCCCATGGCACCAGAGTGTTCTGTAGTGGGGCAGTGGTGTTTTTCCAGGCAGCCATCCTTTGCCCTGCAGCCCTGGCCGCCTACTGCAAGTAGTTATGTTCTGTAATTATGGATTCAGCAAGATTTTTATCACTTTTGCTCTATTTTGTAATCAGCAGAAGGTTTTCTGAGGTGAAAATACTGACGCATTCTAGTAATTAGAGACTAAAGTACACATGCAAGTTTTATGATGTGCATATTTCTCCACGGAGAGAATGTGAGGGAGAGAAAGAGAGAGAGAGAGAGAGAGAGAGAGAGAGAGAGAGTAAGTGAGAGAGAGAGTAAGTGAGAGAGAGAGAGAGAGAGAGTAAGTGAGATAGAGAGAGAGAGTGAGAGAGAGAATGAGAGAGAGAGAGTAAGTGAGAGAGAGAGAGAGAGAGAAAGAGAATGAGAGAGAGAGAGTAAGTGAGAGAGAGAGAATGAGAAAGAGAATGAGAGAGAGAGAGAGACAGTGAACTTTCCTTGCATGTTTCGTCGACTGCTTTTCTTCATGGAACATGGCCCCTGCATGTCTCTAAATCTGTGTCCATGATGAGCGGTCATACAGAAGATGCATTAAAAGTGCCATAACTCGCACACCCAGCCAGGCTAAAATCAATTGGAATGGATAGTTAAGCTGGCGCTAAAAATCAATGAGCAATTCATGTCCTTGATCACACTGTGTCATCTCTCTCTCAGTGTAAGAGCTCGGAGGCCGGCAGAGCATGACCACCCCCTCCTCTCTACATATTACACTCATTTGTGTTTGGACGGCAAATATATAGATGTGTTTCGGAAGCTGTGTTGATTTTTCCTCCTTTTTTTTGGCGTATTCCTAAGCCAATATCAGGATGCACAGGCCTGATTGTTGTTTGTGTAAAATGACAGTGAGCTGCCCTGCCTGGGATATGGGATCAGTTGAGCCTCTGCCACATATGGAGCAGCAGAAATCTTATCTGGCCAATCTGGGTTGGACTGGATGAGTTAATATCTCAATCAAAGCCTTAAAAATAGCTGAGGGTCAAATTTCAATGATCAGAGTCTTTTTGGCCTCTCAAAATGTTGCAATCAATTCGGATGGCATTCCAGGCCAGCGGCCGCGTCCGTGAGGGGGTGGTAATTGGGAGCGGGGGGCAGGAGGGGTTGTAGTGGTGGTGGGGTGCAGGGACATGGCCTTAAAGACTAGGAGAATGAAAATTCAGGGTTTCAAAATAGTAATTTTGTCCTTATTAATGCCATTAGTGTAACAGTCAGCATGGATCAAATCAGCAGCTGACCGAAGTAACTCCCCTGTCTCGGCACAATGACGGGATGGTGTCGGGAATGATTTGGGTATTCTCTGTTGACGAGTGAGGTTCCAACTGCCATTCTCTCCACTCCTCGCTAAATGATGCCTGTGGTCTTCCATCTCTCTGCTCATCCCTAACCCCCCTCCCCACACAACCACACACACACACACACACACACACACACACCCATGGTACATATTCATACTTTTCAATTTCTATTTCTCTGCTCTTCAAAATGCATCAGGCCGGACTTGTGTTTGGGTGTGACACTGCCTGTATCCAGCCTAGTTCAAGCTTTCTTGGCACTGTCACTCTATTTATTATGAATCAGCGTACTATCATTAGTCTGTAGATGTTTCGGTCTAATCCTTATTTTTCTGACTAAACCAAGAGGGGAAAACCCTTCGAGAAGATCCATACGTGTGTGTGTGTGTGTGTGTGTGTGTGTGTGTGTGTGTGTGTGTGTGTGTGTGTGTGTGTGTGTGTGCGGATGTGAGGCATGCACACAGAATGAAATGCGTTCTCAGTACTTTTCCACTCATCTCCGTCACTAAGCAGTTACCTTGACGTGATTTAATCTTGATTATTCTCTTTGGTTCGGGCCTGACTGCGCACAAAATAACGCATAAATTATTCTAGCTGCAAATCCGAGCCGCAAAAATAATATCATCCGCGGTATCAGTATTGTGATCGGCATGCTAGCACCGGAGCGAAATGAAGGGACAAGAATGGACACAGTCATCCACGACACAGTTAATAATACTGGGTTGCTATTGGACACTGCTGTGATAAAAGATGACAACAAATGACATTTGTGAGCCTAAGCCTCTCTGGAATCGATGTGAGTTAACCGGGGCGGGCTGGGAGAGTGGTCTCAAAGGCAGGACATGTAGAGGTGCAGCACTAAATGTGCAGTTTTAACTGGAAAAGCTGAGCTTTCTGAGCGCACTTGGTGCCTCACTGCTTTCCGGGGTCAAATTTGTTAAACATTTGCATAGTCTTTCAAAGCGCAGTTGTTTGGCACAACAGGTGCGGCTCTGGGGTCTTTTTCTCTGCAGTGGTGTTGTAAAGGGCAGTCTGTCACAGGGTAAATGCTTCAGATTTAGAGTAAGGGCCTTCACGCCAGTTGTCCAATGGAATAGAAAAAGCGTGTGTGAAAGAAGGCAGCACATGGTCTGTCCGATCGGAGAGGTGACATGTCCTCAAGCAGCTGGGCTTTCCAAAACAAGTGGCCTGACAAGAAAGAAGACCACCATTGTCATATCAAGACATATACTTTACCTTTTTTAAAACTCCATTTTAAAATGTTGCCTGCCCTTCACTTGGAGTCGACACCTCAGTACCAGTGGGGTTCCAATAGAAAACTTTCAGTAGAACGTCGTCACATTTACATCCATTAAAGTAAAGAAGGTTTATTTCAGTGCAGACTATATTAGAACAAAAAATGATTTTCTAAGTCAAGATGTAAACACATCCTCCATAGAGAATAAAATGAAATATGGCATTCTCCTGCTAATCTTACAGCAAAATGTCTGTATGTTTGCTGATTTTAACATATTGTGGGAAATAATATAAAATATAAAATGTACCATAACTTATTGTCTTTTATTTTCTCCTAATGCATTCAGTTGAGCAAATAAACAATTAAAAATGTGCTGTCTGTGTACTTCGAAAATGAACTAAACATGTCATTTCACTGGAGGAGCCCAAACTTTTGCATTTGACTGTATTTCTCCCTCATTTCCGATGAAGCCTGCATGAATGTTTGTGCCTGGTCTGTGTGCGTGGTGACAGTCGATTGTCCCTCCATGTCCTCCACTGAGGCCAGGCCAGGCAGTGCATGGCTCGGAAGAGAAATTTCCAACATTGTTTACTTTAATGGCATAAATATTTCCCGAAATTAACTCAGTGAACTGCAGGGTTTGTCACAGTTACCTCCTGCCGTGGCTGATGGCTAATCGTAGTGTGAAACTCGGAGCATTTGTTGTGTAGGAATACACCTCTGAGTAGCCTCTCTCTCATTCTCTGCCCCCCCCTTTTCTCTCTCTCTCTCTCTCTCTCTCTCTCTCTCTCTCTCTCTCTCTCTCACTCTATCTCTCTCTGTCTCTCTCGCTCTCTCTCCCCCCTCTCTCTCTCTCTCTCTCAATCCATCTGCATCATGTCGATCTGTCAGGCTGCCAGTGTCTGTTCCAATTAGATTCCACTTAATACACGTAACCTCGATTAACACGCAATCAAGCTCAGATAAATCACGTCCTTTAAGTCTCCCCCTCCGCCTCGCCACTGTTCCTCTGCATCATCCTGTTTTCTCCACCAGCGCATTTTGTCATCGAGTTTAAGATCGTGTGCAGCTCATCTGATTCAAGCATGTCACCGAGACGGGTTTGAATCCGGCGTGTTCTCAGGGAGCAGGCTGAAAATGTTCTTATCTCTGTTTCCAGCAAGATGCTTTTTCTAATTTCAGAGAATTTGAGAAACCCAATTAAGCATATGTGCTGACAATAAAAGTTATTTAAAAAAAAAACTTGTTTGCAGTTTTAACATTAATAATTTACACTGTTTGCTAATTGGTGGCAATGTTGTTTCAGGAAACACTGAAACCAAAAATACAAAACTTAAAAAAGAAAAAAAAAAAAACTACACACAACAACAACCACAAGGCAAGAAAAGGGCCTACACAGCGCTCTGGGGTGCTGTTTTATTAATCGTAGTAAAAAGTGCTAACACTGACATGTTTAACAGATTAGAGTTTTAATAACAGGCCGGGTTAAAGTGCTGGCGCATCCGTGAAGATATCCTGTCAGACGTGAGTGGCCTGGGTGGCTCTTACACTCCCCCTCACCTCCCCCTTCCCTCTCTGAGCGTAGCGCCTTCTCAGCGATGATAAACATGGGCCTTCTCCTGAGGGGGCACGGACGAGGATTAGGGCTTCACCTCTTCATCAGATACTGCTGGAGTACTCCTCATTATTAACCCACACTGCACAAAGCTCTCCAGCCCGAGAGCCAGCGCTTCATCCTTCAGCACTCTGACGCCATGCCACTGAGTGTATGAACCACAGCCTCCAACCTCAAAAACTAGAAGAAGAATCAGAGTAGGAAAAACAAACATTCTGAAATGAATATGTTGATCTTATCTTGAATGATTTGCCTTTCAAAATCTCTACCATTCCACTGGTCATGTAATATTAATGTTAGCTATTTTGATTCTTACTGAATTATTGCATAGGACATAATAGGATTACCATATTACCACTGTGTCTTTGAAATATTGGTAATTTTGCATGCTGATCTTTCAAAATTCTTAAATATTTGGTAGTTTATCACCAGGTTTTATTCAAAAATAGCCTTGCAGCATCTGGAATTTTTACATTAAAAAAAACAACAACATGGTTTTGTTCTGACAACACGTAATCTGTCACTCAGTCCAATACTCTGTGCACAATTAGATACAGTCTTGATATTCTGAACAAAATTTGAATGAACCAAAATACAGACAGGTTGTGATGCATGATGAACAGACCAACACAAAAAGTCCAAAATCTTGTTATATTAGTGCAATTGAAAGTCACTTCTATCTGTAGTGGCTTTTAATTTCATCCCCTTACAGATGTGGGTGAATGTGGTGTTAGGAATCTTGCCCAAGGACCCTTATTGGCCAAACAGGGAACTGAATGCCAGTGTGCTGTGTTACCCACTACAGTCTCTAAATGAAGAACATTCTTTCCTTTTGGAGGTACAAAGCTTTGCTCTGACAGCAGCAATGCCGTTCTTATTGTATTTAGATATGGTCCATATCTAACAATTTATTTAAGCTGCATAATTACTAAAACAAAAGAAACTCAAAATCTTAAATATTTTCAGTCTGTTGTGTGAGCTCCGAATCCCGTCAGCACTACCGTCTCACTGTTCTACCTGCAGAGCATGTCATTTGGAGGTTGAGGGTGGGTGAGACGGATGTATTAGAAAGGACTTTGCTGAGGTGTTGCAGTGGCCATTAAGCAGTTGTGTTTCTGTGGGTTTAAGTGGCCACCGACTGGCAGTCAGCAGTGTGTAAATAGAGCTTGGATTTAAAATAAATTAAGCTATGAGAAAGGCTCAGGTTGATCCTTTTCTTATCTCCAGTGCTGAGTTGTCAGCTCCAAGCCTTTTATGGGACTTTGGTAAAGCCCATGTGGACAAGTGTGGAGACAAGCACTGAGATTGCCCGATGCTGCCCTGTAAAAATAGCCCTGTGCACTTGCACCTAATAAAAGTGGACCTAATTACTCTGACCATTGTGAAATGTTTTGTTTGGCAAGGAGAAGGCACTGGCTGGGTACATAGCTTATTTTAATTTAGCTGTTTCAGTTTAATTTGTAAAAAGAATGAACATGAAGATCCACTATCTTTTCCACAGCAGAGAAGAGTATTCCCCCCAAAAAGTTTCTTTCCTACTCTGTAGCATTAAGAAGGACCGCTTTTGCCTAAAAGTGCGAATAATCTCTTTTTTTCCGTTCCCAGAGAAAAATCAGTGGGTAACACTGATGAGTTTTAGCAGCTTCAGCCAGGCGATGGGCGAATATAATAAGTGTTTTCGCAGACGTCACCCGTGATTATCTCATCTTGGCATTTTGGGTGAATGTGGTGGATTTAGAGGCTCGGCCTCTATTGTGCTGACATCACTCTTTAACAAGCAGAATTAAATCACGGCTAAAATCATTTGAAACTCTCCCAGAGTCTGTCCTGAATACCCAAACAAAGAGTGTCTGGATGTGTGCGTGCGTGTGTGTGTGTGTGTGTGTGTGTGTGTGTGTGTGTGTGTGTGTGTGTGTGTGTGTGTGTGTGTG
>JBBJLR010000139.1:23926838-23948826 GCA_037577145.1 Brachypetersius gabonensis
TGTGTGTGTGTGTGTGTGTGTGTGTGTGTGTGTGTGTGTGTGTGTGTCTGTGTGTCTGTGTGTGTGTGTCTGTGTGTCTGTGTGTGTGTGTGTGTGTGTACGTGTGTGTGTATGTGGAGTGTGGCCAGGCAAATCACACCTTTCCCCAAAGCCACAGCTTCTAGGCCACATGCACATGGCATCATTAGGAGGATGTGTGATAAGGCTGGAGAAGAAAAGCTCATTTACATGCTGTTTTAAAAGGTTATCTGCTCCCAGGTCCTGGCATAATGTCCAATCATGCTACTGACATTGATAGTCCAACCCTCAGAAAGCCATGCACCAGCACTCTACTACTTTTATGTCTTCTACTGTTACTACCGCTACTATTATTACGACTACAGACCCAGAAGCTGGAAATATCGCTCCTCTAATGTCACTTCTACCACTACAGTTAGCTCAATGTCTACTGCAGCACAGTTTTTTTACACAAATGCAAAAAAAGTGTAGCAGTTAGGGCTGCTAATACAGATTTTGGTCAAGATTCAGCGAAGAATGCCAATAATGTATTACTCATGACTAGCAGAATGTAGGCCTGCAAATACTCTAGTAAAGTAAAAGTGTTATTGTTTTTAGCATATAATTTATGCTAAAACAGATTTCACCAACGATTCAGCTAATAAATCTACCCACGGGCAGAGTTCAAGTAGCAGAATGCAAAAAGGCATGGCTGTTAGGCCACTGATACAGATTTTACTAACCATGCAGCTAATAATAGTAATGATAGATAACGTTTGAGTAGCAGAAGGGGATTTCTATAGTAAAAACATGATGGGACTTTCCGCTCTGTTTGCAAGCGTATGGGTGAAATAAGCCCAGAGACATGAGTGGCTTTGATTGCTGTCCTTGGAAAGTGTTCAGGGATGGAGATTAAAGGCACTGTCCTTACTTTAAAGCTGTGTAAAATCGCATGACCCGGCTTGACACCCTCTAAGCAGCCCTGACCTATACAAAACGCAACAGTCTCTGGATTCCAGATTTATGAGTGAAACTCTGCTCTCGCAGAATCAGGTTCGCAGAGCTGTGCCACAAACACCTCCTGCAGTATTACAAGATAATTATAGTGTTATTATCATTACTTAAGAATTAAATAATAAGAATTGTTTTTGCACGTTTGCATTTTGGCAGCCCAGAATTAGTCATCAGTTCAAATGGTCTGTATCCTGCAGTTTCAGAAGAGACAAACAGGAGTGCTCTCTAAATCACTCTTTAAATCATGAGCTATGTTGGAAAAGTGCAAACACATTGTGCATGTGTGTCAGGATCAGCTGTGTCCTTCAAACAGTATACCCAAAATACAGAAGCAGGTATTTCCTCTAAAATACCTCGTACATATCTCTTAAATTTTTCATGATCTTTCAATCTACCCAGATCACCTTTCATTGCAAAGTGCCATGGAGCAGCGCAACCCTGATGTTGTGATGGAAATTTGGGGATTATTTTACATGCTGAGACGGAGATGTGAAATGTAGGGGGAGCGACCGATTTAGCAATAACACAGACATATGAGACCAAAGTTGAAATATTTTGGTATTAATTACCAAGGCCATGGCTCATGTTACCTCTGACTGTCTTACGTTTGCCCGGTGATGAAAAAAGCAATCAAATAAATGAAGAAAAGGTCTGGAGCAGGGCTGGCTAAGGGCCAGGAGAAAGTGGGAGAGGCCAGGCATCCCAGGAGCGTATCTGACACCGGGGTGAAGTTGTCATCTACAGCAGAGTGTGTGCATCTTGCTGGCTCCCCTGATAGTGAAATTGGCACAAGTTGAGATTTTTTACAGTCATTTGCATGCACTCTGTGAGAGTATGAAGGCAAGTGTAGATATTCTCATACAGTGTTTGTGTGTCCATCTAAAACATTGCTGACATTATTCTTACTTCTGAAGAATCATTAGGGCTAGTTAATCAGTGATGCGTTTTCCTGCTTTTAGACCATAGCATTTCCTTCCACCTCGTCTCCCTGACCCCTCTGCCCAACCTGGATGAAAGTTAATGGGCCAGAATTAATCTCTACATAATGCAATTAAACTATACATTTACTGCATTTTGCTCTGTCCTTGGGGAGGACGGTGTGTTTTAATGGACTTCTAAAAGAAAAAAGTGAACTTTAAGTGCTCAAATAAGAGGAAAACTTTTAAGTGTTCACTAAAGTATGTAGTGTGGTAGATGTTATCATAGCCGAACATTGTGTCATTTAATGTAATGGAATGCTGTGCAAGCATATACCACTATGCCAATTTATTATATCAATTTCATGTAAATAAGTAGAATGAAGAATTCTGTGTTAACGCTTAACACTGTGTTGATTCCCCTCTGTAGGGGAGGCCTTTGCTCTGCGGGACTATGCAGCCAACACCATGAGTGAGTTCCTCAACATGTTTGGTTATGATGACCAGCAAATGCGTGACGATCTGCCCAATAAAATGAGCTTTCAGAAGCTGAAAGCTGCTACCTCAGACCCCTCGTCCCTGAGCAGCGAGGAGGCCACACGCCGGGCCCGTTTCTCCAAGTATGAGGAGTACATTCGCAAGCTGAAGGCCGGAGAGACTCTATCCTGGCCCCTTCACTCCAAGCCTGAGGAGCTCAACTCGAAGGTAACTCAGGAGAAGAGCTCCACACTCATTCAACCCACCACCTGCCTCCCAGGGACCGAGAGTCAGATGTTTTCTGCTGGTATGGAGCACAAACAGGCCCAGCTTAATGCCCCTGCTGGAAACTCCTCCCATAACCTGGCCCCCAGGGCCTCCAAATACGACTTCTTCATCCAGAAGCTAAAGATGGGTGAAAGTCTGAGGCAGCAGAATGGTAACGCCTACAAGAGGCCTTCTAAATACGACCTGGAGAACGTCAAGTACCTTCACCTCTTCAAACCAGGAGAGGGCAACCCAGACATGGGTGGGGCCATAGCCTTTAAGACAGGTAAAGTGGGCCGGCCCTCTAAATACGACATCCGCAACATCCAGAAGCTCATCCCTAGCAAAGGTGACCCTCCTATAATGCCGGGTGTTCTGTCCTCAACACCAGCCACCCCAGCCACTCCTATGATTCCTACTGCTGCTTCTGCTGGAGCTATAGGGCCTTCTTGCTTACCAGTGGACCAGGTGGGCCACCTGAACTTCAACCCTGAATTCATGAAGTCCAGCTTCTCCAAGACTGACTCCATCACTACTGGAACCGTCTCCTCAGTCAAGTAAGAGGCATTCTATCAATTTGTACAGTCTAAAACTCAAAATTTACTCTGAAACAATGCTCCTTTTTAAAGGTTAGTCAGCCCACCATGAAAGGAAATGGTATGAAGCAGGCAGAAGTATGTTAACATGATTGTGTGAATTAATCAAGTATTTAATTTCCCGATGCCCACTGAACGTTTTGCTCTTAAACTGGCTACACTCAATCACTGCAGGCACAGCGGCCCCCACCACAGTCCTGGCACTGATGTATGGCCAGCTCTTTCCCCACTGAATGAATTACCCATTAAGGCTTAGAAGTCTATGTTTAGATCATGAGTGGGACGCCTCGTAGTTAGATATATTATTACTAAAAACTGTGTCACTGTGTGACGTGAATTAATACATTTTTGCGCCACAGTCTCTTTTTTGCACAAGTCAGTTTCTCTGTGCAATGCTTTGTTTCGACCTCACTTTCTCCTTGTCTTTTGAAAGGAATGAACCAATTCATACATTTGTGAAAGTACAAGAAGTTACTTGCTCATGGCCTGCACATCACTTACTTCCTCTTTTAGCATGTGCAGTGTAACATTTTGTAGCTTAATTATTTGTGTGTGACGAAGCTCCTGAGAACTTGGTTTGCTCAGTGCTGTACTGTAATGCAGTATGGAGCTGTATTGTCTGTTGTCACCTTGTGATTAGTGATAAGCTAAAAGCCTTTGGAAAAAAAATGTATATATTTCACCCCTTTCTGGTAAAAAGCAGATCTGTTCACATTTTAGCAGGAATTTCAGAATGTATTAGTAGTTGATGTTTTTCTTTTTCTTGCACTCACATAAACATCACAAGTTGATGCAAAAACTGACTGTCATCTGAACACACACTTCAATGGAAGGCCATAACATGATCGATGTCACAAATTTGCTTACATTTAGTTCATGACAAAAAAAGTCTTCAACATTTCTTCATTTTAAATTCCAAAAGTTTGAAGCTTATTGTCATTTTTTTTTATTACAAAACCTTCTGTTTCAGATTTTCAGTGTGATCCACTCTATGTGCCATAATATGTCCCATGTATGTTCTATGCAGAAGTTCGGCCAACTGTTGAGCACCAAGTGACGTTTTGTTTACTTTCTCTTTAAATATAAGTACATATCCTCTATTCAGAACACACTTCTGTAAAATGTAACTTCTGTTTATCTGACCTGTGCAAAAGTGATGGCACATTTTGTATATTATGTTTTTTTCGTATGTTTTTGTGGAAGAGCACTTTATAGAGGTCTTGACATTGTTGGTTGCCTGGTTTTTCTGATATTCAGAACATTTTTGTCCTGGAAATAAATGACAGCGTAAATGTTTAAATGCATGTACAGACACTCACAAAAGCTGTTGCATTAACTGCTACATTAACCCAGGGCTCCTGCACGGAGCTTCTAATGTTGGCACTGGCGCCAGTTTCCAACTTAACCTGCTGAATGCAGAATAGAAAAATCAGCAGCCACTGTTCAGCCACTGAATCAAGATGCCATAAGAGCTCTAGTCATCCTTCAAATTGCAGCCAATCGAGGGAAAAAACGCACACACGCACACACTTGCACACAAACACGTATGGCCCTTGTCTGATTCTCGTCGTCACTTCATCTTTCCATTTGCACACTCTCCAAAAACGCACATGAATCATTTATGCATTCAGAAACATTTTTCCCTCTGCTTTCATTTTTGGAAAGCCATGCATCACCGCAGGCCTTCTCTCTCCCTGAACAAACTGCTGTTCCACCCAGGAAAATGTGTATTGATAGCTCAAAGTTTGAAATAGCTTGTAAGTGAATATTGTGTCAGTTTGTTATTATTAACGACAGAGCATGTTGTCATTAATCCTCTCCCTTTTCTGTTTGCCGTGACAGGAATGGCCTTCCTCCAGAGAAACCTGTGACAGAGGACGTCAACGTCTACCAGAAATATATCGCCAGGTATGCAGATACCCTCCTCCCCAAAAATTTATGTTTTTATTTTTTATTTATTTATTTATTTATTTATTTTAATTGAAGCTATCTTTTATACTTGCATAAAGTTGGATACATATTGGCAAAATAAGTTTTGTGCCCTGACTATAAATGACTTGTAAGCAAGCAGAGTTGATGAAGTAAGAAAGATTAATTGAATTAAAGGAAGGCGAGTGAGTAATATCTCCGGCAGTGCCGTATTCCCTGCCAGCGCTGCGCTCTATGTATACCGACAGTTAAGTCCGTGAAATCTTAAGCAAACACAGAGAAATGTTTGTAAATACATTTCACACATTAGCCGCTCTTCATAAGCCCAACTCTGCCACGTTCGCACACAGCTGTGTCCTCTTCAGAGACGCTTCTGTGAGCGCTAGCTCCTCAGATAACATTTTTTTTTTTCATTTTCAATATCTTCTCTGCAAATGAAGACACTGAATCAAGTAAATGACAGCCAAGCCACTCACAAATCCAGACAAAGCATCGAGATAGATTCAGTGTACCGCGTATCGGCCCCTGTGTTCATTTTGTAGCGACACTGGGAAGGTGATTATTATTTGTTTATTTATTCTGCTTTTTAAAGAGAGGGGGAAAAAAACAGTGTTTCGAAAAGGCAAAGAGGCTGTGGCGTAAATGATTAGTCTCCCAAGCCGTAACATGAAGGCCACAAATCAAAGCCCAGGCGCTAACAGACAAACACACTCGCACACACACACACACACACACACACACACACACACACACACACACACACACACACACACACTTACTCGTGCACACACACACAAAAAACCCTCCTTGGACTGATTACATTTTGCAAGAAGATTTAATTAAGGAATTTTTAATGAGGCTTCTGCTGGCACTGCCAAGAACTGTTTTGATATTTGCACTGCATAATGCATAAAATTTGTCTAAACATCTCGGCAGTTGATGCGCAGGGAGGCAGCAGATAAGCCCAGATACAGTTTCAATTTCCGTGTTGGGGAAAATAAGAAAGGGAAGAGAGGAGGAGAAAAAAGGAAAATGAGGACTCATAAAAAGGGCAAATGCGGCCTGGTACGTCTTGGTGGTTGTTTGTGGTGCTGGGGGGGTTTAGGAGGAGGATCATCACTGCCTTCCACGCTAATGAGAGCACACTCGTGCTAAAAAGCAGCTTTGTAAACTTGTCTACACCCACCTTCCCCCCTTGCAAAAGGGGAAAAAGTTCTTTATCTCCGCGCTCCGCCACAGTTTGATGTTTAAAGAGCTTCCCTGGTAGTGTTTAGTCGCAGTTTTGCCTCTTAAATGCTTTCATGCACCCACCATTGCTCTGCACTTTGATCAGCATGTCTCTATTGTAACGGGAGATGTGCGGCAATCTCTGTATCGTGGCAATATTAATATTTAATCTGCTGCTGAATAGCAGCGGCCCATTAGCCCCCTGACGCGGCAAGTGGGAATTGTCCAGAGGCAAAGTGATACAGCTGGGTGATGAGCAGGGGGTGGGCCGTTCTCCCAAAGGGGTCCAGTGTACACAGGACCAAGTGGAGCAGTGCGTGAGTGTGTTGCACTTCAGGATAGTTAGGAATGGTTTGGTTTTGGAAGAGCATCTGTAATGACAAATTCACCACCTCTTCTATTGTGAAGCAGTCAGTGGAGGTGGAAGTGGTTTGAATGTTGCTTAACAAAAGTGGAAAAAGTTTTTTAAAGGACCAGTGTCTTACATTTTACTTATATTTCATCCTCCCCGCAGAGTCTGTGTGGCTTTATGTACCAAAAACAGCTATTTCAATTTCATATGACCATTTCCAGCCTACCTATCTCCCTTAGAAGGACACAGGTTGTTTTTGTTACTGTGCCTTTAAAACCTATATATGGAAATCACATCTGTTCTAATTGGCTGTGCTGTATTGTGCATCATACAGAAACCGGGCCGAAGCCATTCATGGATGGAGCCACACTTATATTAGTAGAATAGATGGGAATATGTTAATGTGTTGTTTTCATCACAAAAGCAGTCAGTCAAAATGAGCAGGGTTTGGAGCTTATGTTCCTTATATAGAAGGCCTGGGGAGTCAATGGTACTTTGAAAATCAGCAATTACAAAACTAACTTCAAACTGTTTTTTTTGTTTGTTTAAAAAAGCAAAAATAAATGTTGCTCCATCATATTGGCCCTTTAAGAATCAGCTAAAAGCACCTGAATCGTGTGCCGCCCCGCAAACCCTTGACACAGCCGGCAGCCGCTAAAAGGTAGTGGATTTGCCATTCAGTTAGCTTAATGAACTCAGCAGTGTGATCTGTAAAAGCAGCCTTGGGATAATCCAGGGCTCTGAGGGGTGCGCGAGGAAAAAATTCTATTACTTAGCCTTTTTCTCTCTACTTCAGCAGATGGTGCTCTTGGCAGCGGCAGTGCAAATGTTTATTTGTGTGTTTTGAGCTGTAATTGGAGGTTTTTAACAGTCATCATCGTCAGGGTTATAATCAGCCTGTAAACACTCAGGAAATGGGCCTCTTTAAAGCAGTGCCAATCTGCAGCAGGCTGGGCCAGTCAGACACCGAGAGTGAAGAGGGGGGAAATAACACACAGGCACACTCAAACCTTTCTATTAGGCCTAACCTTTCCCTGATTAAAGCACAGCCTGTTAACCTAGAGTGCTGAGCGCTGATTTGGCAGGGTTTAAAGCATGGGCAAATGAGTGAATTACGTCTGGGGTTACAGTTTAATAAGAGTCTACCTACTGCTTCTGAAGCCAATGGAACTAATTTGGTGGAGATTGCTGTGACTGAAGTGTGAATTGTAATCACATGGTTGTGGAAGCGTGGGCAGGTATGAGATCGCGCTTTTCTCTACGTGTTTGTAGTCGCCCATAATGGCTCTGTGCTCCGTGAAGATGATGCTGTCACTGTGAGGGTGTTTATCAGTCGAGGATAAAAGGCTAAATTGCCCTTTAAAGCTCGGCCCTGTGCGCATAGAGGTCACATTTCACTTCTTTGAAAGAAGTGGCTGAAAATCGCTCATTCAGAAGATTTGGTAAAGGTTATGATTTTAATTACACATAAAAGCTTTCTATTTTTTCCTAAAGCAACAATGAACATTTAGCCGCTGTACAGGTGCTGATATCTCCGTCTGCTTTACCGGGGAAATGGGGCCATAATGATGTTGTGATGATTGTGTTTGCTCGCAGGTTTTCTGGCAGCCAGCACTGTGGACATGTGCATTGTGCTTATCAGTACAGGGAGCATTACCACTGCATGGACCCCGAATGCAACTACCAGGTGAGTCTACCTGTCCCAACAGGGCATCCAGCAGAGCTCATGCTTGCTTAACTTTTCAGATGCTCTGAATAAATGAATTGTTGTCTTACCTGATTTGCAATAGCTTAACATAGCTATTTCCTGCACATTTCCATATTTCACTGCATCCATCACACCTGATCCAAATAATCTGCTCCTTAACCACCTTTCACTGAGCCGAGTGTGTTAAAGCAGGGAAAGCACTAAAGCGCAGGCCTTCGGGACCAGGGCTGGGAAACACTGGCTTAACATATGATCTAGACAAGTGTTTGGATCTTGTTATAATTCTTTACACAAATAGCAAAACTGAAAAGACTGAAGTTCCACCTTTGGGAAAAATGCCAACGCCACTTAGGCATTAAAACCACCTTTGAAAAAAGACATAAAAGTTCCACTAGGCATTTTTCACAGTAGTTTGATTAAGAATGGTCAAATCATTGTACAGCAAAATAAACTACTTTTCATAACAAGGAACATGATTTGATAAACATGAAGAATCCACAGTTGTTAATATGATTTCACAATATGCTGTGGATATCATCAGTACTTAAAGAACAATGACCAACTCGATGTTTCATTAGTGAGAAAGCATAATTAGTCTTGTTTTGTATCTTCAAGCATCATGATATTACACTTTTGCATTAGCAGTACTTAGCAGAAATGACTAATGAGGGGGATTTTAGAAGGTCAGATAAAGGTGAATTAAGGTCAAATAAAAATGTGATCCGTTAAACACACTGTTGACCTGAACACACGAGTGGAAGGTAATATGTTAATAGTGCTGATCAGTCATTATTGACATTTGTTGTTTCGACTGAAGTATTCTGTTCAGCTGCAACTTTTTTGGACAAATTTGGGGCTTGGCACAAATTCACCGTTGTGAAGTGCACTCTCAGACTCAAGCTCCTCATCCTCTTTGCTGCCCCGACAGCTTGATAAATGAGATAATGTGGGCCGAATAATGTCGTAGTCTAACAGCCATGGTTGAGCGCCTCCAAACAGCCGTCCCTCACGGCATAAAAAGCTGTTGGGGAAAACAAGCCAAGTGGTTTCTGGACACTGATGGGTGGGCGAGTCCATAACTCAAGAACTCTGTCTCAGGATGGGAAGTGCCACTGTACTTTTTTCAGTGATCACCTACTGCGCCACTGATACAACTAGAGCTGAATGTGCTGATACTTTATGCCAACGAAGAATCAGGGGAAATCTCAGTGGGTTAAAGTCAGCCGTACTCAGCACAGCGCAGCTGAGCAACAGCTTCTTCTTATGGTAAATACCTCAGAAAGATGGTTCCTGTAGGGCTTTCTTTTCTTGAGGGCATCTGCTAGTACTCTGGGGCCACTGCTAATCCCCTTTCACATTATTAATCTGATCCATGTCCCGAGAGTTGTCATGTACCGCGCGAGCGAAATCAGCATTAAGCAGATCAGAACGCTCCTGCGCTGGAGCTTCCTGCGCATATGGTGGAAAAGAGCAGGCAAATATGGGCAGATTTGTTGAAGACGTCAAAAATCCTTATGCAACCAAAAGCTGCTCAGCGCTCCTTCCACTCTATGAAGATCTCTCTGGTTGTAATCTCCCTCTTCACTTTTAATCAACTGATTACATTTTTCAGGGCAAACATGATGAAATCTTGTAAGTAGACAAGACAGCTGTTGCATGAAACACATGCTCATTCAGCTTAGTGGCTCGCTTCGGGCTCTGCGGAGAACAATTCCTCCGACTACCTTTTTTTTTCGTCTTGTTTTTGCGGAGCATTCATAAAGCTCTCGTTATTAGGACGATTTGATCAGGCTATCCTCCAAGCCTCTTATTGACTCAGCGACTGAGGCAGTGACACACGAGCTAAAATCCCAGATGCCTGCATAGATGTTCCCAGCCTTGTAGGAAGGTGAGGCTCAAATGAGCAGGCTTTTGGAAGTGATAACTCATGAAATGTTACATGACACAGCGGTGGAATATTATCCCGCTGCTGCCAGCCTCCGCCGTGACTCCGGCCCTGCCTCTCCTTTCATGGCCTTGTGCTCATCCCGCACTGTAGTGGGAATCCTAAAATAAATGTAGCAGGTCCTCACAACCCCTTATGACCGGTCCAACTGAATCCGTCTCCTCTGCCTCGCTCTGTTTACCAGCCTCCTCGGTGAGGTCACATAGCCTATACGCCAACTTATCGCATTACTTGACATCTCAAGTACCTGCCGTCCTCAAATGCAGGCCATTGTCTTTGTCATACGCTAAGCCCTGGAAGCTTCTTCTTGAACCGTTTCTCCTCACTGAAATATGAAAGAGGATATGACACACTGTCTGCTCGATTGAAACGTGTATATTTCTGCAAGCAGATTTATTTCTTGCCTGCATGTAAGATAAGCTTGGCATATACTCAATTAGCTTTTGCCTTTTAGATGTTTCTGTCATTTTTTTTTGGTCTCCTGTTGCACATTTGCGTAGAAAATATGGATTCACGTCAGAACGGGCTCATTGATTTCAGCTTCTCTTGTTACAGTTCCTGTAACATCAGCTTAAGCCCAATTACTGCAGATTTGGTTGCGTGCTCCTCTCTGGAGTCAGCTTTTCCCCCCACATCCTTTTGTTTTTACCTCTCACCGCTGCGCCGTGTAGGAGGTTTTTCATTTCGAGGAGGGAGTTTTAGCATATTTCCTTTTTATTACAGCCTAAACCCGGCACGAAAATTATGCTTTAATACTTTAATTAAAAATGGAATCCTATCTCAGCTGGGGAATTAAAAAGGGAAACGTTTTTGGTTGGCTTGTTTGTTTGTTTGTTGTCTTTTTCCCCGCGCACGTTTGAGAAACCATCTGCACGGAACATCATTTTTCAGAAGCCGAGAACATCAGAACTGTGATCTTGCATGTCAAGTGATCCGTCTTAATTAAAAACCAGAAAAAGCAATAATGATGCAAGCCTAGGAACTATGGAAATGTGGAGACGAGCGGAGGCTCCAAGTGTACCTGCAGTCGGTGTATTAGGGAGGCGCTAGGGAGAATTCATGTCAGGTCTTTAGCTGTGAGGGAATAAGGACTATATAAACATATACAGGGAATAATACTTGCCACAAATCTTTGACATGTTGTTATTAACTGGCTCTAGATATCCCAGTCTGGGACCTCCTGCACTGGGCACATGCATCACCCCTCTCATTTGGCTGCCAGTTGGCTCCTGTGCTGTGCAGCTGTTGCCTGATTGATAACATAACATGTTGCTGGTTTTCTACAGTACAGTATGCATGTGCACGTATCCCGTGCACATGCACACACACAGCACTGCCACCACTGTCACCACTCCTGAGTAACCTGTTGCTGTGTGTTGCTGTTGACAGAGATTCACGAGTAAACAGGATGTTATAAGACACTACAACATGCACAAGAAAAGGGACAACTCCCTGCAGCATGGCTTCATGCGCTTCAGTCCACTGGATGACTGCAGCGTCTACTACCACGGCTGCCACCTCAACGGCAAGAGCACCCACTACCACTGTATGCAGGTAAAAACCACTGTTTCTGCACAAAAGCACACTGATTTACCTGCTGCAGGATGGCTGTGGTAAACTTGTGCATTCCACAGATACAACAGGTTGAAAAAGGATGGTGTATTTCATACATACAAGACAGTGGCAAATAGGTCCCACTTTCGTTTTTACTGTACAATAAGAACAATGATTTATGGTACTCCACTAGCCACAAGCTAATATGTTAGCCCCAAACTAATGTACCAGTTAAGTTTCATGGCTTAATTTAAGGAGAAAATGACATTTTCCGGGGAGAGAGCGTCTGCCCTTGTTATGAGCTTGCTGGTTACATTTTTATGATATATACAGTATAATGTATTGTTCAGTACCTCTTTATATTGAATTGAATGAAATAATATACTCTATCGTGAGACTCTAACCACACAAGGTATATAAGAATAGGTTCTGAAGCATTTAACGATGTCTTGGTCCGCAATTTTCTAAAAACAGGGAGAAAAAGAATGTGTAGTATCTGATTTCAAACATGGTAATAGATCCTACCCCTTTATGGCAGGATTTCATGTCTACCCAGTGACACACTATAGCCGCTATATCAGATGGCACTGTATCAGATTTGGTCATGGAATATAGCGGCACACAACAAGCCGTAAGAATGACTTCTTCTCCATGCCAGCCATAGGCAGAGGGCGAGTGAGGCAAAATGAGATGCTCTTCAGGTTCCTGTGGCGTACCGAGGCCCATAAAAGGAAGTTCCAGTTCTTCGACTTTTTCCATTAGGCCCGAATTACCATTTAAGAGCAGTTTTCTTTCGTTTGACAAAAGGTGTCATAAAGTAAATAAAAGACAAATTAATAGGATGAACAAGACAGCCCTGCGCTCCCCTCACACTCTCTCACTCCTTAATTGGCATGGATAAAATTCGGTTAGTTGTTTATATAAACTCAACATTTTTCATCTTTTAGTACCAAGCGGAGAGTTGAAGATTATATCCCATCGGATTTGTTTAATTTTTTACATCTGCTTATTTTCAAGGTGTCATCAGGCCGAGTGCTTTCTCACCGTGGGGAGCGGCGTCCAGGGGCAGATGGCTTAAGATATATTCTTTTTAAACCCCCCTAACGGCGTAATTGTTATTAGACATTTCAGCTCTTGTTTTAACAGCTCTGAGAACCAGCAGATGTTGGCACCCGTTCTCCTGATTTACAGGGAAAAAAAACAGAGTGGCATTTTTTTCATTGTTTGACTCAATATGGTGAAGTTGCCCTGTTTGCACGGCTGAAAAGTGCCAGGGATGATATACAATTGCTGGTTTTAATTCAAACATTAGTCTGTGTTTCCCTGCTGCCTGGAGGGCTCCTGAGTGCTGCTGCTGAGTAACAGAACGGTTCAGACTAAAGAAAGTGACAGACTCTGTGCCTAGCCCCCCCTTACCAAACCCCCCACCCCTCGCCCCGACTCTTACATTTGTTCTGCAAGTTAAAGTAAGGCAGAGACAGTGGTCTTCTACTACACAGTTGTATGTGTGGAAAGCCTTAAATGGAAGAAGGTTCTAACCACACGGCAGCCCACTATGTTGCAGTTGCATTGAGCACAAATACGTTTTTTTCCCTCTGGTAATTTTGCAATCTCAGATCAAAACCCTGGGGACCAATCACATGACCATTCCCAGACAAAATGACCCAATTGAACCTTGCGCTACTGCCCTGTAATTGTCTTGTGTCTGACATCATTTAGCTGAATCAGTGCTCAATTAAATGTTATTACTTTAGAAAAGTGTGAATGATCCCAATACAATTTTTCACCATTTTTTGGTACATTTCAGTGTAGTCGTGCAAATGCCTTATATGGACTAAAGTAACTAACGAGTGATTGCAACCTGAAACCACAGTACCTGTTCACTGAAATTTGCACTGTCACCTCATTTCCCTTTTCACTTGGGTGAGAAGGCTTGGTTTTCATATTTCATGAGTTGTTCTCCTTTTTTAGCAAACCGCAGATCTTGAAACATGTTTCAAGCTATTTTTTAGGTCAGAAGTTTCTGAGCTCCCCGCATTGAGTTCATCGCCAAGCATCTCTTTTTCTTTCTGTTGTATCAGAGGTGTTGTTTCCAGTGCCCCTGCCGAGTAGAGAAATCCAACCACCAACATAGACTTCGCAGAGTACTAATTTTCCTCTCCTGAAACCTTCTGAAACCCACATTGTTTACTGCACTTCGTCCGCCTCTGCACCACTTCTAGTGAAAGCACCTTTTTTTTCTCTCCCATTTCCATCAGGTGGGCTGCAACAAGGTGTACACCAGCACGTCTGATGTCATGACTCATGAAAACTTCCACAAAAAGAACGCACAGCTGATCAACGATGGCTTCCAGAGGTTCCGCGCCACAGAGGACTGCGGTACTGTGAACTGTCAGTTCTACGGGCAGAAGACCACCCACTTCCACTGCAGGTGAGAACCACAGTAGTGTTATGTCCTCAGTCAGTTAGTCAGAGCTGTTCAGTAGACACCTGAACAGTATCCAGGGCTGCATGATATAGACAAAAAGCTAGTATTGCAAATATTTGTTACAGGTTTATTTCAATCAGATTACAAATGTGACTCTCATGAGGATCTGTGATTGCTCAAGATCACACAGAAACCTACATTGTGATTGAGCTGAGGACTCATATCTGCATTGCTTCTTTTTGGGATATCAGTATTACAAAGGCCATTATGTCAATTAACAGTTTACAATCACCATAGCCCATAACCCATTTCAACTGGCAATTAACTGCAGCTCATTTTCCCACATCGTTTTTTTACTCAGACGTCCCGGCTGCACCTTCACCTTCAAGAACAAGTGTGACATTGAGAAGCACAAGAGCTATCACATCAAGGATGATGCATACGCCAAGGATGGCTTCAAGAAGTTCTACAAGTATGAGGAGTGCAAATACGAGGGCTGCGTCTACAGCAAGGCCACCAACCACTTCCACTGTATCCGCCAGGGCTGCGGCTTCACCTTCACCTCCACCAGCCAGATGACCTCACACAAGCGCAAGCACGAGCGTCGTCACATCCGCTCGTCCGGTGTGCTGGGCCTCACCTCCTCCTTCCTGCTGCCCAAGGAGGAGCAGGAGGAGTCTAGCAACGATGACCTGGTGGACTTCTCGGCCATTAGCAGCAAGAACTCTAGCCTGAGCGCCTCACCCACCACCCAGCAGCAGCCCTCCTCTTCCATGCCCCACCTGATGGCCACGCCCACCACCTCAGTGGCCTCCAGCAGTCACAGCGTCAAGCCCACCACAGCCTTGCCCCCTTCCAGTCGTATGTCCACCCTGCTGTCCCAGGCACTGCCCAGCAACATGCCAATGGCTCTGGCCATGGCCAGTGGTGCCCTGGGCGGGGCCTCCAATCCTTTCTTCCCCCTCCTGCCCAGGCTACCCCTGCAGCTTCCACCCACCGCTGCCGGACTGATCTCTGCAGCCAGCTCTGGAGTGCACTCTACTCCCCGAGATTCCCTGGCCCCCAGCTCAAGCTCAGCAGGGGAGGCGCCCTCTGCCTCCACACCCACCTCATACTCTGCTTCCTCCATTATGGAGAAGCTCTCTGCCAGTAAAGGTCTGATATCTCCAATGATGGCCAGACTAGCTGCTGCAGCCCTCAACCCTGCCAGCAATCCAGAATCAGGTTAGTGTATAGTGCAACACACACTCATACGTCCCTCACCAGGTGCTGTACCATCATCATGATCTAACATTATATTCAGTTTAATTCAGCTGCATTATGATCACACCAGAGCAACATAACAGAGAGCTTTCTCATAGTTGCCACTACTGCAACACTAAACACAGCAATAAACAAGTGCAACAAAGAATAAATGCAGATAAATGATAAAATGCAATGCTATTAAATAAACACTGTTACAGCAGTACAATTTGTAAAGTACTGGACAGTATACAGCAGTTCATGCAGTACAGTTCTGCATAGGGTAAGGCAGTGCACACTGGGAAATACTGTATGTATATAATATATATTATAGAATATACTGAGTATTAAAACTATGGTATGCACAAAACATAGTCTCATTATTTCATATAGGATTTATGTAGCATATTCCTCTGCAGGAGCTAAACATTTTAACACATTTACGTTTTTAACAGTGGTGTGCAAGCTGAAAAGGAAGAAGGTAGCATGATCTTTTACTACTGCACTGAACCAGAACAACTCTCTCTGTCATTGTCTGTCTGTGTCTCTCTCTGTCTGACAGTTAAAGGGCACTCATGGGCCATCGGCTCATTTGGTCCACAGACAGTACACAAATCTCTGATTTCAGGATTAGGTCAAATATTGAGGGGCTGGTTTGCTGCCCTAGACCCTTTATTGCAGTGATCATTGTCTCGATACCCACAATCCATTAGCAGATAAGTGCTGTAGTGGTAGTGAGCGGCCCCTGTAAAGCCGCCTCTAATAGCATTCTCAGGAGGTTCCCAGAGTCTGTGTTCTACATGCTTCCTCATCATCAGCCTCTTATCTGAGCATGCACTCGTTCCGACCAAATGGAGCCTGAATAAAATTAAGTTGAGAAATTGAAGGTATAAAGCAGTTTTTTTATGCAGACTGATATAGAGGGGGGGGAAATAACTGAAATTGTTGAAGCAGAAATGACTCAGCGCTCCAGAGAGGTGTGTGTGCGTGCATTGTCTGCTGCATTTGTGTACGTGTGTGTTTAGTCTTCTTACTTCAGCTTTCAGCATCGCCATTAAATATGCATCAAAAATCTTGAATCACAATTATGATTAAAATAACATTGTTTTATTATGATATGTTCAAATGAAACCAGTCATCTTGTAGAATACATTGTAGTTTCGCAGGTCTTTTATTGGTTTGTTGGAAACTCTACAAATCAGTGAGAGGTGTCTAAAATGATTAACAGAGCAGCAGATAAGAAAACACTGAAAAGAAAGTTAAAAACATCCCACACGCCAATAATCTAACAAAAAGGAGTGTACATCATTCATAAAGTATAAGTATTCTTCTTCTCAAAACACATTTATTTAATAAACCATCATCATCTTAAAAATACCTGTTGGTGTCTACTTAAGAATTTTTAAGTCTAGAATGAATTATTTGAGCAATAGAACACAAGACGAAGGGTGTTATCTCAAGCAACATCACGGCCATAGATCATCACAGTGACAGCCCAGGACTTTGTGTTCTGTCACTTTTATTCAACAGTTAAAAAATAAAGCAAAGGAGTCTTAAATATAGTGTCATATATATTTTTAATACCAGCAGTTTCTCCTGCCAAAAATATGAAACCACCTTCTGCATTATGGACAGAGTCATAAACTGTCCCAGTATCACAGTTTAGCTCAGTTTTTTTAATATTTGTCAGGTTAACCTAAGGTGTAATTGCAAAGTTGTAACAACAGGTTCAGGATTTGATGCATGCTTGCCTTCACACACTTCTTCGGAATATGAACAGTCAGGCTGCAGGTTTTCTGCTGTTGTATGTGTAGCTATTGAAAGATGTTATTTGTGCTATTATTATTATTTGATATTTATATATGTGACATTTGTTAACCAATCAGATTATGACATTAATAGTTTGTTAAAATCTTTTGAAAGGTAGTATACCTGCAGCTACATACTGTAGAGTGTAGGCCCTTGAACAGTGGGTGTTGGTGGGTCTTGAGCAGGTGGGCTCTGGGTAAAGACAGTACGGTGTAGACTGTGTGTTTGGGGGAATGGGGTGGATGAGGGGGTGAGGCAGAGGTCCTGAGAGAGCCGGGGCAGCTGCTAGAGGGTGTGTAACCTGTCACAGACTCCACCTCTGGGGCCTTTACAGGTATAGAGCTGAGGGTAGGGCTGTGGCCCACAGAGAGAGAGCTAAACCCTGTGAAAAAGAGAAAGGGGGCACATGACTTCTGAGGGGCGGTATGGGGTCGGTGTAATGGGACGGGGGCGGGGACCCACAGATGGTGCGACTTCCCTTGACTGGAGAGAGAGTGTGTGTGTGTGCGTGTGTATTTCAAAACTTCACACTTCAACATGAAGCAGCTCACCAGCTCATAGCGAGAACGTCTTGTGTTTAATTTAGGTACCTTTGAGGAAAAAAAAAAAAGGTAGATAAAAAAAAAATCCCGCAGAAGGCAGAGTTGTCAGTGCAGATCATAACGAGTCACTGCTAATTTTACGCGTAAGCTCAGAAACAGCGTGTGAACAGGACATTTGTGTAAAATATGAAGAGGATGTGGTCAGGGCTCAGCGTTAGAAAGAAGTGAACAATGTTTACTGCGGCTATTTTCTTTTTTTTCCTCTCTTTTTTTTGAGTTGACAGTCGCTGCAAAAGCAAACATCTCTGCAGGACTCTGCGATGACAAGTAACTTGCTAATACTTGCAGGTGTCGTAGTCTTCTTGTTGAATTCACTGTTTTATCAGTGTTTCACACCAGCTTACTCTTGAGTGTTTCTCCAGATCCTGGAATGTAAAGGGTTCGCTAATTAGACATACAGTACAAATGATCTTTCACAAGCTTGGTAACTTAGCAGGAGTAATTACACGCTAGAACATTATTCTTGGATAATTTCCAGAAAAATGCAGCTTTGAGATCAGATGCCTCCCCCTCACACCTTCCCCCCCCCCACCCCCCCGCTCTCTCTGTCTCTTTCCCTCTCTCTCTCTTTCTCTCTCTCTAAGATTATCAGTGAGTTTGTCATGGAGACTGCGAGGCTGATAAAGGATTTAATGACTTCCCTCTCGCATGGTCATTATTTAACTGTCCTTTTTTAACTTCAGGCAATTCATTCCCAGAGGCAGCCCAAAGGAGAGGGAGTGTGCTGCCTCTGGTTTGATGTGCACTGGCTTCCTGTAGTAGAGGCTGATCACAGAGCATGCTGGGAGTTTGGCTTGCTTGAAAGGTTGCCTGGCTAGCTGGTTTTTGGGGGTGGGTGGGTGGGGAGGGGTGAGCATTGTTAATCATTAGTCAAATGGGAATTTCGCAGCAGTATCCGCACAGTGGACTCCGGTAGGATGTGACTTGCCTCCAGCAGTCGTACCAAATGAGTCATGGTTTTTAACCTTTTTGTCACAGTGATGCGAGCAGTGATCAGTTCTGTCATTAGAAAGCCTCAAAACGATTTTTTTGGTCTTAATTCTTTTCCACCAACAAATCTACCCTTCCACCCACTGTGTATAACACATTTAAATGACTTTCAGGGGCTTTGTATTGCCAACGTCATATCAAAACCTGCTTTTCCGGCTTTTTATTTACCTTTTGTTTTTGAGGGCAGCTGATCATGTAAACACCTGCAGCTCTTTACACTGTGGGGACATTTGATGACAAATGAACGAGTCAAAATCATCCAGAATTACTTGAACGATGCTTTGTAGGTATTTTATTATATTCAACTTACCTGCATAAACTTAAACTTACCTACATAAATATCTGTTACAGTCACCTCAGTTTTGCCAGCCATGGTCATAACCATAACTGTAAATTCTACTCAAACCCTAAATCTAACTCCCCCTAGCCTGAATCCCACCCTGATACAAATCCTAACACAGACACTGTGACAGATTTGAACATGGGAGTTTTTAAATATATTAAGTGGGACCCGTTGTATTAATGTACATTACATTAAAGAATGTCTCTTGCTTCTCTGTGTGTGTATGCATGGTTGTTACCCACAGCGGTTGTTGGAGGGAGTTTCTTCTCTGTGCACACTAGTCTCAACCTTGACAGTTCTGAGGGCCAAGGGCAGACAGCAGTGACATGTCCTTGCCTGTCACTATCTCTGAGCAGGCCAGGCCAGGCGAACAGCGAACCCCTCATGAAACCAATCACTGTTGATGCACTCAGCACTGCTGCAGAGGTTACAGCAGGGCCTTTGCTTTTATTCTTCCTTCTTTTTTTAAATAAAATACCATTTACTGGCTACCAAAGGCCCTGCTTTCTCTGTATAGCCTGAGGACAAATTAATATTTCAACCACTTGGGGATAGGGGGAAAAGCCGGGGCGCACATTCTTGTCAGCATTTTTTACTCCCTTCTTTATCATTTCAGTTTTTTTTTTCACTCCTCCTTCCACCCCGCCTTGGCTCATCACATCCGCTGCATACCTACATTGAAAAACCGATCGAGAGGTCGTGCTTTTTGAACTGATCCGATCGGCTGTCACCTCCAATCTGACGGGCACAGCAGATGTTCCTTTTGGGCATGCTCAGTGGTGCTGAGTGCCGTCCGTTGTCAGGCCAACAAGGACAAGTGGCGATGAGAGGGAGGAGGGAGGGTCCGTCTGAACCTGCCACTTTCCCTCAGCATTAGCGTGCACCGTAATGACCAGTTAAGAGGCAGGCTCTCAAATGGATTGTGACAAGGGCCGCAGAAAAAGGAGTCTTTTTCCCTCATTCCTCCCGCCTCTCAATCACTATTTAAATGCTTTGACGGCTTGACATAATTCTGCAATAATTATCACTCCCAGTCCTCTCTTCAGTCCGGACACAAGTCAGATCGGATCTCATCAAAGGGTAACAATGCTGACCAGCAATAACTCTGTTGTCTCTCTCTTTCTCTCTCTCTTTCTGTCTCTCTCTCCTCAGGAAATGGGCATCAGGCTCAGGCAGGCCGGTTTAATCCAGTTCAAGTTAAGCAGGAACCGATGGACGGGGTCTCGCAGGAGTCCATGCAAGAACACAGCCTTGACCTGAGCAAGAAAGACTACAGGTATGGGCCCCTAAGCTAGTGCCCCTCTCCTCCTTCAGTACCCCAATCCCCACACATCCCTCCCACCACTTGTCACCCGGCACCCGCCAAGGCGGCCGTGCTGTGATTTATCTCAGGAATAATACCGTATTGTGTTAATTAGTGTGAGTGCTCTTGTTAAAACCCCCTCACAAGGTGGGTCTGCGAAGCGGTCAAGGAGGAGATTTACACACTGTCCCTCTCTCTGCCACAAATGCCCCCTTTGTGGAAATCTATCACAACTGTAAAGATTTCCTTGTAATGTTTTTTTTCGATTTAAAATGCATGTCAGATATGAAGCACGACATGTTGTTCTTTAAATTTCATTATTTGATTAAAAAGTCAGCAGTGCTTTACGTAAACCCTGGTATTTACTGCCTCACTCTCACTTTTCTAAGGTGAAGTTAGATCTTATTTATGTGGTGCCTTTTTTTCAGTCTCTTCATTTCATATTCACACCGTCTGAAATAAATATTAATATTTACTATTCCCATGCAAATCTTGACTAAACATTGTTCATTTTGCTCGTTCCAGTAATGAATCAAATGGACACCCTGCACCGGCAAATACATCTCTTTTATCCTCACTTATGAATAAGGTAAGATCCATCCATCAAGTGCTTTTCATCCCAAGACAAATTAGCAGCACGCAGAGGGGGCTGTTTGTTTTTTAATGTTTCATCGCTAATAAGATGAGTTTGTATCATTTAAATTTTCCAGCCATTTTTCATACAGTGTAATTTCAGTCTACTGCTCACAAATTAATATAATGAAGCAAGAGCTGGGTGCCATGCCAGATATATAGAGATGTTTGTTTTTTGATGAGCCGTTTTGAACTCTGTGCACATTTTTTTTCTCCTCCTCCTCCTCCTTTCTGCTTTTTCTGTTCCATCCGCTCGATCTTTATTTATGGAGTTTGTAAATTATTTGATTAAAAAGTCAGCAGGGAGAAAAAAGAGCAACTGTCACCCTCATTTTTTAAAAAGACTAAACGTTACGGGGTGAATATTTAAATGTTGTGTGTTTTTGTGGAGATTAAAATGGACATTGTTTTAATCATACATCTTATTCTGACTAATACAAATGCTGCGGAGTGTGAGTTCCATTACCTTGATGATTTAAAGAGGGATCAGACTGTGTTTTTCCTCGGGGCTCTGCACTGCTCTCTCTCTCTCTCTCTCTTCTCTCTCTCTTCTCTCTCTCTCTCTCTCTCTCTCTCTCTCTCTCTCTCTTCTCTCTCTCTCTCTCTGTCTCTCTCTCTCTCTCTCTCTCTCTCTGTCTCCAGGTGTATAGGGCAG
>JBBJLR010000139.1:23948926-23976386 GCA_037577145.1 Brachypetersius gabonensis
CTCTCTCTCTCTCTCCTCTCTCTCTCTCTCTCTCTCTCTCTCTCTCTCTCTCTCTCTCTCTCTCTCTCTCTCTCTCTGCCCCTTTGCTCCTTCCTTGGCTGAATGTAACTGTGCCCTGGGCTTATAGCTAAAAGCACATTCATGGGGTTTGGCACAGAACAGCCTGTGAGCTCTGGTGAGGGGCTGATTTTGTTTAAACATCCTAAAGCACCCCCTCTACCTCCCCCACTTACGAGTGTCTTTAGGGCTCCTGTTCCGACCCAGCGCTTCACATAAAGCACGGCCAGGCGCACACAAAGGACACTTGGCATGTGTGTGTTGGCCTGTGTTCAAGTGGGGGTTGATTGTGTTTGTAAACTGTGTAGCAGCAGTCGCCTGAGCATGCACGCTCACGTGTGCGTATGTGCGCCTGTGTGTGACGGCTTGTTCACCCTGTGTGCAGATGACGCAAGTGAACCCAGGCTTCTTCAGCGCTCTGAACCTGAAGTCTGAGCTGGAAGGGGGCCAGGCACCAGAGAATTCCGAAACAGCTCAATATCTCAGCAGGCTGATGAAGAGGCCTGTGCCCGAAAAGCCCACCGAACTGTGGAAGACTTACCTGCGCAGGTGTGTCACACACACCATCACTGTACAGGCTCAGTACCTCTGTACAAATAAAATACGTTACTTCAGTAACCTGACAGATGAAACTGTGCTCATGTAAAATATTCTGTTCATGTGGTTTCAACAAGTCAGTTCACAAATTTAAATGAAGCAAATTCAGTCAGCTCAGCTTATTTATATCTTATTATATTTTCTTCTGTTATCAATACTGCAAAATAAAACAGTATTTATGGCAACAGTACACAAAATATATATAGAGTAGCCCTGCTTCACACACCAGGATGTTTGTAGAGGCCAGCGCTAGAATCCTGGAATTTCACAAGCCATCACAGTTTTTTGATGGATTAGGTGATTTTCCTGCTTACACACCTAATCCAACCTCTTCTGTTAATTACTAGGTTTACTATGTTTGACCACAAAAGTCAACAAACTGTGCTGGACTAAGCCTTTCTAGGCCTGGATCTGGGTAGAATCCTGAAGTAGGGGCTCTATATCTTTAGGCAGAAGAGTTTCTGTGTATCCCCTGGCTTTTTGGTCTTGGTGAAGACCTGCTATCTTACAGTCCGTTTTTCTTCTTTGCCCTTATGCTTTCTGTTTCTAGTTGAAGTGGCTCCTGTGCTTTGTCATTGTCACTTTTTAAAGTCATCTTTAGCTCATCACTGCCATGTGCAGTGTTTGTACCTGGCTCGGAATGTAGAAATAAAACACTTGGCCAGGACAAATGATATTTTGTGGTCCGTTCCAAAGTCCAGGCAAAATGTCACAGCAGCTTCTGGTCTGAACATAGACTTACCACATTACTTACTGCTCGATTAAAGTCAGTCTTTTGATTAAACGTACCTTCTCAATGAATTTTAAATCTCTTAACGGTCTTTCTTAAGAAATAGAGACACTTATTAGTGGTGTGTCTTGTGACAAATGTTTCACTCCTGTGTCATATGTCCCCTTTCACACCTTGTGTAGATATGACACTGATGAAGTGTGTGATGGCCAGTGTGACTTCCTGCACAAGGTACACTTCCATTGCCTTGTGGAGGACTGTGGCGCTCTCTTCAGCACTGTGGATGGAGCAATCAAACATGCCAAGTGAGATCATGTTTATTCTCATAAAACATGCAAAAGGAAATGCTGAAAGCTTCTGTGTCGAGCGGATTTTCATATTTGTGTTCACACATTTACACTATTATCATAAAGTAATGTTAATGATGTGCTATGTTTAGCAGCTATATCGTGGCCTTGTGTGTTGATCTAATTGGGTGTAATGATGTCTCTCTGTCTCCCATTAGCTTCCACTTCAGAGCCAACCTAAAGGTTAAACCAGAGCCCTCTTTCAATGAGGGCAAAGACTCCAACGAGGGCGCCCCCAATCAGCTCACTGCCCCTATCTCTATGGCCAGCTCTCCCCCAATCGAGGTACCCAGCGTGGCTGCGTCAGGGGGCTACAGCTCATCCCACTCCCTGCTGGCCTGGAAGCAGCTGACTGGCTCCATCCCACAGCTTCCTGCCACCATGCCTAATATGCCTGCCACCTCCCCGCTGGCCACCACGTCACTGGAGAACGCCAAACCTCAGGTCAAACCTGGATTCCTGCAGTTCCAGGACAAGTGAGTGCAGCTGAGATGGAGAATAAAATGGACATAACTTACATGTACTGTATATTTTCCTTTAAAGTAAAAAATTGCACAAATTCCCCCTGCATCAAGTAGAGTTCATCAGCCAGATGTTTGCTTCTTTACTTCGACACTACAAGACTAAAAATGAAGAAAACTTATACCAAACCATTTGGCTGCATAAAAACTGCATATTTAAATCATCACACATTTGCCCAAATTGTAGTAATTTAAAAAGTAATCTCCAACAGACTTGCTTATGTGTGACACACATCTGTACAAGTGGAAAGTACAGACAAGTGGAAAGTCAGACTTAAAGTGGGGTATAAAATTCTGATAACTCATAACAGTGCAAAACAAATAAGAAAAACATGTTGTGGACTAGTAAACTGTGTATATTTAATTCACAGTATCGCATTATGTTTAAAATCTCATTGGTTTTGTCTTATTTTTTCTTCACCCAGCGACCCTTGTCTGGCCACTGACTGCAAATACTCCAACAAATTCCACTTCCACTGTCTGTTTGGCAACTGCAAGTATGTGTGCAAGACCTCTGGGAAGGCTGAGTCACATTGCCTGGACCACATCAACCCCAACAATAGCTTGGTGAATGTGCGAGACCAGTTTTCTTACTACTCCCTGCAGTGTCTCTGTCCCAACCAGGTGAGCTCTCAGGCCTAGCAGTGCTGCAGCAGCATGCAAGCTTTAAAACTGTAAAACTGTCTGCACTCAGATATCAAAGAAAATACATACATGAAGGCAAGCAAAAGAAAACAGCTGCAATTGCATCATTAAAACAAGATATTTATGTGATCTGTTTAACTCATGGTTAAAGAATTAAGATGAAAAACACTTAAATACTCCAAAGGAGCAGGGAAAAAAGTGTAGGCTTTTCATCAAAAATGTCATCATTAATAGAACAAAGCACTCCTCTTCATTCCTATGCCCTTATTTGGAGCCAAACCTGTTTAAATGCATTCATTTATGCGCCCCGTCCCCTCTCTCCTAACCCCCCCTCCTTCTCTCCTGAGTGGAGTAGATCCTGTTTGTCGGCTCCTGAGGGAGATGCCTCTCGGCAAACAGATGGTAGTTTGGAAGCAGGTTACATTGCAGGAGGGGAATGCTCTTACCTAAATAAGTCGATGACAGGCCGTATGAAGCATGGGAGTCTCCAAGTGATCTAAATGAGGAGCTTTTGGTGGGGTCAGTGACTGGCCCTGGAGTCTAAAATTTCCAACAGAGCTGGTCAGTTAGACGGCTCTTGTAATGTGTCCTGAAAAAGAGAAAAGAGAAGGATTTAATGAGGGGGTATAACCTACTTCCTTTCCTCTCCTAGGGGTGCAGTGACAGCTTATCAGAACAATTGTCATTGTTAATTTTTGCCTCAAAAGATGGTCAGTTAAATAATTCTCTCAAATGAATCCAAGGTCGAGTAATTGGTTTGTTTAAAGAAGGCTTTTAACGTTGGACATAGTAAAATGGTTTTTGACTGTGAAGCTTTCTGGGTAGCTATCTTGTTTTGCCTCACTATATGAAAAGCTCCATGCTGCCTTTTTTGTTGGCTGTACTGAAATCATGTAAGAATGAAATTCTGATCACTTAGTGCTTATTACGGAATCCTTTAAGCAGAGGGATTAAAGAAATCTGCAGTATTAATTTGTGAGAAATGTTCATTACGTGTCTTTGTGGTGTTTTTCAGCACTGTGAGTTCAGGATGAGGGGCCATTACCACTGTCTGAGACCTGGCTGCTTCTTCGTCACCAACATCACCACCAAGCTGCCCTGGCACGTCAAAAAGCACGAGAAAGCCGAGAGACGTGCAGCCAACGGCTTCAAATACTTCACCAAGAGAGAAGAGTGTGGCCGGCCTGGTAGGTGTAAAATCACACGCGTTGAATAAATCTGAGACCTGAGATGTTACTTGCTGCTCTTAGCATTGGTCATTACGTTCCCTTACGTTTTCGGGAGTAAAGTGTAGCATAAGATCGCGACTCAGGCCTCCCACACACCTCATTATTTCAATCATTTTCTCGTTAAAGATCAATATTTCCAGACACCCTCTCTTTATCCGAACCCCCACTTCATTCCAGCGGTGCAGCTGTAGACGGCAGCCGTGCAGGATGGAGGAGAGAAGGTGTGAAATCAGATCAGTGATGATGTAACAGTAATTCCGCATCAATACGGTCGCCTGCTGTGAACACACTGTTTCCACACACTCCAGCAGGCAGAGGAAAAGTGCTGTTCCCTCCACTGACATGCTAATTGTCACACCATCTCAGTGCAATTCACGTGGCATGCAGGCAGCATGCCTCGCACCTTTTCACGGAATTCTGCAGAGTTCTCCCAGCGGCACTTACCCCATTAACATCAGCACACCGGTGTAGTCTTCTTTAGATGTCTTGTAGTAACACAATAAACACAATAAAATGAACAAACCACTGAATTTCATACCAAATATTGCAAGGTTGTGTTAAAAATAGAGTGGGGAAAATTGCAAAGCAGGGGATGTTTCATCTAGATTAAAATCTACCCAAGAAAAATGGTGTCTGCTGTATTGTCATACATTAATACCTCAGTATTTATAGTAAGCAATCAAACGGAGGCTGTTTTCTTGGGTATATTTAACCTGTCAGGAATGAGCAATTACACATGTTTGTTAATTACTGTGCCTGTCTAGCTCGGTCTGTTTGTGTTGCTCTTTTTCAAGCTTCGATCATCATCACCCAGGCAAATTGAAAGTTTTTTTTTTCTTCCCCTCGCCTCCCCTCGTTTGCAGAGAAGGAAAAAAGAAACTTTGTGGTAGAGAGAAAACTAAGCCAAAAGTGACACCAAACTCCCCTGGTTTGTAGTATCTCACACCATTATCGCTCAGCAGTTAAAAAAAAAGAAAGAACAAAAAAGAACAGCTTTACAAAAGCAAGCGGTGGAGTCATAAAAAATTGATGGTTCAGCTGGACTGGAAGAGTTGTATCCATGGCAGCAGCCTTAAACACAGCGCTGGTGATGATGTTACCAGGATGCGGTGGCACAAAGAGCCTTGATATTTTAGCATGTCATTCTTATTTGCTCAACTCCCCTCTGTTTAAAGTATATCACCCGTGTGTACAAAAGCAATCTGACGACAAGCGGCTTGTTGTGCCGTGCCACGGATGCCATGGTAACGGGCAAGTCTGCACCTGCCCTTGCATGTTACTCATTCAATTATTTTTTTTTTTTATGTGTGCGTGTGCATTATTCACTATAAAATTAATACTAGCTTCCGACATTATTTGATTAGCCCAGAAAAGCAGTCATTTAATTTGAAAACATATAGCAATTAAAATCTGTAGGGCCTCCACAGGAAAAAGGAAAAGGGCAGGAAAAAGAGGGGACCGAATAGATACAATAACAACAGATAGGTTGTGAAAAATGAATTTAATATGGAAATAATTGTGTGTTTACTTTGGTTTGCAGGGTTGTGCATTATTGCCTCTCCAAATGCAGAATGTATTTATGTAAATTCCAAATTGAATAAAAGATGTCATTGTAATAAAGAGCACCACAGGTCTAATCTTCAAAAGCTCCACTTTCTCAGTGTGACACTCCGGAGAAAGTAATAAGGACTGGACTCATCTGCTGTGGCTTTCCAAATGCTCATCACCACCTTATTGAGAATCAGTGCTAGATGCAGCGTCTGAGGCAGGAGTTTGGCCGTTGTTAGGCTTTGCTAATAGGAAGTAATGCTTTTCCTCCCTGCTGTGCAGGCTGCAAGTACAACCAGGTGAACAGCCACTTCCACTGCATCCGTGAGGGCTGCATGTTCTCCTTCCTGCTCAAGCACCAGATGACCTCCCACGCCCGCAAGCATATGAGGAGGATGCTGGGAAAGAACTTTGACCGAGTTCCATCTCAGGTGTGAACATTTATAAAACATTTCAGCAAACTAGGTTTTCAGTGACACTTATGGAGACACTTACAACCCTTTTTATTGCTTTAAGGAAGCAAACTCTAATAGTCTTGTAACATGCACAACATTTTTGCTGAAGCACAAAGAGGAAGCAGGAGACTGATTGAGGTGTTTGATAAGTTGCAGTGGCTTACCATGCACCGAAAACTGCTTTGCAAAAAAAGGCTTTGATGAATCTGATCCTAAAACAGAAAACAGCTGGCCAGTAAAGTTGCTTGCTGCCCTGTTCTGTACAACTGAACGGTCTGTTTGCTGTGTCATAGGTGGTCCCTCACCAGTCGGATGAGATGCAGCACATGGCCAGCCTAGCCTCGTCCGGTGCCTTGGCTGGTCACCAAAGCTTGAACCCCAGCTTCTCCAGCATGATGGAGGACAATGATGATTACATGGACTACATGGGAGGAGGAAGTCCTCTAGGCCTTTCCTCAGAGTCCTCTAACCAGGACCGCAGCTGCACCAGCACTCCGGTGGGCAATGACGGCTCCCCTGCAGGTGAGAATCTTCCTACATCATCACCATCAATTTTAATATTTAGTTTCCCATTGAATAAAAGCATCTGAAGGTTTATCATTAGCTTACAATGAGAATTAACTTAAAGCTCAAGGTTGGCCCATGCTAAGAAGTGGTAAAATATTACATACTGGGGGGCATGATTTAACAGTGGCTGATATTATTTGTAGATATAGGGAAACATTTTATTAGTATTATGAATTAAGCAACTGTTTGTCCTGTTTTTGTGCATACACTGGTGCATTGTTTAACAACTGATTGGCATTTACTGAAATGGATTGCATAGTACATAATATCACGCCCCCCTTCCCCCCCCTTCCCCAAAATCCAGCAGCATTAGGCCTGAACACATCAGCTTGATGGTAAAATATTATAATGAAACTCTTGACCTTAAAGTTACATATTGAGGTTTGAGGCAGAAACTACAAAAAGCGCTTGGCTAAATTCCATTGCTATGTTAACTATATAAACATTTACATTATTCATTGTGCCTGATTTGGCTCTGTATAATTTACAGAGATATCATATGTGAAATGCAAAAATGTGAAATGCATCAGTTGGACCTGGCATTGTGAATAACTAGGTGATATTGGGCATAATTCATCCATTATCAGTGTATTCATATTACAAACCCTATTTCATTAATAATTGGAATAAATATTAAAATGTGTCTATGTCAGTTTACCAGCTGCACTGTTTAACAACAGCACTGTGTTTAAATTATTTGTGGCTTATGCCGCTGATGAGAAAAGACAGCCAAAAAAAAGAAAAAAGCTCCTCCATTGTACTTTTCCACTGTCACTCGTCCTCCTCGTAGTTGTGTCTCATAAACGCAACAACTTGTCTATGAAGCATCAGAGTTTGCAAATGTTTTCCACGGTAATGACACTTATCAAATTATGGAGCAGTAAATTTATTATATAGTCTTCCATGCCCCCCCCGCACATTAATGCCATCCCTGTGGCAATTCCGTAACAGAGGCTTTGCTCTCTCATAATATCCACCTACACCACACACTGTATGTCATTCTGGGACAAGCACTCGTTTTCTTTGAGCTTATATCTGGGCTTATATCTGGGCTTTTTGCTATTCGAATCTAGCCTTTCCTGTCTTGGAATGATTTAGATGTTTCTCACCATTAGGTTTCAAAAATGATCTTTCATTCTCATCACTGTTGCTTTTGGCTGTTTAATTTTTTTCTTTTTTTGGGGTGTCATTTGGCTTTTGATATGTCATTATTTGACCTCTTCCTTTTCTACCTCCCATTCCCTGTGCGTGTGGTTGTGTGTCTATGTTTGTATGTGTTTGCACCTCTCTGTCTGTCTGTGTGTCTTGTCCGCACCTCCTTTTTCTCTTCCACTCCCCTTGGCACCTTGTCTCTATAGGACCAGGCAGTCAGGTCCCTCCTCCTGCTTCCACTCCCTCTGCTGAAACTCCTCCCACTTCTCTGTCTGCTCCTCCTCCACCACCTCTTCCACCCCTACCTCAAGCTCCGCTCCAGTCCCAGCCTCCATCTTTCCCTCCAACTCTCCTGCGGCCTCCTCTTCCCTCTCTCCCATACCTCCTCTCTCCATCCTGTGTCTCATACTCTCTGCTCAGCGCCTCTCTCGGAGCCACTCGGAGTGTTGTCATGCCAACCAACACACCAGCTTTCAGCCCCATCATTGCCACTCCGTCTCCAGTTAAAAATGACGTCCCTATAGTGCAGGACGCTGCAGGTACCTATCCCACTTCCAACAGAACTCTGCAGCTTTAATGTAGCCTGGCTTGGGCCTAACCTGTCTGTTAGTCTTGTGTGTCTATAAACTACACCAACATAACTCAGTAGTATTAGACCTAAACATGTGAATGTGATGGTAAAATATTATAATTAAACATTTTTTAGCATAAACACCACTGTAAAAATGTCCTTAAAGTTACATATTCCATCATCAGTGTCATGAGAAAACCTCATCCCCAATACAGTGATCTTACAGAGGAATAAAAACATATTTTTATGAATTTTTAAGTCATTTTGGGCTGAGTCTTTTTTGTTTTGATCAGCATTTTAAACTAAACTATTCAAGATTTTTTTTAGAATGCATTCCATATTTTTTAGTGTGTATTGTGTGTATGACATGGTGTGTACTGCACTGTCTATGCTGTCTTCCATTAGCAGGCAGTGCTAAAACTCCCATCTTAATTGTGTCAGGTTTTTATGGAGGCCTCGCTCCTTTGGACAGGGATCATGGTATTAGCTGTGACCTCAAGCTACTCACTAAAGCATGCCATCTGTACAAAGAGACAGGGGAGCTTGAAGACTCATTTTAAGACATCCTTTCACACAGTGCCACCGCACTACATGCACAGAATAGCATAATATTATATAAATTAAATGTCACTGTTGTAAGAAAACCCAATGTCTCACTGTAACTTTACACAAAAAGGAAATAAATATTGTTAGCATGTGGAAGGTCTGCTTTTCACATCCAGAGTGGCCAAGATTGGCCATCATTTTCAAAAGGTGTCTTTGACCAGCTCTCAAGGTTTTCTTATGACAGTAATGATACACTGTTAAGGCACTATGTGAACCATATTTTAGATTACCCTTGTTGAATGAGGATGTGCTTTTAGTTGTGACTGGAGCCGACCCATTTTTCTGTTCACTCCACATCAGCAGTGGTTTTCTTTGTCTTGTAGTCTCACAGTAGGCCTAATATGTCACTTCTGTCTCTTTCCCATTTCTAGGGAACACTATCTCCATCCCCACGGCGACGGGCGCCAAAAAGCGGTTCTGGATCATTGAGGACATGTCACCCTTTGGCAAGCGTCGCAAGACGGCCTCCTCTCGCAAAATGTTGGACGAGGGCATGATGTTGGAAGGCTTCCGCCGCTACGACCTGTACGAGGATTGTAAGGACACGGCGTGCCAGTTCTCACTGAAAGTCACCCACTACCACTGCACACGTGAGAACTGTGGCTACAAGTTCTGCGGCCGCACGCACATGTACAAGCACGCACAGCACCATGACCGCGTGGACAACCTCGTGTTGGACGACTTCAAGCGCTTCAAGTCGTCTCTCAGCTGCGGCTTTGCCGACTGCCAGTTTTCAGGCAATAGCACACACTTCCACTGCCTGCGTTGCGGCTTCCGCTGCACGGACAGCACCAAGGTAACGGCGCACCGCAAGCATCACGGCAAGCAGGACGTGATCAGCGCCGCCGGCTTCTGCCAGTTCAGCTCCAGCGCAGACTGCGAGGTGGCTGAATGCAAGTACAAGCTCAAGTGCTCCCACTTCCACTGCACGTACCCCGAGTGCAAGCATACAGTGGTCGGGATGTCCCAGATGGACTCCCACAAGCGCAAGCATGAAAAGCAAGAAAGAGGTGAGCCGCCCTCCATCTCACCCAATCAAGAAGGCCACCACCAGGTGGGACTCATCCCAGCTCCTTCGTCCATTAGTATGCCCCCGACCTCTCCTGGAGTGGCCCACGTGCTGCCTCACAACAGTGGGCCAACCATGTACCTTCCTCCAGGTCCCAGTGAGTACCATGACCACCCTCGCCCCATGCTCAACCTGGACAGCTCCCTGAACCTGGGCACAGACACCAGCAGCTCACTGTTCTTCCTGAAGAATGCAGTCGGCTTGGGCCTAGCTGACTCCCTGGACCTCAGCAAGAAGCTCCAGAGGGACCCTCTGGCCATCAGCCCCAGGCTCAAGCCCACCGCTCCCATCATGAGCCTGGGAAATCCCCGGGATGACACCACCAGAACATCCGGCGAGCCAGAGGATGATCTGTCACCTGAGGAAGAGCCCACTGCGCATGAGGAAGAGGAAGATGATGAAGATGAAGAGGAGGAGCCGGAAGAAGAGCTGAATACAGACTCGTACGATGACTCCATGCCTGAGCCAGACGGAGATAAAGACAACGGAGAGAGTTTAGATGCTTCCATGAACCACGCCGACCCTTCCCAACTGGACAAAGAGGATCCCGAGGCCGACCTGTGATCTACGCTGTATAGGAACTCAGATAGGAAAAACAATCCCCGTACGCTATGAACAAATCCTGAGTTTTGAGTGGCCTCGTTTATCATGCTTAGAGATGCGGAGGGTGACAAGAAAACAACAATTACGCAAGAAAAGTGAAGGCCCAAAATGATTTATTATGATGTTTACACGATGACCAACATTATTAATTTAATTATGCATTAAAAAAATGAACAGAGAACTAGACAGGCGAGGCCGTCTTTTACACATGGGTGGCAATGTAAACATTTTCCTACACATCAGTCTCTTTTGTGTGTGCGTGCATGTTTGACTTTAATTTATTCTATTTTGTTTGTTACTTTTTGTGTGTGAAAAAAAATAACAAGTAAAAAATTCTATATATAAGAATATCTATATACAGTAGATGTGTGTGGATGTTAAAATACATTTTAAGTGCAGTCACTTAACTGCAGAACCCTTGTTCCGGTCGAAAGAAATGGCACGCTTTGAATACAACGGCAAAGCTTTTTTTTAAATGAATGTGCTAAAACAACAAATTCAACAACATCCTGTATTATTATTATTATTATTATTATTATTATTAGTGCAGGGTCCTGCAGCAGTGCTTTGGCTTAAATGTTTTTCCGTTTAACCCTTTTTTTCTAATGCTCATTTTTGAATGATCACAGTTCTCACATAAATGTTTTCTCATGGTCAGTTGTGTCATAGGCTCCATTCCATGTGGACAGTTCAGCTCCGTCTCTTTGGGACAAAACTTTGACCAGTGACTGCAAGCTTTAGGCCATAAAATGTCTATCTCAGCAAACGCACCACACCAAAAGCTCACGATTTTTTTTCCTTCTCTTTTTTCAAATGTGGACCCTTTTGGCATTGCATATTGATAGTGCACTTTTTATATAGAGTTTAGATACTCAAGCCTCTATTTAAGACATTTTGTTACCGTTTGCATCATTGCATTATTATTGCTTTATTTTTGTTGTTGTTGTTGCTGCCGCTGTCGTCATTGCATTACTGTCCGATTGCACAGGCGTGACCAGTGGACGCTGGTGTTTGTCACTGCAGAAGAAACAGACTGGGGAGGAATCGTGAATACTTGCTGGTGCTGCTGGCTGGGTGGGTGGGTGGGTGGTGATTGGGGGGCTGGGTGAGGGAGGGGGGAGCAGGGAAGTGGATCACCGACAGCTCCTCTCTGCTCTCTGTGGACTAACACACACAAGTATCCATCAGAATTAGAACAGAACCTGAGTTCTCTGAACGTAGGGAAGATCTAGTAGCTTGTAGGTAATTTTGTTCTTTTTTCTTTTGATTACCGATTGCATAGCATGAAAAAAAAATTTGTTGTGAGAAAATTTCACAGTTAGATCCTATGGTTGAAGCTTCGTTTTTTAGAAGCCTTGTATATCTGCTACTAAAGGAGAGACTTTCTCGGCCGAGGACGGACGTTAAAAACGGAGAAGGGCATCTCGGAAGAGAGGCCGAAGCTATGCTCCGGACGTGTGTTTGCTTGAACGATACAGACAGAAAACAACGTTTCGGGCTTTGTTTTCTCTTTCTAAAAGCTGTGGTTGAGCTCCAGTTCTGACGATTTATTTAATATTTATGTGACCTTGCAAAGAGAAAAAAAAAAACATTTAAGGGTGTTTTTGCACTTTTTAGATTCATTTTTACCTTATGGAAATACAACGGCAGAGATCTTTTAACAGGGAAATTGCTTTACAATGTTGTTTTGTTCACTTTGCTTTGATGCACAAATAATTGTCGGTGTGACGAAGACCTGTTGTTCTGTGTTTTATTTAAAAAAACAAAAACAAAACAAAAAAAACAAACAAAAAAAAAAAGAGGACTGATTTTTCTTTGCTTCCGAGATTGGACGATTTCAACATGAAACGGGCATGCCAGAACCTGGCCTGCCTAACGAGTAACACTAATGATGACTGTAATTTAAATGAATTCTATACAGAGGAAATTACTGCAGTGCTCCACTCCAAATTACAAAGGAAAAAAACAATGAAATTTGTTTGCCTGGCTTCAGCTGAAAATGAGCGACTGTGTAGTGGGGAGACAAAAACTGAGGCAAGGAAATTACAATTAATTCTTTCTTAAACATGGCTTTGAAAGAACTATCATAATATAGGTAATTAAATGTGTAGATGATTATCTTCGAAATATTGTTCCAGGAGGGGAAAGGTTGTATAGTATTTTCTTCTGTAAAAACTATATATGAACAAAAATGCTCTTTGATTAAAAAGCTTCCTTTAAAAAGAAACCAATAAAAAGGAGAAATAAAGAATAAAAAGGTTAATTATTGAAATGACAAGAATAGTTTGCTCATGTGTGTGACTTTTTTTTATTATTATTATAATTCTCCTGGTTTCCCGTTAGAGGTAGCCAGTTAGTGGTGAAGCAGATGTTAAGATCTTCTCATTGTAGCACTAAGAAACAGTGAAGCTCCATTTCTACCATCCACTGCGTTAGCGAATTCACTTTTGTTTTCCCAAGTTGTGCAACATTCAAAAAAGATGAAAATGACAGTGACACTGTTCACCATCTGATATCTGGGTCATCAATACGATCTCTCATTCAGTTTTGTTTTGTCATTCTTTTTTGGTGTGATTTTATTTTTGTTAATTTAATTGAGTTCATTTGTTGACTTGTATTCTGCTTCCAGCCTCTCTGACAGGTTCTCTCTGCTCTCAAGTGCAAGATTGGACTCACTCGTGTCCACTCTCGTTGTTCCTGACAAAAAAAAATGAAAAAAAAAAATGTTCAAATGGCTCTTTGGCTGGGAAGATAATACTGTGCACTTGAATACATTTTATGTGTGTAAAATAGCCGGATTTGTAAAAAGTAAAAAAAATAAAGAAAATATAATTATTATAACAATGCATATGTGCCAGGCAGTGTTTCCGCTTGTGGCGTTGTGCTTGCTGTATTTTGTGTGGAGATACTGGGTCCTTCTCAGAGTACTGGAGACAGTCGCGCTTCCTCCTCATTTCAGTGGCTGGATTTCACTTGTTTTGGATGCAATCATTTTGGCTTCATGGGGACTTTGTTCCAACAGCTATTTAAATAAGTGACTTTGATTCTTAAACCTCACCACACTAAGATGTGAATGCTGATTGGCTGATGGCACCATCATGAACCATCACCCTGGTTTCATGAGGACGTCAAGTGTAAAACAAAAAATGAAAAATAAACAGCTTTTTTAAGTTTTAGGGGCCCTCAAAGCAAACAAAAAAAGAAATACAGACAGAGGTCATTTCAACAGAAAAATAATTTGACCATTCATCCATTAGCGTCCCAGGGGTCCTGGAGTCTGTCGCAGTGAATAGAGAGTGAAAGGTGAAGAAACACCCTGGACATGTCGCCTGTCCATCACAGAACGCAAGCTGTCAAATACCTGAGTTTCTCAAATATCTCGCAGTGGTGACATTATCACATTATTCTTATGTCGTTAAAGAAAGTTGGGCGGATTTTTTGAGGTTCACTCTGAAGAGTGTTTTTCTACCATAAAGTGACTCATTTTTCCATTGTGTTTTCAGTTACTGAGAGTTCATACCGGTAGTATTTTAATGACCCTCTTGATGTCTAACACTGCAGCGCTGTTCTGAAGCATATAAACAATTCAAAGTGAGAGCAGGCCAGGCTAAAATACAGCCTGTTGATTTTAGCAGCGTTCCATTTAAGCAATCCAGAGTATCGCCCATAATACATTCCAAACAAGTCATTTTATAAAACTTTGTATTCAATGCATTTATTTTGTATTTCATTTGGAAAGATCATCAGGCCACAACTGGGGTCGAGTCTCATAATGTAGTGTTCAGATCCTCTCAGGTGGACGGCGCAGGTCTATCAGCTCATTGTGGTTTTTTTTGGTTTTTTTTGACCGCTCTGATCTGAGGCCTCACAATGGCCAGACTGCTGGCCGCTCCTCCTCCAGCTGTTCTCCTCTCTCTCCTCCTCTTCCTTCTGATGTTTCTTTAAATAAAAGCGAGCTGAAGTCACCACCATCTGTCTGCCAGCTGGCATCCTGTATATAGTCTTGAGAAAAAAAAGAAAATAATAATAATAAACACGAAAATCATATTACACAATAACCAGACGGAAGCAACCTCCAAATCCTGCATAGGCTGCTGCCGAAATGACAGATCATTTCACTGTTTTAATTAAGAAATAAAGAGAAGAGCGGGGAGTAAGTGGATTACATGTCTGCTTTCCGTAATATACAGTGAAAAATGACTGGGAGGAAAAAGAAAGAAACTAAAACAAACAGTAAGAGAATAGCTTTAGACTTTTAACTCCAAAGCCAAAAACAACACATCCCACACTGACTAGTGTGTGTAGGTCAAAAACGAAGCGCACATGCCTGAGGAATCTTAAAGATGAGCAGAAACTATTCAAAGGTCATGGACAGTGTGTGTGAGGGAGATCACGTGAGACGTGTGTGTATGAGTGTGGTCTGCAACTGCACTGGCTGCGGCCCGTTCTGGCCTGTGGTGTGTTCATGTGCCTGGAGCAGGTTGTGTGTGGAGCGACTGTGTGTGTGTGGAGCTGATGACAGGTGTGCGGTACATATGGAGCTACGGCAGCCACAGCAGCTCCACACGATACCAGCACTCGAACAGATGAAGCTCCACTCAGTGGCCTCTATTATCCACCTCACTGAGCCAAAATACTTCAGATACACCGCAGGTTTAGCAGAGGCAGCAGTCACACAGACCACAGACTCATCTGACAAGCACAGAAAAGAACAGAGAACCGAGCAGATGGTACCTTAGAACCCGGTCTCTTTTGGAGAACAGTGTTCTACAGCAATGATCATTTGCTGCTGGTTAAAAGGTGCAGCCTGCATCCAGAAGCTGAAGTGAACATGTCACTGGAACAAGGGGTGCTCAGACTTTTTGCACAATACTGTACATGTTCTGTAGTCCCTCTCTGCTAAACGTAAATGAGAAAGCTAATTATTTTACATATTTGTGAGGTTTTTCCACAATCCTTTATATGATTTAGAGTTCAGCTGCTGCCAGATCCTGCAGATCTCTACTCCACTATACTGCAACAGTCCAATAATCGTAAAAAGACATTTAAAAGGGGCCTTTGGAGCAACACCATAAAATGAATGATTCCATTACAACGAAGAGTTAAAAAACTTGTGAATGGGATGAGTGAGTTTGAAGAACCTTTTTATGGTTGAAATAAAGTCCATGAAAAAAGTCCATAATAAATGAAATGTTCCTAGAACAAAGTTTTTTTATTATTATTTTAAATGGTGCACCAACATTAGCAAAATATACCATATTTTCTATACCATGTTCTGTATGCACTTATTTTCTCTTAGCAATTTAACAAAATGTCATTTGACCAGGAGTGAACAAACTTCAGCTCCTTCCTTTGTTATCTGTGTATCGATGGACAGCCTTATGCAGAACATCACGTTTAGTTTTGTTTTAATGAAAACATAATACTTTTTGATATATAGATCATATTTATTCGTCCCAATATGTTACATTCAGCCTGTAGTGATTGGGTGCAACATTGTCTTCACATTATGAGCACTTATTCTCACTCAGAATACACACAAACTTTGCGTAAGAGTATAGATCCACTGTGTCATTTCTTTACTGAAGTTAATTTACTAAAGATGTAAGTTAATACTTTTATTCCTACTTAAGTATATTTGTGAAGACAAACATTCATGTTTGCTTCTGAATTTGAAAACTAGCATTTGAGATTGCCAGAAAAAAAAGGAAACACACCTAACAGACTTCGGTGGCTATTCTGGCAGGTGGACTGATGTTCCGCGGAGATGTTTTTTTTGTTTTTTTCAGCCACTTTTGCTTCAGTCTTTATTGCAGTGAAGTTACTTTTAATTGGGTATAGTTATCAGCTGCACTACCAGTCTGTTCACTTTACTTTTGCACTTTGAAACATTGCACTACTCTTGCACTCATTCAGTTCCCATTGAAGCTGAGGTTTTATGAACAGTGTCTGATTCTTCAATTACTTTTTACATTCATGGAATTTGCCAGGTGCTTTTATCCAATTTTGGCGTATCTCAGGCTTATGTAGTGGCAGGAGTCTTGCCTAAGGACTCTTTTTCGTGTAGAGACTTATTGGTGAAGAGTGGCTAGCTTGCCAGCTTATGAGCTGAACCCCACTCTCTTGCTTGGAGGGCAGAGGTGTTATCCACTACACTACAAAACCATCCCTTTTTATCACATGCCCTTTACCTTTTGTAGCTGTTTATTATCTCCTGTGTGTAAAAGCAGCTAGTGCCTGATCAAATGTGAGCAAATGTAAAAGCTGTTACTAACCTGCTAGTGATACAGCTGACATTCGTTTCTGTTTTTGGACTCTGTGCCACTCTCTGCTCTGCTCCTTTTGTTTCCATGCACTTTACCGGTTGGGGGCTTTATTTCAGGGGACCTTTGGTCACAGATTAAAAAAAGGATCCATCAGGAGTCCGCCGTGCCTTTGGTAGCAGCTGTTGCACGCGTATGAAAAATGAAGTCTCGGGACCCTAAAGGGGAAAGGGAATTGGATGTGCATTCAGACAATTTTGCATTTATAAGACCTTATTGGAATCAGTGTCACATGCCAGCTTCATGTGCCGACCCGGTCCGAATCGGGGGATATTGTTTAATATGTCTACAGGCTCAGTGAGAGACTTCGCAATAGATGTGTTGTGTTAAATTTAATTCCACATAATTGTGCATTCAGCATTAGTTGACTTAGTTGACTTTTTTGTCTCTATTCCTGGAAAATGTGTAACAAAAGTTGCATCCGGAGGCAGATTATTTAATCGCTTCTAAGCTCAACGTGAAGCAAACGCACACCTGTCAAAAATGACACAGGTTTTTGCTTGAAGCTGTGCAGCTGTGCATTAACAAGCAAATAATTTCATATCGGTAAGTCGTTCCTGACACATGGACACACTTACAAAAACTCCTTGTGACATGTTCTCATGAAACAGGAGGAGTGTTTGCATTTCTTTTCCTTACAATCCAGATTTGCAAGTATGTTGCGCTCTTGAAGAGCATGTGCTGTTATTTACTGGGTACAGGACCATGAAGAAGTATTTGACTCCTCCAGATTTCCTCAAACCCACGTGTGATGTTCAGATCATCACACAAAATGTAACTGTATAGATCACAAGGAAACACAAAGTACAGTTTTAAATAATCAGTTAATTTATTGATAGAAAAAGTTTTACAACAGCTAGGTATGAAAAAGGACCTGCCTCTTAAATGTAACTGGTTGAGCCATTTCACCACCATGTTTGATTATGTTCTTGTGAGATGCTGTGTTTGCTTTACCCCAGACGTAACAGGACTCTATATCAATTAGAAAAATCTGATTTAATTTTGGACAAATGTGAGTTTTCTTGTGGTTAACTCTGTTAAAAAAACTACTTTTTTCTAACTAATTGTGGAATTCTGAACATTAACATGTCATGAGGTGAGCGAGGCGGCAGTGTTTTAGTCTGGCTTCTCTCGGGTCTTTCTGAATGAGCCGTCACTGTGGTTTGGCAGGAGGTAGACTAACTGACCACTTCTGGGAAGATTCACCACTGTTCCATGTTTAAATACTTTCATCATTTCCAGATTTTCTTTTGATCTTGGCATATTCGGTTGCTTGTGGAGGCCTTTGACCCTATTTAACATTGCTGGAAAGGTTTTATTTAAGTGATTTGTAGATTAAACAGGACTATCAGGAGACCACTTTGAGTTTATATATTCTAACTGATCTCATTTAGCAACTAAAGAGTGAATGGGTTAATTGAGTAACAATTACTTTTTCCGACTAATTATTCCCAAGTAATTATTCTTTGTTGTTTATTGCTTGAATATATCATAGTGAATACATATATTAGGAATGAAAAAATAAACAAGGAAACACAGGCTTAGTGCTGACTTTAGAGACACTATTTTCCTGTTAAAGAAACCTCCATTACTATTTTCATGCATTAAAGGGACCCTCGAAGCCACAAACTGCTCATGCAGAGCGGCCCTTTGGCCTGCCTGAAGTGAACAAACAAGTTGCAAGTGGCAACAAGAAAGAAGCACATAAAACTGTTAATCTTCACTGGCTTGCAGCCAGGAAGCCATTACAGTTGAAGTAGTTTGCTTAAAACCAAGCAGCCGTCTCTGGAGAAGAAAGGAAAAAAAGCTTCAGCACTTTATAACTCCATTCAAAAAAAAGAGAGGGCTGGGAACGAAAAGGCAATACACTGAGCTCAAGAGGAGCCAGAGCAATTTTGCTTCTGTGGGCACACATATGCGTATATACACACACACACACACACACACACACACAGGCAGGGCCCATTTTCTTGGCAACTAAAGAGATTCTTAAGTGCTAAGCCATAAATTGGGTTAATTTGACACGATTCCATAGAGAATTGGATGGTTTTTCAGCAGAGGGAAGCCCAGTAGACTGGCTGAGAATGAGCTGAAATGGTGTGATGTGATCTTTAATGCTACGATCATGGCAGGAGCACACAGATGACAGCATGTGACGGAGCCATAAAGCATAACCGTTCAGCAGCACTGAACTGAGAGCCACACTACAAACACGGCTCAACTTTAATCCAATCAGCACAAATGGAGAAAACACCATAAAAAAAAACAAAATCACTCAATGCTCCTTCAACGGCCTGAAACTGTGGGATGGAAAGGATTGTAAAGAATGTAACTGTGCTCTGGAGTCACATTAACCAATGAGGAGAAGTACAAACAGCAACCATAACCAGGCTCAACAACCCAAAATTTCCACATTGGCATAATTACAGCAAGCATTATGTTCCTGGCTCGGAAATGCACCTGCAGCCTGATAGAAACCAGAGCAGATCCGAACAGACACTGATAGAATCAAAACAAAAGTCATTGTGGAAATGATGAAAATAAGCATAATGCAATACTAAGGTAATTACAAGTCAGCTTCAACCATTCGGCCCATTTATCCAAGTCTAAAACCACAGCAGTAACAGGAAGGATGGAGGGCATGGACTAGGCCTCCTGCTACTCACTGAGATGTTTATGACTTCTGCCTGAGAAGCGCTTCACAAGCCCCCTCCAGCCTCTCTCCTTTTCTGACACCACTAATACCAACTATATGAGCCAAAGCAAATGACAATCTCCAAATGCATCCTTGTGAGCAGAGCCGAGCTAAATAAGGAGAGAGAGAGATGTTTAAAATGCCCTGTTTGGTGCCACAGCTGCGCCCTTCGTGAAAAGGAGAGTGAAAACAGGTGGGACGGGGGGGCTGCTGGTAATCTTTCACATTATAGCTGTTGATAACACACAGCCTTCCTCTCTCCGCTCACTTAAAACGCTGTAATTTAATACGGAATACATCAGCAATGTGACATTTGCAGCATGGAAGAAGTTGGAGGTTGGGAAGATTCTACTGATGCTAATAATAGCAATTGTACAGCAATGACTGGGGTTTTTGTTACCAAAGGCATTCTGTTAGTGCCGTGATCCTTCCAAAAGAAGCGGCTGGAAGGTTGGCTTGGGATTTTGGGATTGCTTTTTTGTTTCCCTCTCCAAAAAAAAAAAAAAAAATGTGGATAGTATTTCGGGTGGAAAACCAGGCCAAGTTTAGAGGAAAGGTCAGAAATTTTGAGCCACTGCCAATTTTCTATATTTTTCAAGTACATCTAGCATTGCTGATGCAGACACACACAAAAGCTGGACATTGAAACTAACCTCACATGGAGTCACACAACAGACCAAAGTAACTGTAGTTGAAGAATAACAAATACGAGAAAAGGAATATTATGGAGACTTTTTTCCCTGTTTTCCCATATTTCAAACCCATATGTCTGATCACACAGTGCTGCCTAGCAGGGAGGGTGAAGGCTGGCAGTTGTGTGAAGTGTCACTACACCTTTACTCAAGCGATGGCGAAGACGTTGTCTTTTACCTTCAACCTGCTTGGAGGTAAACACTGACTGCCAATTCTGCTCCATCAGCTAACAAACTCCCATGTTGTCAAGCATCCCACTGAATGACGGAGGAAGGGGAAGGGCCTCTTGCACCTTCAGCCATGGATGGGCTGCTGGTCGACTGAACTTGTTAGACATTTTACCACAGTCATCAAGAATCGTCCAAAAGTTTTCAAGGGTACAATAAATGTCATGAAATGACATTTTAAATGCTTGTCTAAACAAACATCGATCCATTAGTAAATGTATCTTTTTTTAAATTAACAATTATCTGCGAATACAAATATGATTCCAACATTATCGCACAGCGCTCATTGCCAAGTGACATCCTTGATTTTTCACTTTGTCAAGTCTTCAGAGCCGCCACATCTATAGTCTATCATTAGTATTAACTTGGATGAGGGTATTTCAATTAAAATCATTTGTAGTGGAAAAAGTTCACAGAAAATGGCTCCAAAAACTAATTTCCAACTTGCTTTGTCTCTAAAAGGTTTCTACTTTTATCTAAGGTTCAGATCACTCAGCGTTTTTACGAAGGCAAGGACATTACAGCACAACCGAACCCTTGCTTCAATAAACGCTTTAATGACCGAGCGCTGCTCCAGCAAGGCGAGAAGACGTGTTTAGTTCTCCAGGCATCAAACATTTTACTTATTCCACAGTCATTAAGAGCAGGGCTGGAGGATACAACGAGCTTGGTGTAATTACACAGGTAGTGTAAAACGGAGGCAGTTGCTAGTGGTATTCATCGTCTTAATTAAGGCATAAACTGCAAACGCTCTGAGCTAAAAGGAGCTCTGTTGACTTAGGAGTATGGTATCTTATCAGTGTGGGCTGTTCTGCGCTTGTCGCTTCCATCCAGCGCAGACACATGGGAGAGCACCGCATTTGCATGTGTATGTGTTTGGAAAAAAAGTAAGCCACCGAGAAATGTTTGAAAGAGGGAGAGAGGTCTAGTTCTGCCGGCTGTTTGGTCTGTGTCAGTCTTAGGCCACCAGCCCCTCCCTCCTTCCGTGTCTCTCTGGGCCTCTGGCATGCTTCAGGTGCTGCACGCACAGTTCTATATGATTTGTCTAATTTGCAAGCCTCGGCGAGGGCCGCACCTGTTGCCCCACCACTGCCTGCAGTCATGGGTTCTCAACAGGCTTGACAAGCTGCCCTGGATAATCCATTCTGCTCACAATAGCACGACCACTCTCCCCACCAGTGTAGGGACAAGGGCATTTTTCTCTCGCCCAGGCGCTCATATCCGCCATGCCGCTGATGGCTCATTACAGGCCAATTCATAAATATTGTCTCCAGTATTACCACTTCCAGGCCCTCTCGGCTCCCCTGAGATTTATTCCCTTTTTTGCAGCCTGCTATTGTTTCTTCCCCCTTCTTTTCTGTTTTTCAGTCTCCCACCCCTTTCACCTCCTCCTTGTTTACCTCTTCTCCATCCTACCAGTAGCTTTTTCTTCAAGCTGCCAATAATAAAGGCCCCTCGCTGCTCTGGCCAGCAGAGAAAACTCCCCATGCGAGAACAGCAGGCTCAAATTTGTTCCATTTGACGTTGAAACAGGGCCAGAGAAACATCCAGTGACCCTGAGCTCGAAAGGGAGGGGAAATGCGATCCTGTACGATTGGAGAATTTATATAACAAGTGATGACAAAGTGCTTCACGGCACCACAGGCGTCGAGGGCCTCCTGTGACCTTGACTGGGCAAGCTCAACCATTCACACCTTTGCAGTTTCTGCACCGCCTCGCCTCAAAACGACGCAGTCGGTCCAAGTGTCCGATAAACAGATAAGCTTTTAATGTGAATTTAAGCCCACTTCTTCTTGACAGGCAACAACAGCTTTCACAAACACATTCTTTCACCGCTATGCCACCCGCTCCTGAATGCAAGTGAGAGTCAGGGGAAAAGGATATAATTATCTTTACTAGCTCCAAAATGATGGACTGCCATCATGTCTAGAAGTGGATATGCTAGTTTCCAACTGATCAAGGCCAAGCAAAACATAGGACGAGGACGGCACGCTCGAAGCCGAAGTGCGAGGGCGTCCTGTGGTCTCTGATACCATCTGTCCACCAGTGGATTCCCTTTGAGTGCAGGATACCCAGTGGTGTTCCACAGGCCTGGCCCATATGAGCACAACATCAAACAGACTCCCTCCCACACAGCCAGGCCTGCATGTGCTGCCACTCGTGCTATCGGAGGGGGAAGGAGGAAGCATGCTCTTATATTCCATGTCTACAGTATTAGCTTTGACCTTTCTTATGCAAAGCTGGGGAAACATGGAGAGGATTTCCTTGCTCTATCACTGGGTCTGTTTTAGCAAGTGTGGAAAAAAAACATTCAGTGCTGCGGAGAATGTTTGTATATGTACAAATCAGCTTGAAAATATTATGTTCTGAAATTCCAGATTGATTTATTCCAGATGAGATTCCAGAGTAAAAATGCAGAACAAGCAAGTTCAAGCTGGCCCACATACAATCATGTGCGACTATATTTTAGCATTTATTCTTCAAAATTAATGAATGGGTTTTGGGACAGTGTCAAAGAAGAGCATCGTTTGGTTCTCAGCCCTGGTCCTGGAGGCTCTCTGGTTTACACGCTTTAGTACGTTTCCTGCTCCCAACACATCTGATCCTACTAATCAGCAACCAGTTACTGGGTAAAACTGGGTGTGTTAAAGCAGGGTAAACATTCATTAAAATCTGCAGGGGACCAATGTGGGCCTCCAGGACCAGGGTTGGGAACGGATGGGTGTTTTTTTTTGTAAGAACAACTCAACTACACCAAAAGCGGTTATTCTGTGGCGCTCTATGGCTCAAGTACAATGGAATAATCTTGGTTCTAGTCTTGACCTTGTACTCAGTGGGCATTTCAGCACTAGTGCCTCTAGTCATTACTAAAAGCCACATAGATTAGCACTTTATAGCAGAATCCTCTGATATGTAGGTCATAGGTAAAACAGAGTGTCCAGTTAAGGACTCCAGCGGAAGTGTCTCTGTGGTAATCCCTCCAGAAGGACCCGATGCTGCGAGTGTAGCCCTTCAGTGTTGGCCCTCCTGGGGCAGGAAGGGCTAACAACCCTTCCATTGATCCAAGGAGACACTCAGCCTTCTAACCTGCTGAGTGCTCAGTTCAGGAGAACAATGGAGTTCAGGCCACATCAATACACTCCCCTATTGAGTGGTCCCCGTTTAGCACAGCTTCACTGATGAGGTTAAAGCTCCCACCTCTGGCAAAAGCCAGTCAGACACCGAAACCATCTAAATAAAGCTTCCCTCCTGCTCCCGAGCCAGATATAGCAGCTTTGGCCCGCCTATCTGCTTTAGCTTTTTAACATCTTCGTCTGTTTAAGTGTTAGAAGAGATGTGGTCGAGCCCAGACAGCAGACCATACGGCCCCCCTCTCTTAAATGAAGATAAGAATTGGAGATAAGGAACGCAGGAGGCTTTCTGGGCAGGAATGCACTGCTGCTCCCATAAGACCCTAAATGATGTACAAGTGCATTTATTACAGCAGCCTCTATAAATCTGAGCCCAGCCTGAACTCCAGGGAGAGGTTAATGGATTACAAAGGGATGCGGTATCGAACCTTCAAGAAGTTTATACACCACATCAATATGTGCAATGCTATTGATCATTTAGACCTTGACAGACAAATTAAATTCATAAACTTGATAATGCACTGGAATATTCGTATTGCTTACGATAGTGGAACGTGCCTTATTATTATTTTTTTTAAAGAATGCTGTTTTAGGATCACAGGTGATCGATTGAATCCACTTAATAGAGACCCTACTGAAAACAGCAAGAAGAGTGCTGATCTTGTGTAAAATTTAGAGTGAAGCGCCTAGCTCCCCATTAAAACCCATGAGGCAAATGGACTTTTACATGAAATTCAATTCTGGGATCGGTGAACATCTTGTTCTCGCTGCTGCCTTACAAAGTGACATGCATTATTTTAACTTTTTTTTTTTTCTCCAAACCCATCTAGAGCACATACTCAGCTATTAAAGATTCATGAATTCTAATGCATAGGTCAAGGGAAAGTTTCTTTTATACATACAGTATACGTGCAGAGATAATACAGTACTTCAGATGGCTGTGTACAGTCCAGACACTATAACAGTCCAGACACTCTCACTAAGACAGCATTGCATTAATTGCATCATTACACCAAACAACACAACAACATGAGACTTCGTGTTAATTCAAATTTATTACAAATATTTACATTCTCACCGATGTCGGAATTTCAGGATCATTGTAAGAGGGAAGAAGGCCATGTTAGGTTTTTGTAGGATTATCTAAGAGTCAGATCGAATACATGAATACCCCTATACATCTGTGTTAATGATTTCTTAAATACAAACACATGCGTGAGCACACATAATGCTGGTGGTATGCGTCACTATTTTCCAGGCTTTCCTGTCCCTCACTATCAGTCAAAATCAGACCCGACTGTTCAAATGAATTCTCAAGTTAAAAGAATACTGCAGTGTTTTTTTCAGTCCAATTACGAGTGGAAGATCATTTCAAATGAGATTCAGAAAACTTAAAACACACTTAAATAGAAACCAACAAGCAGTTGCATCACTAACTGTTCATTAAGTACAGAAATTAGGTTGAAAATCACTGGATAAGATTCTTGTCACAATTGATAATTGTTTAAAAAAGATCACCTCCCTGTATTACAGTACATTATAAGTATCTAGTTCTTATTCACTACCATGAAACACATGAATAGCTTTCCTTAGTCTCAGCAGCTGTAATCTAGAGCGTGAGGATCCTCCACAGTACGGAGGCACAGGGGCTGCTGCCTTAGTCCACAAATGCTTCACCTGCTTGGGCCGTAATCACGTTACTCTGAAGGCCATTTGTTAAAAGTGAAAATGTCAGAGCAGAGCTGACACTCTAATTCTCTCTCCGGGATCTTTCTCGCTTTTTTTATTTTCTCGTCAGCTGGCAAATGAGTAATTCCATTAGTTAAGTATTCATACGTTACTCTCAATTTGCATCAGAGGTGTTTTTTTCAGGTTTTTTCCCCTTTTTTCTCCCTCAGGACTCGGAGAGAAAAGCCCCACAAAGAGAGAACCACAACTGTCAGCACCTCTGCTGAAGCATCCATTGTTTTACATGGTTTAATTACAAAAACCCCGGCACCGTTTCATGTTAAGATTATTCACTGTAGGAGGCCGGTATAATTTGGACTGGAGGCTTTGTCATGTAATATAATACAATAGAAGCGGCTTTGAGTATTAGATTTCCGATTTTAGCCTCCTTGACATTTCAAGCTGCATGAACTAATACATCTATTATTTGTTGATCATTTGATTATTAACATACTTCATAAACCGAATCAGCTGCCCTGCTGGAGATGGGGGGGATGCAACTGAGCGAGCAGACACTTTTGTTTCTGCTGTCTCTCTTTTCCCTCACTCTCTTTCAGTTCCCCCTCCCTTTCTCACTCACTCACACAGAGAGCATTAAAAACAGTGTTTATTTGCCTCTTCAGTGCACTCCAATTCTCAGCACCACCAGGAAGCAAACCCATCATCACTTTAATCGAAAATTACAAGGACTTGTTCTTCCACAGGATCACAAGCAGTTGGGCCATGTTATGCTGATTGTGCAAAGCGTACAGGAACAGACATGTAACGTCCAGACAAGAGCTTGTCCACCAGGATTGCAGCTGATGGGTCTCTCTGTGGTTGCGAAGTGACGTAGTGCAAGCACAGAAAATCCGGTCACATGACCCACAAACCACACTCAGAACAAAAGAAGCAGAACATCCAGATTCTTTGGTGTCCAAGGTTTGTTACTGTAGGCCCTTGTTTGCAAGTAAATATGTTTTAACTGGTAAATATACAGTATGTTTATGGGAAGTTTTGTACATGATCAGAAATTACCGCCACTAATGTCGTGTGAAATGACTAATAGTTGTGAGGTGGTTGGGCACAGAATGGCTGCTAAAGGTCAACATTACTTCAGTTCATGTGTTGAAGAGGTACAAAAAACCAAAATGTTGGTCCTCACCTGTTGCTTTTTTAGTGCATGGTCGCTGTAGCCTGTGTGACAGGAAAGAATGACCAAACTTAATTAAAGAAAGGGCTGGTTGACGAAAGGAACAAACTGATGGACACAGAGATGTTAGGGATTTGCCTAATCCACCTCACTCTCATTGCTGGCTCCCTCAGGACGTCGCAACTTTTCCACCTGCTCGTTGAACTGTCCATCTCCTCCTCTCCTGTCCTCTGTCTGGACGCTGAGGTGCTCTTCTTCGTCCACATGAGTCACGTCATCGTCCTCTTCCTCCTCATCTTCCTCTTCTTCTTCTCTCCTTTCCTCCTCCCCTTGGACCTCCATGCGCACCTGGTCCTTCAGGTCCAGCGGCAGCATGGACCCCAGGCCCACCTCTCCGTTCAGGCTGTGTGTACTGGACGGAGTTGCCTGCGAGCTGTGGCCCTCTTTGACAGGTGAGGAGGTGGCCGACTCATTGCTGACGGGTGAGATGTCGCTGCTGCTGTTGGTGTGGTTGACCGAAGGTGGGTTGGACAGTGTGCCTGGCTTTAGAGGAATTTGCCAGGATGGGATTTTGGGGAGAGAAGGGGGAGCAGGGAATTGTCTCCTGAAAAAAAAGAGACAAAAAGTGAGAAATAAGAAGGAGAAATATGGAGAAAATGAGAGGCAAAGGGGTGTGCCCTAGGCTTGCTTATTAGAGACATGGACTACAGTTTTAAATCTTAATAATGACAAACTCAATTCACATATAATTTCTCAAATACAGTGGAGGAAATAATTATTTGACCCCTCGCTGATTTTGTAAGTTTGTCCAATGACAAAGAAATGAAAAGTCTC